>JAPDPK010000037.1:4785000-5385000 GCA_031772115.1 Heritiera littoralis | reverse complement strand
CAGTGAATCCATAACTCTCAGAGGATACCACACTAATGCTGAGATTCAAGAACTGCTCCAGTAACTCATGTTCCCTGACCATCATATAGGACACCATCGCTACATGCTTTCGGCTCAGAGTATCTGCCACCACGTTTGCTTTTCCCGAGTGGTATAGTATCTCGCAGTCATAATCTTTGAGCAATTCCATCCATCTCCGCTGTCTCATGTTAAATTCACGTTGCAAAAACAGGTATTTCAGACTCTTATGGTCTCTGTAAATCTGAAAAGTCTCACCATATAGGTAATGCTGCCAAATTTCAACCCTAAACACCACGGCGAAATCATGATACATATTTCGGTAAAAGTTAATCTACTGAAAATTCATCCCGTGTGTTTTATAGTGAAATGCGTGATTGGTGAAGTGAAATGGTGAATAGTGAATATTTTATAAATGATTTTCAGTATAATATTCACTATTTTATTATAATTTTCCTTTATGGATTAAATAAATTTTTATCACGTGTAGTAAATTCCATAAAGGCTTTATCACTGTGTAAATACTGTTTTGAGACTTTTAGGCCTCATATCATGCTCATGTGTCACGTGTTTCATGTGTTACCCATGTGTGAAGCTATTGACATTGAGTCGTCTTCAGCATCTCGGTTGTCACCTGCTCAGTGTACGACCAAGGGCATTTATAGACTATGGCTATAGATGTCACATGTTTATTATTTCTGCTCCCTACGAGGATTATTATAACATGATATTATCAGGGTGTTGGTTGGTCTCCATCATGATTCCATGTGTTATTCTTGGTTTTGGTGATCATTATTAAAATATGCTGTTTATTGTGGCATTTTATCACTGAATTGGTAAAATATTTGAACAGTTTATTTTTACTGTTACATGTGTTTAAAGTGATGATTTCAATGGTGGAAGTTAAAATATTTTCAAGTGTTGTTCACATGATTAAATAAGTTATTTTACTTAAACATGTGAAATATTTATATGCAGTGAATATTTTAGTGAATCTTATATTAAAAAATTATTTTAGTCCCTATAGTTGTTCTGAGTTTCCGGGACAAGATAGGTATTTCAAAATACCTTCCATGCTCTATCTGGATTTCCCGGCCGACTATAGTATCCTTTCCTTTTTAGTGTGCCTAGCATTCCAGTAGGAAATTAAAGATTTTACTGCATATAGTCTTCGAGATATCAAGATTTGCATACAACTCTCTTACTGAGCTGTGGTTTGCTCACCCCATTATTTTATCTTTCCAGAGTATTTTCAGTGACCATCAGATATATCATCTGAGGATTAGTGGCTGCATATTGAGCACCCCGAGGCAGCTATTGTTTATCTCGGAGGTATATTTAGTTTATATTGTATGTTCAGACTTTTGTTTATGGTACTACAGTGTTATATTAGATAGGGG
This sequence comes from Heritiera littoralis, assembly GCA_031772115.1. Lineage (NCBI taxonomy): Eukaryota > Viridiplantae > Streptophyta > Magnoliopsida > Malvales > Malvaceae > Heritiera > Heritiera littoralis. The sequence goes on along the minus strand of JAPDPK010000037.1, from coordinate 5,383,582 downwards.
ATGTATATGAAAGATTTAAATACTGTTTGTAATTAATTTTATTTATGTAAATTAAAGTGAAATGCAATATTTACTGTTCACTAATGTTATAAAAGTGAGAAATAAAGGCATGGAAGACAGCCCAACCAATCCACATGTATGAAAATGTGTGAAAAGTGTAAAATACAGTGTACTTGGATTATGACAGTGAATTTCTTACCATCCATGGTAAATAAATAACAGTTTGTGAATCCATCATGCATGACACGTCTATCAAATTGCCATGGTCTTCCTGAAAGCAAATGGCTAGCATGTATAGGCACAACATAACACAACACTTTATCATTGCACCTTCCAATGGAAAATGGCACCAATACTCGCTTGGTCACATTTACTTCTCCACAATTATTGAGCCATTGAAGTTTATATGGTTTGGGATGTTTTGTAGTGGGCAAACTCAATTTGTCAACCAAATAAGTGTTAGCAACATTAGTGAAACTACCACCATTAATAATCAAAGAGCATACCTTATTGTTGACGTGGCATCTAGTATGGAAAATATTTTCTCGTTGCACTTCATCTTCATCCTTAACTTGGGCACTTAATGCACGACGAGCTACAAGTGCTTCACCATGGGCAGCAAACTCAACATAGTCATTATCCTCATCAATGTCTTCCAATGGTGGCATCTAATCATCAACATCAGAATCTTCACTTACAATGTCAACATCATCACGCATAATCATGACTTGTTTGTTTGGACATTATGATGCAATGTGTCCTCTTCCCAAACATCTAAAACACTTGATGTCTCTACTCTTACCTTGGGATGCTTGGACAACCTCGGATTTGGGCTTTTAGACACTCTCAACCTTAGGCTTGGATGTCTCAGGTTTAGGCTTGAATGAGGATTCAATTTAGGTTTGAATGTAGTCCTATCATCCCTTCGAAAAGTGTTCGGTTTCCAACAAGAAGACAAACTAGAACCTTACACAAAACGAGATGAAGAACCTTTCCTCTTGAGTTGCCGTTCAACCTTTATAGCCATATGCAACATATCATCAAACTCCACATAGTGATGTGACTCCACTACATTAGCAATCTCACGATTCAATCCTTGTAAGAATCGAGCCATAGTAGCTTCACTATCCTCTTCAACATTAGCTCTAATCATGATAATTTCCATTTCTTCATGATAATACTCAACACTCTTAGAACCTTGAGTGAGACCTTGTAACCTTTGATAATGCTCTCTATAGTAATGATTAGGAATAAACCTTTTCTCATAACACGTTTCATTTCATCCCATGTAGCTATAGTTGGCTCTCTATTCCTATGTCTACCAAGCATGAGTTGGTCCCACCAAATGATTGCATAATCCATGAACTCTACAACAGCAAGCTTTACCTTTTTTTCTTTGGAATAGTTATGGAAATCAAAGACCATCTCCACTTTCTTTTCCCATTCTAAGTAAGCCTTAGGATCATTCTTACCTTTGAAAGGAAGGAATCTTCAATTTGATACTTCTTAAATTTACATCTATCCTATCATGATACCTATTTGCTTTATACCTATCTCCACGAACTCCTCTATTACTATGGTTACCCTTAACATTTCTATTCATACTAAACTCATCATCATCAAACTCATCATCAACTTTATCATCAAAGTCATTATTCACAACATTACCATGCACATGAGAAGCATCACCTTGCTTTACCTTAGCTAGGGCAACTTCATGTTCCTCCAACTTATCATGAATATTATTAAACCTCAACTCTATTCTTGAAAATTGTTGTTGCATGGCTTGGAACATGAACTCAGTCTTACTCAAATTAGGCTTTTCACTATTAGAAGACATGATTGTAACCTGCAATAAATGTTAGTAAAACAAAGGACCTCACAAGTATGACCTCACGTGTTTACACATAATACACACAAGAATGTAACACTCACATTCGTGTTTCATACAATTTTAATATGGCTTTTCTCTACTAATGTTACTCACACACTCTTGCTTTTTTCCCTTACACAACTTTTCTTTATAGGTTCTATATTAAACTCAAGACTCAATCAAGAATCAACTTATGGAATCCAACTATCAACCAACAATCAACCTAAATCAGTACAAGACTTTAATCAAGGGAAAAAAAAATAATGATGACTCAACAAGATTAACCAAGACTGAAGAAGACCCAAATGAATCTCGACCTTGAAGGAAATATAGGTGTTTTGGGGTGTTTGGTTAGGGTTAGGTTCAGCCAAAGGTTAGGTAGTTTGGTCTTTTTAGATGGTAGGGTAAAAAGATAATTTTGGGAGCTAGGGGTAAAAAGTAAATAGAAATTTTCAGATTTAGGCAAACAAAATCTCAAAGCTCAAGAAAGAATGACTACCTCAAGATTTTGATAAAACACACCTCCGTGATTGCCTTTGATGTTGCACTTACTACATAAGATATAATGAATCACCTCTTCAATTGATTTTCTATTTTTTTCTCTTTTCTTCTCTTTTCTTTTCTTTTTTTTCCTTTTTTTAATCCTTTTTTTTTACTAAAGTAAACAAACAATGAAGAAAAATAAAGAGTCTAAGTGACAAGAAGAGGTTTACTTGGAGAACAAGGCAACTTTTGAGAAAACAAGCTAGTTTTGGTAATAGCTTATGTGGCAAAAAACGAGAGGGAACAGTGGTTTGTGAAACAAGGTAGTCTTTATGTAAAAGTAGAGCTTTTGAAGGTTTCTTGGTGAGCAAGAAAACCTTTGGAGTTTTGTTGCTTGGAGCACAAGAAAGGGTTTACTTGGTGGCTGAGTAAAGGTAGGTTTTTTTAATAAAGACAATAGGTTTAAGGGACAAACAACATTGGTAATGGCTTGCAATAGGATTTAAGATCAAGGTTTTTTCAAGATAAGAAGATAAAGAGAAAAAACACAAGAACATAACAAAACAAGACTCCCACAAATTAAACCTGAGTACGTGATTATTTTCACCATCCACAGATTATATTCCATGAGTGCGCGATTTACCTAACCGTGGATTGGCTACATTTTAGTTATCCCGAAGCAATGGTAGTGGATCTTGGAGGTATTGTGTTTACATTTGTATGTTTAGACGTTTGTTATACAGTACTACTTATTATAAATTTAATCTCAGGGGATGTAAACTAATTTATACAGTTGTATTTATTAATTTTAATAAATATATATTGTCTAAAATGTTTTTACTTTGATAAGTGAACTGTGTGAAAGACATCACAGACAACCCAACCAATTATTGTATATATGGTAAAATGGTAATTATCGTATACAACAGACTGTGACATAATTGCTATTTGAGATGATTTCTACTGCAAAATGCTATTTGAAATGATTTCTACTGTTAATTGCATTTCGGCCTCATACTTGTAAATCTTTAAGAAGGTTGAACTTGAGCTTGGATCATGTTGTAGAAGACTTTATCATCCTCCATACTCAAACTTTGTTGGGCTTTCTCTCTAGCAATATTAATGAAACTAGCTAAGACTTGTTGCATTATCTTTGTTTTAGCTCTTGTTATTGGACCTTCATGGATGCTCAAAGGATCACGATTACCACGAACATGACTTGGGCTTTGTGAGCTTTCTGGGCCTCCATCATTTTTCTTGTCCAATTTTTGAAATTTTAGGGAACCCCTCTAAAATTTCTTTTCTTGTCAAAATTAGGAATTTTAAGAAACCCCTCTAAAACTCCTTTTCTTGTTAAAATATGAAATCTTAGAAAACCCCTCAACACTTCATTCATGTCCAATTTTAAAGATTTTATGCAATTTATCCTATTCATGGAATTGCAATTTATCATCTCCATGTAATGTCATTCATGCGAATTATCATATCCATGCAATGTTATTCATGCCATCTATTCTATTCTTGTAGTGTTTTCTTTGAAAAACATTTCAACAACCTTAATTGTGGCAACATCAAGGTTCTTCTTCATTAATCTATTCTTTTCTTTTCATTTGTCATCTTGTCCTTATATTTCCTATTTCTTTTCTCATTTTCCTTCTTCTAATTTTCCTTCCCAATGAAGCTATTGTCTTCATGCCCTCTATATTTTATCTTATCCCTTATTTATTCTTTCACCTTCATTCACTCTTTCTTATTCATTGATTTTTCTTAATTTCCAATTTCTATTCATTCATAAGTTTCCTTTTCTTTCATTTTCCTAAATAATATATGAGTCTTTCACATATTTTACCAAGCAAACATTTATTATCATTCCAATTTCAAGATCAATGTAATACAATTTCTTAATCCCTCAAGGTAAGGATATAGCAAAGGAATGATAGGTGAAAAGAATAGTAGTATTCAATATCTGAAAGTATTACAAGAGGTAGCCAACTTGAAGGAAAAAAGGGCTAGAAAGGGAAAGCTAGAATTATCAAGATTAAGTTTTAGGTAATAGTATCCAAATAACAAAATTCAAATAATTTTGATCAACAAATACAAAATTCTCTTTCAAATGTCTACTTTAGCTTATCAGGTTGAGTTTATCAAAACATCTTCTTGCCCCAGCATCGTTGACACCTAGCTTTTCTTATATCTAAGCCGCCTTTTCAGGTTTTCAACCCAAATGCACTCCATTGATCCAAATTGCCCTTTTTGAGTTTTCAATCTGAATCCTCCATTTATTTTTTTCTTTTTTTCTTCTTTTTTCCTTTTTCTTTCTTTTTCATGAAATTTCTTTTTTCTATTCTTGATTCCAATTCAAGCCCTAATAGCAGACATTTCTTTACCCAATTTAATGCTCACATAGATTTAAAAGAATTTTCGAAATCCTATTACTTCCATCTAGACTAACTCTTTCTGCTTATCTTGATTGGCTTCTTCTAATTCCATCTAAAGAATCATCATCTCATTGTGTAAGTATGCTTTTATCCAACACGTGATTCTTTAATGCGAGTATTCATATTTGATCAAAATGGACTTTTGAGGCACGTAATGTAGGCTCAGGTAAGGGTTCATGAAAGAAATGATAAAATAGGCCTAAAATTTATTTTAAGGTTTATCAAACCAAGGATCATTCATCATGCAGATCATTTGTACATTTTTAATTTTGCCCCATTCCTTTTCTTCTGTTTTTTTTCAAACATGACTAGGGTTTTCACTTCTTGATTTCAAATCTTTTTCTCTTTTTTCATTCCTTCTTTTCATATAAAAAGGCTTCTTCTCTTTTTTTTGGATTTACTTTACCCCTCAAATATTTTTGTTTTGCCCACATTGATCCTTCATTTTCCATTTCCATTGCCCCCCAGTATGGAGGGTGATCTTTGGTTGGTTATATCAGAAAGAATAAAACAGACTCAAAAAGGGTAATCAATGGATAATTTTTCTCACACTTGAAGGGTAGTGAAAGAAGGTCATTTGTCATCTCAAATACAAATACTCTCATTGAAGATTACTCATTGAATAAAGACTAATTTCATGTAAGATATTCACCTTTCCTTGTAACATCCAATAGGTGAAGACTTCAGACAAATTTTCTTTCTATTCTTTTCTTGCTTGGACAATTTTGGCAAACTAGAAATCCATTCCACCAAACAAAGTAGTTTTTTTTTTCAGAACTCTATATTCATTGTCATCATTATTATCATATTCATTATTTGGATACTTTCAAGCTTGGTAACAATGTAAAGAATATGGTTATTGGTGTTTTGTCACAGAATAACAAGATTGGAATGAGGAATTGAGAAAAATAATTGCACTAATCCTTTTATTGAAAATGAAAATAAATGAAAATTGGCCCAATACGTAAAAGAATTCTTAATGTGTGATAACCGAGAATTTCCCATTTTTGGAAATATAGACTCTGCAAATTCAATTTCTGATGTTAATAGGTAAAGTAGGAATAAGTGAATAAATTTATTATGAGATTGAAATATTTGAATTATGGTACTTGATTTATTGATAAATTAAAGAAGTAATAATTGCGAAATTATTTTGGTATTAAGGAAACAAAAAATTTAAAGACATAAAAATATGTGTTATATATATATATATATATATATGTATTTATGTACAAATATATATAAACAATAAATATTAATTTGAATTAGACTATATACATATTAAAAATATATATTATATATAAAATGGATAAATATATGTTTTAAGGATTATATATAATATATAAATTATATATATAAATGTTTTTAATATAAGATAATTATATTGTAAGTATAAATGTTAAATATTTAGAAATTTATATATAGTATATGTCAAGATTATATTTATACGAGTAAATTTGTTAAAATATATTTATAAATATATCTTAATAGAAAATATATTTATTATATGTTTATGTTATATATATTTATAAATAAAATAAATAAGTAAATGAATAATTAAATAAAAAAAAGAAAGTAAAAGTAATCATAGCAAGCGTCTCGTGGAAGATTGTTGCGCATACAGGGCCTACATATGCTGTAAACTCGATAAAACAAATAAAAAAGGGACGATCGGAGACGAGAAGGACCATCGTTGCCTGCCAGGGAAAATGAAAGAAAGCCGATGATAGTGCAAATCGGAAAGGAAAAGATGAAAGGAGGGATTGAATCAAGAAGGAAAGGAAGAAAAAGAGAAGAAAAGGAAAAGGGAAGAGAAAGGAGGCGATCGCCATGTAATAGTCTGAGTGTACATTATTACACAATATTTACTCATTTTTACCGGTCGGGCTGTCTGTGATGCCTTTACATTTCAACAGTAGCAATAATAAATAATGAATATTTATTTATTGATAAAATTTGGAATATGTAATTTTACAACATTCCTTACACTTTACATCCCCTGTTTCTATTTTACAATGATGTAGTACTATATACAAGTGTTTGAATATATAAGAGAAGTGACTGTACCTTAAATTTCAATGCTCTTTGTCCCAGTAGGCTACTCGTAGCTATAATTAACTGAGGAAGCCATCAAATAATCCTCGTGATTAATTTGGAAAGTTTGAAAGTAAGGGGTGAGCAAACCACATGCTCAGTAAAGGAGTCGTATGCTGCTTGATATAATGAAATCTATATGCTGGAAAATATTGATTTTTCCATAAATATAAATGGAATAAATCATTTAATTTCCACCACTTCAGTAATAGTTCAAAACACGTGACAGTACAGTGGTAAAACAGTAGTTACGGTAAACAGTCTTTTCAGTACAGTAGCTTATAAATATCCAAATCATTGGATAACAGTTCAGTAATTATTTCTATTTTAGAAATAATCTTCAAAGTATTCTTTCTCGATAACAGTAAATTTCTTTTCAGTTCAGTAAACAGTATTCTGTATAATTCAGTTTAGTAAACCGAAATCAGTAGTTACTAGTTCAATAAACAGTAAATAGTAGCTTTCAGTTCAGTAAAACAGTATTTCGGTACGGTTTAGTTCAGTAAACAGTAATTCATAGTGTAGTACGGTAAAACAGGATTCAGTAAATCCCTTTAGTAAACAGAAATCAGTAAGTTGAGACTAGGCATCACCCTACAATTAAATCATGCTATCATCGTCCACTAAGGGACACAGTAATCATCCCCGATGGGATACAGTAACAGTATACAGTGAGATCTATGGCCATGATCTATAGGGTGTCCTCGATGTACACTTGCCAGGTGACATCCGGGACGCTGATGACTAGCGGGTCAATCAGCCACGTGACAGTAACGGTAACAGTAACAGTAGTAAGCATGAATCTCGGGGCCTAAGTCTCAAAACAGTATAAAAATCGTACCATAGCCTTTATGGATCTTATTCAAAGTAATTTGAAATATTTCATATTTATCCATAAGGCTCTCACATTTTCATATATCATCACCTCTATGGAATTTATAAAATAAATAAAATCATCATTTAATTCCATAAAGGTATAAAATCATTCATTTTCTCATAAAAATACCTTTAAGGAAATCAAATGAATTAAATTATTTATTTACAGAATTATTTTCCAAAAAGGTATTTTATTCCCCATTTTCACATACAGTAATTCCATTAGTAAATATTCATGTATCAAGTGAGAAAGTAAATAAATATTCAATTTGAATATTTAATATAGTATAAAACCAATCAATTTCTCACTTTAATAAAAAAATAAAACATGAATATTTAGTTTTTCATAACTTTCTCAAATTTTCCAATTTATGGAAAATTGGTGGAAATTATATTCAAAATTTCCCATTTAAATTATTTGATGCATCTAAAATATTTTACAATATTTTAGAGTATTTTTGGAGATTTTTTCGAAAGCATAATAGCTGCGGATTCTTAACCTCCTGCATACAAACACAGTATATAAACTAGCTTTTCAACCACCGATTTTGCATGTTTCAAACCAAATCATGCTTCCAATATTTCTATATAATTTAACTTGATAAAACATGCATTTCATTATATCACTACAACTCACACACTCCCCCCTTACCAGTCTTATGCAGACGATTGTCCCGGTAATGCTAACCAAAATCTGTCTACTCGGGCTGCAAAATAATTTTATCGAAAATTATTAATAATTTTCTTCTTATTTTTAAACCACTAAAATTCATAAAATGCAGCCACTATCTTCTTATTATGTGTAATAGTTGTAAATTTCCTCTTCTGATGGATTAAACAAACAAAGAAAATAAATTAATTAGAAATATACTTATGTTAAATATTAAACTAGAGTTAATAGTAAATGATGGACAAATATATATATATATATAAAATAATCATAGTGGAGAATAAAATATATTAGATAAAGAATGGCTTCTTGAAGAAGCCTCACAAAAAACCCATGCTACTAACTTTTACCATTTTTTTCATCCGGCCATTGCAACTCCATTCACCATCGTGTATCATCACCATCATTGTGACATTCTTTTACTGTTCTCTTCTTTTCTGCTGGAACCAAAGGCAAAATACCTCACGATTTTATTGCCATTTGCATCCCCATCCTGCAGCGACAGCCAAGACAAGAACAAGCCTGGGTTTTGGAAGCCATAAAACAGAAGAAAAGGATGAAGTAATTGGCTGTCAAGTAAATGCTGGAAAAAAAAAAAGGAATTTCGACCATTGACAGAAAAGAAAGGAAGAAGAAAGGAAAAAGAAGGAAGAGTAAAAGCCGAGAGTGAAGGAAAAAGAGAAGACCAAAGTGCAGCAAAAGAAGAACAAGAGCTGCTGTTCCTTCGATTTTTTTTCTATAGCAGAAAGGAGCTGCATTTTCCCTCCAAATCTTTTAGGACAACAAGGGCTCCATCTCGGGTTTGAAAAGGCAGCTAGAGGCATGGAAGGTTTTCTACTTTGGAGATTTCTCTACTGGCGTGGAGACTGATCAATGGCAGAGGATGGTCTGACCGAGAGGTAAGGTAGTCAATGTTGAAGTAGATTAAGTTTAAATTAAGGAAGTAATTCAAAGAAATGAATGACTATAATTTAAGGATGAATTGTGGCAGATTTTTCTTGTCTTTGAATTGCTTCATTTAAGTGGAAGTTGAACAAAAAAAAAAGAAGAGCTGGTTTGGATGAGAGGCAAAGGCAGAAACGAGGCTGTTGGAGAGGCAAGAATACAAGGAGAGGAGTTGGTTGTTAAGAAGCCTTGAATACAAAAGCAAAGTTGCTGTGTATTTTGGTGTATATGGCAGCATCAAGTTCATAAGCTCAAGACTAATAAAAAGGGCCCTCGGTTTTGGTAAATTGTAAGAGGTAAGGATTTGATTTGTTATTATGAACTTATATGATTAATGTTTAATGAAATAGAAAGGTTAAAAATATGGTATTGGTGTAGGATTGTGTGGTGAAAGGAGAATTAAGCAGACAAAGAAGTATTTGGCCACCAAGAGGGAAAGTTACAAGGTAATGTATTTAAGAAAAATAATTAAAAATATAAGTTTCTTAAGGAAATTAAATAATATAAATTTTATTATTTTTATGCCTTATTGTAGGAGGAGAGGATACAAGTTAGGGTGCCATAGCTATACTCGAGCTACATACCGAGGTGAGGGATATATATCGGAAACGTAGGGGATACTAAATAAAATATTAAAATCAACTGCTTGTGGTTTATAAACTGTATTTCTTTGCAGGAGGTTTTTACAAAAATTAAGCCGTTATGCTGCCGGATTTTTGTATAATATTGAATTATAAAATGAGCTAGAGTTCATGAAAATGATTTGGAATAACACTCCTCTAGCTAGTTTTGTTTTGAAAGTAAGTACGAAATGGCAGTATTTTGACTACTTTGGAAGTCATATTCGAAAGCTCCCATTTTCATAGAAACCATCGAGCTTCGTAATTGTTTTGGAAAGTTTACGTATAGAAATGTTTTGAGACATGGATAATAATCATAGTAGTAATGTTTTGGACTACTGTGGGACCTTGATCCAGTCCACAGTAGGTAATGTTTTGGACTACTGTATGATTTTGATCCAATCTACAGTAGAGTATCGATTGCTGTGTGACCTTGATCCAGTCCACAGCGGGCCCAGTAGACACCTGATCAGTGTTCTCTGTGGACCCCTATGGACTATGGCCATATGTCAACTGTACCTTCCCGCACGGGAATAATTGAACTGCTTGATTTTGTTTAATTATCATGTCTCCAGATTATGCTATATATATGATTCCTTTCGTACTTATGCCAATACGGATATTGAATGTTATGACGAGAATAATGTTTCGAATGGAAATGTTTATCGATGTTTTGAAAGAAATGCTTTTGACGCATTCCATAAGCATGTTGATTTCTAAACTTTATGAAAAATAGTATTTGAGTTAAATGAATGTTTTGAACGTGCATATAGAAATTTAGTATCCGTCTCTTATATTTATTTCTTACTGGGCTTTCCAAAAAGCTCACCCCCCTCCTCCACCTCCCAGATTATTTGCAGTAGGAGCGTATACGTGAGGAGCTATCGCGTCCTTCGAGGCTTTTGGTCCTACCTTGGAGGTATATTATGTACAGCTACTTAATTTATATTCAGACTTATGTTTTCAGTACTTTTAGAATATGGGGATGTAGCAATAGGAATTTCATGATATATGTCTATGTTAAATGTCGATGCATGCAACTTGATGGTTACATATTGGTTAAGTATAATATTTTGTGATGATGAATGCATGCTTATTTAGAATGTTTGGACTGGGACCAACTGTTGAATAATGTTTATATAGCTATTACAAATATAGCTTATGAGTTACTGTTGAGACATTACATACAGCCCAACAATGTAAGTTGAGAAGAAAGAAAAATTTAGTGCACTTTTGTATAGAAGAAGGTCATTACATTATGAGTACAACCAATGTAAATTATACTGGTGTTATAACTCAATTTCTTCATTTTTTGATCTTTTTTCGATTTTAATTTCACCAAAAAATCCTCTTTTAATTTCTATAATTATTCTTTACCAAAACCCCTAATTTTCAACATAATTTTCCTTTTTTAATGTCATGGCCGAATACCTTATTTGGCTATTCCATTAACTTTCAACATCCTTCATCAATTTATTTTCTTGTTTCCAATTTATAAGCTAGTCCTCGTGAGTCTCCTCTTAACTTATTCTTGCATGCAACTAAATTTTCCTCATCTTCTCATGCTAACTGAATCTCTCCTATCATTAGCATGATTTTGATTCTTCTTCCTTTCATGTTTTTCAAGCTTCTAATCAACTTATATAATTTCCTTTAACTATTTTACATCATCAAGCTACAATTTCTAGCTCAATTCCTTGTTGATTCTCATGTATATGAAGATCTCAAATTGTTCTATTTCTATGATTTAACAAGAGTTAATCAAAAGCAAGACTATAATCATGCTTCTCATGCTTAAAATCATAGAATTATATCATTCAATATCAAGAAACCATTAAATCTCACCTTGATCAATTAGCACTTCCAAAACAGAATTTGTTTTCTGTTTTGTTCCTTCTCACGTCAGCCCCTATGGATTGTTTCTTTATGGATTATAAAGTGTAGCTAACGGTTGAGGATGAAGCTTAAATATTTAAGTTTCCAATTTATGCAATTTGCTGAATTTCTTTTGAAATTTTAGAAGCCAAAACAGAACACTAAGCTAACAATTCTGGTTCTCTCGTAGTGAAACAAGACAGACGGTGATGAAGAGAAGAAATATGGCTGCGTTGTTGCTTCCTAAACCTTCTTTTATTCCTGGTAACCAATAACTTTGTGCCACCTTGCTTCTTATCATATTTTTCTTCGTCATTTCATGCCTTAATTGCATTAATTTACTGAGGAAGCTTGCAGCAAAGGAATGGCTGACATGGTTCCTTTGCTATCCCGTTTCTTGACCAAGCTTTCTTCCTATTTTTGTAGTTGTTTTCAGCCCATAAATTATATACTTGTTAATTTTTTAGTTTTCTATTATAATATACTATTTTTATTACCTTTTTTGTCTATAATTTTATGGACAATTTCTTCAAATTCTGATGCACTTCACGTCACCAATAAAGCAGCCATGTTTGACGTCTTCTTCACTTCCTTTGGCTGAAATTTTTTTTCTTGCTTTCTTTTATTCAATAAAATTCTATTATATGTTCCCTTTAATTGCTTTATCTTTAAATGTTATTTCCTATCCATTTTATACTATAAAAATCAGATTTCATCGGCCTTTTTATGGCTGGACAGAAGATGGTATGAGAGCAGCCAAAGGAACGTGGGAGTCTTCTTTGTCGCCTGCATTTGTGGACTTTCTTTACCTACTTTGGCCAATCATGTTGGCTCATATGTTAAACATTAATTACCTCCTCTTATTATAAATTTAGCATATTATTTTATAACCATGTGGTTACAATTTCAGCCATGTTTCTCCAATTGAGCACGCATATGGCAGAGAAGAGGTCCTCAATTTTCGACTGCACCTTAACTTTCTTCATTCTTCTTTTCCAAAGCATTAGCCAATGAGGTCTTAGTATTCATTTTATATGTAAATTTGACTTTAATATTTATTCTTTTAGCCATGAACTTTATTTTATTTCCTTTGAATTCTTTCCAACCGAATACTTTCTATTCATCTCTTAAATTTTCATTCGAATTCACATACACCATATTAAAATTTACATTCCGAAATTTCCAAAATGTGAAGTGGAATCTCATCTTCAGTATTTATTTAATTCCACAAATTAATTTATTTCGGTTATCAATTGTGTACAATATGATGTATAATGTATATATAAAAATACCGAGTCTCACACGCCGGTCAGAACCAGGCGAAGCAAGTCCGGTGAAGGCAGATTGGACTGAAACGTGAAGACGCCAGTGACCAAAAAAAATAGAAGAAAAAAAAGAAGAAAGAAGAGAAACTGTTGGGGTGACCGAAAAGGGAAAGGGGAGAGAGAGATGCTGGCGCAACCCATCACCACTGTCATCATCGTTGGTCCCCCTCCCTATGCCCAACTGCCACCAGTTGCGATTTTGGCAAAATAGGGGCTGAACCAATCTAAACTGATTTAGCCAGAGAAAAAAAAAGGAAGAATAAAATAGAAAGAAGAAGAAGACAGAGCAGAAAAAAAAGAGAAAGAAGAAGAAGATAGAACAGAGAAGAAATAAATGGTAAGAAAATTAATAATTTTATTTTTTATTATATTGTTTAGTAATTTTGTAAAATTCTAAGTATGGATATGGGTTGAATTCGTAGAGATTACAGAAGAGTGATTGAATTTTGATTGAGCTTGGGAGAAATTAAATCGCTTGTACTAACGCAAGGTAAGATATCTATATTAAATAGTTGTAAATTTATATTGTGTTAGCTTAACTGGTCTGAGGTTTAAAGATCTAAAATTTAAAGTTTTGAAGATGTTATAAGTTATAAAAAGGTAATGATGTTGATGTAAAGGATTGAGAATGGAAATATGGTAATTTACATGGTAGATATAATGTGACTGAGGTTTGAGGTTTCGAAGATAAATTTCACACTGTTTATGGCTTGACTTAATTGAGGTTTTGGGAATGATTTGCGAATTATTTCTGATTTGATTTGAATGAAGTTGTGAATTGGATATTATAATGGTTAAAAATCCTTGGGAATATAAAACTGTGTTTTTCATATATGAGGGTTAGGACAATCATAACCGGAATTTTTATAAAATCATAGATAGGAAAAAGGACAATTTTATTGTTTTAACACTTAATAGCAAAATAAAAAAATAAATTCATTATGAAAAGTGATAAAATAGGAAATAAGGATTAATAGAATAATTATTAGAGTTGAAATATGAATTAATTGGTGCAATTAGAATTGAAAAAAGATTTCAATTTATACTTATTCCATCATTTATAGAATATTCATTATAATTATATATAGAATTTTAAATGTAATTTGGAATTATTGGTGACATGAGATTTAAAGAAAAGAATGGGAATTAATTGAAATTATGTTTTGGTAATTGGTGGGAAATAAATTAAAGTAAATTAATTGTTGAAATTTATAGAAATAAAAGATAGGAATTAAAAGGAAATTTGTTAAAGTTATAGTATGAATAAGGAATTAAGGTTAATGGAATTATTGGGTGCTATTGGAGTTAGAAAAGGACATAATTGCATTGTAGTTATCTGGTAACAATTGGTAAAAAATAAAATAAATAAATAGAAATTTAAGGAATATTTATTAGAATCATGATATGGAATTTTGAATATAATTTAAAATTATTGTGCAGTGTGAAGTACGAGAAATAAAAAGGCGTAAGTGGCGTAATCAGATTTTATACTGCACAGAGGTCAAGGTAAGGAACATGTATAGGAGTGGCATAGGAAATGTATTAATTGCATTTGGAAATTTTTAGGAAACCAAATCCTACCCATTTACTTGCTTAAACTTTCCTAAATGAAAATAGAAATTTATCTTAAATTCTTACAAGTCTAAATATTGCCTTACATGAAAAGATTTACATGAATCGATTTAAATGAAATGATTTATATGAATTGCATTACACGAAATGATTTACATGAATTGATTTACATGAATTGATTTACACGAATTGATTTATATGAATTGAATTACATGAAGTGATTTATATGAATTGTTTTACATAGAATGATCTATATGGAATGAATTACAAGGAATGATTTACATGAAATGAACTACAAGACATAAATTACATAAAATGGTTTACATGAATTAAGTAAATTGCATAAATGATATTTTATTTATTTTCACATGAATGATTTATTAATTATGTGCCAATAAGTTATTGGTATATAAAGTTTTCATTGAGTTTTTAATGAATATTATGGCTACCAAATTAAATAATTATTCTTTTATATGATTTTGGACTGACTGAAGATGATTGCTATTTGAAATGATTTCTACTGTTAATCGATCTTTGAAATGATTTCTACAATTGAATTATATGATTTATGAAAATGTTTTGAGACGGTCATTCCCTAGTGATCATGCATACTGTTACCGACTGCAAGACCCTAATCAAGTCCACAGGTTACCATTATATTATATACCAATTGTTGGATTATTATAGTCAAACCCACAAGTTTACACAGTGAGCACCTAACCAGTGCGAACTGTGATCGTCAACGATGGCCATTCGTTACCGATTGTCCTTATGGGGATACGGGTACCGATTGTCCCTTCGGGGATACTGACATTTATTATGCATAATTCTATTGGATGTGACTGTCTCCATTGAACTGAATGTGAATGATTTGAATACTGAATAATTTGAATACTGAATGAATTGAATACTGAATGATTTGAATACCGATTATTTGAATACTGATTTACTAATTTGATAGAAAGAAAGAAAGGGTTGCAATCGAATGATTGATAGTGATAATTTTATATAAATTTCTTTACTATCTTAGTGAAAATATTGCTTATATAGAAATTTCAAAAATGTTATTACATTGTTTATTGACATTGCCTACTGAAATTGTTTTATAGTATTGCCTAAATAAATGGCTTATATACTGATTAATGATTTGAAATTGCATCGCATAAATTATAAATGTTTTATACGGATTATCGATTTGAAATAGCATCGCATAAATTATTAAATGTTTTTATATTGACTAATGAATTGAAATTACATTGCATCAATTATTAAATGTTTTATACTAATTAATGATTTCATCATCAACTGCTTACTCCTTATAATCGCATCTAGGGATTGGAACATGACAAGTACTTCAAAGTACCTCCCATACTCTATCCGGTTACCTAGCCGACTATAGTATCTTTCCTATGCTATCCCCTAGTGAGCTGCTAGGAAATAAATATTTTTATGCATTTTAATATTTATATTTAATATGCCTTTTTCGTAATTAGTAAAATAAATGATTTTGGTTTAAATGCATTTTATATGCACTTTTACATATGTTTCTTACTGGCTTTCCCCAAAGCTCACCCCTTTACTCACCATCCCAGATAGCTCATTAGTAGGCGTGCCAACCGCTGCGACAAGTTAGCTAGAGAAAACTACTAGAAGTTTAAGGTATCCAGTGATCAGGTATTTAAAGAATTTTATATTTATATTCAGACTAGTGTATGCACAGCAGCTGTAAACAAATATCGAGATGTAAATAATGTAGTGATTCGTGGGCTGTATCGAAATTGAATTGACAATAACAAAATTATATATTTTATATTATAGTTTATATTTCAATTTCTGATTTATTTTTATTGATTAAATGATTTAACGGGATAAAAATAGATATGAAATGAAAATTATAGATTGTACTTGCACTAACACCAAACACAAACCAACTATTACTGAATGATTGAATGAGAAAGATGGTAATAAAAAGGAAAAAATTTAGTTTGGAATTTGCTAATTTCAAACGTTACATAATGCCTTTTGGGCTTAGGCTCTCTTATACTACCTAAGAAGTTGAAATGTTCTAAGATGAATGAAATTAAAAACAAAGAAACAAAGAAACAAGCATTAACTTCAAATTAGGTGAATCAATCAATATCATCCACTTTCTTCCACAGCATTAACTGTTACCCTTTGTGTGATCTGGCAAAGGATTACCATTCACATTTGGGTTATTCTTTGCCCCAAAACTCAAAATTCCAGCGTTGACAAATTACTGGACTTTTCTCTTGAAACCCATATAATTCTCAATAAAGTAACCAACGTTGTCATTATGATAAGCACACTTTGCATTAAGATCATACCATTTTGGGTAGGGAGGCTTCAAGGGCTCTACATAAACAAGGGCAATAAGGTGACGCTTTATAAACAGTGGGAATAACTCGACATATGTCATAGGAATAAGGTCTATGGTAACATTTTATCTAGGTCGAGTGTTTCTTTGGTCATTTGAGGTTGTAAGAGCTGGTGAATGGAAAATGAGTTGGTAAGTGTTTTGAAGGTGAGTTTGTGGGTGGGGTTGAGAATTGGCATAATTCACTGAAGGTGAATAAGGGGTATAGGAACAATGTGAGTTATTAGAGATAGCTTGTGCATCTTCTTCCTTTTTCTTTGAAAACCCACTCTTCTTTTTATCATTATAGACGCTTCAATCTTACCACGCTTGAAGGCATTTTCAATAACTTCGCCAGTCAGCACTATGTCTACAGAATTCTTGGTTACATTGCTAAGCATACGCTCATAATAGGGAGCTTTGAGAGTATTAAAAAAGAACATGGTGATTTCCTTCTCAGTCAAGGGAGGTTGAACCTGTGATGCCAAGTCTCTCCATTGTTGGGCATATTCTTTGAAACTTTCATATTTCTTCTTCTCCATTGGAGAGATAGGCAATCAAGGGCCATATAGGACACATGTTTATATTGGGCTATTAAAGCTCTTGTCAACTTAAACCAAAAGGTAACTCAACTCCTTTCCAATTGGTTAAACCATTTACTAGCTAACCCGGTCAAGCTATCTTGAAAAACATGAATTAGTAGCTTTTCATCCCACGCATACGCTATCATCTTTCTACAGTACATGGGAAGATGGTCTTTTAGGCACGAAGTTCCATTGAACTTTTCAAATTTAGGTACGTTGAATTTCAGTAGAAGCACAACACCAGGTACCAAACACAACCTTTCAGCATCAATTGGCCCAAAATAGTCAATTCCTTCTTCGGCACTTAGCCTTTCCTCTATCATGCTCAGTTGAGCTTTAGTACCACTATCTTCCTCCATAGGCCTTTGCTTGTCTAACCTTTTTAGGGTCATCTAAATTTGGTACTTCACCTGGATTTTGAGCTTGTGTTGATGGATTTCCTTAAGGATTTCCTCCTTGCACCTGTAGAGGTATTGGGGCTTTGACAATACTCCCATCGAGGATAAAGACAGGGTTTTCTCACATACTTTGTTGAGTTTCTTGGACAAACTCATCTTGACTAACCATCTTCTCCTTTCCTTTAATCATAGCTTTTAGCAATTGAGTAATTTCACTCAATTGCCCCTTCATCTCTTCATTATCCCTTTCCAACTTCTCTATACTACTATTTTGATCTTCTTCCATCATGCGTGCTTGATACCTTGTATGATGTCTGTGGAGAGCTAATCATCTAGTGGATGCAATTTTGATTCATTTAGTGCTACAATTAAGTTGAAATTATTTTTCATGTGATCATATGTTTATGCACATACAAATGAATGAACTACATGGGATGCATTAAAGTCTTGCAATCTCTCTTAACAATTAAAAGAATGTTCCATGATAAGACCAATGTAAAGAACACGTTATGCAATGCAAAATCAAACGTAAAAATGCATGACTTAATGATATAAACAAACTCATTTTTTTTTTGAAAAATGGAAAGGAAAATAAAAACTATATTTTTTGATTTTTTTTTTAAAAAAACAATGTATAAAAGAGGAAGTAAAACTTATTCCTTCATATGTCCTATCTTGGGTTTGAGTCTACATTTCAATCTAGTATAGTTCCACCCTAGGGCTAAGCCTTGTGTTTCATTACATGCTGGGTTTGGATAATTTAAAGTTCTAAAGGTCTCCAAATTGCTCTTTACTGTTGTCCACACAAGACTAGTAAGGCATCCAATCCTCACCCATAACAGATTACAAACAAAAAGGTTCAATTTGAGTGAAAGTATTTTGTAGCCATTATGGAGGTATTACCTCACGAGGGTATAGGTACTTTACTCTCTCCAATGAAAGACAGAGCCTGAGTTGGGGGCTTTTGCATGTAATGCAATTGATGTGTGTGTTGAAGGAATGATGTTTATTACAGCTTTCTTTCAATTATAACTTTCTAAGCAAAATCTAAGATACCCTAAAACCAAGTATTGGCATTACTTTGTAAAGTCCCTAGTGGAGTCCCTAACCTATCGTAACGTGTTAAATCCAAAAACCTAACTTGCGAGACTTAAATTCAATGAGTGTGAGACCCGATTTTATAATGCTGTACACCATAAATTTGGTAAATCCTTGATAGTGAGAATAAATTATTGAGTGAAATTAAATAAATATTTAATTTGGATTTTCACTTTGGATTTTGGATTTATTGGAATTTATGATTTATAATATGGTGTATAAGAGGTGAATAAATATTAAACGATTAATTGAAGGTACAGAATAAATAAAGAAAGTAAATTTGAAAATTTGGAATTGAAATGCAATTCTAATGGCATAAAATACAAAAGAAATAAATTTTTTAGAGAAGGAAATTGAATTAGTGGACAAGTGATAAATGGTGATTGGTTAGAATATATAAAGGAGAGGGAAGATAAGTTAAAATTGTGCAGCAAATTGGACTACACACTACACTTTGTTACTGCCATGGTGATGTTCAGCTGGAAAACATCAAAAGGAAATTGAAATATAATTTATTTTATAGTATAAAACACAACGTAAGTGGTATTCAAAGGAAGAGAAGCCCAAAATTTAACATGCGACTAGTTTGTATTGGTTAAAGCCTACCAAAAAGGAGAAGAAAATTAGTCAAAATTGAGCAGCGAAAAGGAGCTCCACGCCACTCTTTTTGCTGCAGTTTTTCTGCAGAAATTAAGGCTTAATAAGACATAAAATGATGTTTAATGGAAGGGAAATTTGTATTTAGAAACATGATTAATTCCTATTGATTGGAGCCTTCAAAAAGAAGAAAAATCAAGTAAAAAATGTGCAGGAAAATTGCTGCACCGCCACTCCTTTTTTTTTTGTTGCACTTTGCTGCTCGTGTAAATACATTAAAAAGACATAAAATGATAAAAGAAATGAGTTAGGTAGATAGGTGGAGAATTCTTATTGGATGGCATGACAAATAGAAGACTAAGTGGAAGAAAACTCAAGCAATTCAGCTTCATTTTTGCCGACTCTCCCCTGCTACGCCGAGCTTCCTTGCTCTGTTCTTTTCCTCGCCATTTTACTGCATGTTCCTCCATTTTCATAAGCAAAGTCATCTCTTCTCATCACTAAAAAACTAATCTTCCTCCACCAAGCTTGTTCTTTACCTTAAGAACAATTTAATTCCAGAAATTAAGGGCTGAAATAAGGAACCACGGGACTGGTTTGACAGCTGAACAATTCGGCAGTGAAGGAAGGTGAGGATTGATGATGTTTCATGTGTTTCTAGCTTTGATTTTCATTTATTTGTGCATGGAAAATCTGATCTATGCTTTAGAGGGAGGAAAAATAAAGTGTAATGGAAATTGAAGGTCTCAGTTATGGTAAGAAATTAAAGGAAATCTTGGTGAGTTGTCGTATATGGGCTGGAAATTTATAGAAAATTATCAGGAAAGGATAAATTAAACTTGATTTTGTGATTGGTTATAAAACATGGCTGATTGGTGTGAACATGGTGGGTCGCGGTCAAGAACAGGGTCTGCACCATGGTGATTAAATTTGATGAATTTAAGATGTTTGATAAAAGTTTTGAATGAGTAGAGAGAGTTCATGAAATAAGAGTTGAGAAAGGAATGGAAAATCATGAGAATTTGACATAGGAGGCTACCGGCCATGCAAAAAAATAAGAAGTTGTGTTGCCGGCAGTAGAAGGAAAATTAAACAGAAAAAGAAAGAAAACAGTAAAGAAAACAAATGAGACAAGAAAAGAAAAGAAATGAAGACTAAGTTAATGTGTCGACCGAATGGGAAGAATGGTGGTGTGATGGTCAACAATGAGGACTTGGAATGAGAAAAAGAATGTAATCACAAAACATAATAAAAATATATAAGTTTAGTCAATGTGTGGTGTGTGTTGCCGGTTATGGAATAAAAGAAGAAAAGAAATATTGTCTTTTATTTCTTAAATGGTGGAAAAAAAGAAGAAGAGAAAGAATGGCATGAAAAGTAGCCATTTTTAGCTATGAGACCTTACATACATTTACATTTTGATATAAATCATATCTTAAAAATAAAAGTATGATTAAGCTAATAATTTAGTGAAATTAAATTGCAGTCGGGAAATTCGACGTCTGTGTGGTGCATGCGATAACGCAATCTCAATTAACAGGTAAGGGGGGAGTGTGTGAGTTGTAGTGATATAATGAATTGCATGTTTTCTTAAGCTAAATTTTATGAGAATATTGGATGCATGATTTGGTTTGAAAACATGCAAAATTGTGGTTGTGTTTGATAAGCTGGTTTATGTACTGCGAATTGTGTGCAGGAGGTTACGAATCTTCAGCCGTTATGCTGTCGAAAAAATTCTAAAAGTATTCTAAAATATTATAAAATATTTTAGATGCATGAAATGATTTAAATGGGAAATTTTGAATATAATTTCCACCAATTTTCGATAAATTGGAAATTATGAGGAAGTTACAAAATTAAATATTCATGTTTTATATTTTCATTAAAGTGAGAAATTAATTATGTTTTATATGATATTAAATATTCAAAATGAATATTTATTATGTTCTCACTTAATACATGAATATTTATCGACTTATGTGTAAATGAGAAATAAATACCTTTTTGGAAATAATTACTTAAATAAATGATTTGATTCATGGGATTTCTTTAAAGGTATTTTTATGGGAAAAGAAATGATTTTATACCTTTATGGAACTAAATATTGATTTTATTTATTTTATAAATTCCATAAAGGTGATGATATATGAAAATGTGAGAGCCTTATGGATAAACATAAAATATTTCAAATTATTTTGAATAAGATCCATAAAAGATGTGGTGCTGTTTTTATACTGTTTTGAGACTTAGGCCCCAAGATTCATGCTTACTACTGTTATTGTTACTGTTACTGTTACTGTCACGTGGCTGATTGACCCGCCAGTCATCAATGGTCCTGGATGTCACCTGGCAAGTGTACACCGAAGACCCCCTATAGATCATGGCCATAGATCTCACTGTATACTGTTACTGTGTCCCTTTGTGGACAATGATAGCATGATATGATATAGGGTGATGCCTAATCTCAACTTACTGATTAATGTTTATTGAAGGGATCTACTGAATCCTATTTTACTGTACTGCACTGTGAATTACTGTTTACTGAACTAAACCGTACCGAAATATTGTTTTACTGAACTGTACTACACTGGGAAATACTATTTACTGAACTGGAAGCTACTGATTTCTGTTTACTGAACTAAAAGCTACTGATTTCTGTTTATTGAACTAGTAGCTACTGAATACTGTGTATTGAACTAGTAGCTACTGATTATGGTTTACTGAACTGAAACCTACCGATTATTGTTTACTGAATTGAATTGTATAGGATACTGTTTATTGAACTGAAAGGAAATTACTGTTATCGAGAAAGAATACTTTGAAAATTATTTCTTAAATAGAAATTGTGATAACCGTAAATTTTTCCATTTATTGGAAATTAGAAATATTGAAAATAAATATTAGAGAAATTAAATAAGAGGAAATAAATAAAATTTGCGAGAAACGGGATATTGGTGAAAATCCTGAGAAATGAGGAAGTGATGAATAAGAAAATTCGTGTGAAGGAAATTAAATGAAAATAAAAATAAAATCGTTGAAATTCTCGAAATTAAGGAAAGTGAGGAATTTAAAATTGGATAAATTGGAAATAAGGGAAGGATAAAATTATGGGAAATAATGAAGAGAAAATTTAAATTAGAGAATGAAAATCCAAAATTTAATAAGAGAATAAGAAAATAAATGAAATATATTTATATAATTATACGATGTGATAACCGTAAAATTTTCCATTTATTGGAAATTAGAAATATTGAAAATAAATATTAGAGAAATTAAATAAGAGGAAATAAATAAAATTTACGAGAAACGGGATATTGGTGAAAATCCTGAGAAATGAGGAAGTGATGAATAAGAAAATTCGTGTGAAGGAAATTAAATGAAAATAAAAATAAAATCGTTGAAATTCCCGAAATTAAGGAAAGTGAGGAATTTAAAATTGGATAAATTGGAAATAAGGGAAGGATAAAATTATGGGAAATAATGAAGAGAAAATTTAAATTTGAGAATGAAAATCCAAAATTTAATAAGAGAATAAGAAAATAAATGAAATATATTTATATAATTATATATTATATAAATGTATTTTTATACCAATACATATGTATTCAAAATATTATATAGTATACTTTAAAAATACGTTGTTATATATATAGAAATATATATATACTATTTCATAAATTCAAATAATACATATGTATATAAATATAATGTTTTATGTGTATATATAATTATGTAAATACATATAGAAGAAAAGTAAGTATGGTTTTATATTAAAGTTGATATGTATAAATATTTTATTATAGCATTTATATAATTTATATATATAAATGTTACTTAATTTTAAGTATATATATAAATATACACATATATACTAGACATGTATTTTGTAATGGACAATATGTATTTTGTATATAATATATATTGTATAATATTATGTATGAAATAATGTATGTATAATATATAATATATATTATATGTATAAAATATATTGTATAATATATAGTATATAGTATGCTAAAAATAGAAAGAAGACAAAAAACCAAAAAGGAAATGAAAACAGAAAAAAAAGGAGGGAAAAATCGGGAAAGACCCGATCCTCCCCCAGCCAGACCGCCGGTGGTGGAGCTGCCACCGCCGGCGAGGGGAAAACGAAGGCGAGACGCCACCGGCCAGAGAAAGGGAAGACGCTGCCGGCGGCGTGAAGAAACGAAACGGAATTGAAGGGAAATAGAAGCAAACGCCGGAGAAGAAGAGGAAATGGTCGACGGCGATGCCGGCCAAATCGGTGGCCGGCACTACCACCGAAGCTTCACCGGAGGGAGAGGAAGCTGATGGAGGCCACCGGAGACGCAATGGACGGCGGAGGAACGCCGGCGAAGAGGAAGAAGAACCGAGGCAAAACCGCCTTGATTCGCCGCCATGTCGCCGATCCAGGGCAAACGGAGGGCACCGACAAGTTCGTCGTGCAGCCGGCCAGCTGAGGGACGCCTGAACTGCCGGAGAACCGGCCGCCGGCGAGGAACCGGCGAGGAAAGGAGCTGGACCGGTCTGAACCGGTCTGACCGGGAAAGGAAGAAGAAAAAAAGAAAGGAAAAAGAAAAGAAAAAGAAAAGAAAAAGGAAAAAGAAAAAGAAAAAGAAAAAGAAAAGAAAGAAAGAAAAGAAAAAGAGGAAAAAGGAAGAAAAAGGAAGAAAAAGAGGAAAAAGGAGAATTTCGGGAATTCGGAAAATTCTCGGAAATTCGACAACCCGGACATTTACGAAAATTCGGTAAGAAAT
The DNA here is from genome assembly GCA_031772115.1 of Heritiera littoralis. Taxonomy (NCBI): domain Eukaryota; kingdom Viridiplantae; phylum Streptophyta; class Magnoliopsida; order Malvales; family Malvaceae; genus Heritiera; species Heritiera littoralis. The sequence goes on along the minus strand of JAPDPK010000037.1, from coordinate 5,358,982 downwards.
TTCCCGGAAATTTAAATTCAGAAAAATTAAATAAATTATGAAAAATTCTAAAAAAATTAGAATTTTAATTCCAGAAATTATTTTCAGCAATCGGGATAAGGAATCGGGAGAAATGGAGTGCGGGCGCGATCGATAAGCGGAAGTCGCCGACCCGGAAAAAGATAAGGGATGCATGTGCAGCACTGTAAGGATACTCAGTCTGCATATTTTAAATTGAAATATTTTATGCAAATATTTTATGAAAATTATTATGATGCATGATTTGCTGAAAATAATTTGGGAAGAAGTACTGGCTGAAAGATTTAAAACTGTATTTTCCGTGCAGGAGGCTAGTAAATCGGCAACCGTTATGCTGCCGAAAATTTTAGAAAAACTTTATAAATTCATATTAAGTGATTTTATTTCCGAATTTCGATAGTAAATCACGAAACATGAGGAAATTACTAAACTTCATAAAACATGAATATAATGAGATGGAATTTTAAAATATTCATGTATTCGAGAATGGTGACAATGAAATCACCGAAAATTCTCGAAATAGATAAATTACACGAAATACGAGAGGAAAGATGAAGTGAAATATAGTGATTATTTTTATGAATATTTTTATAAATATTCACTAAAGGATTTTAACCCTTATGGTTTTAAATTATGGAATTTTATATTTATATAAATTCCATATAAGTTTATTTTATGATGAAAATACGGTTTTGAAACTGGTTGGCATTCCTATCATGCTGATGCATGATATGTGACCTGTTTAGTCCCGGTCGACGCCTAAATCAGTTATCCACCGAGGACAATATAGGTTATGGGTATAGATTTGACCGGCGTATTCCCTTACCCTCCAAGGTTTATAGTATGATAAGATTGATGTCTATCTTAGACTCCATAAATAATTGGTGATATGTTAAAAAGGAAAGTATTTTACATAAGATGGAATATGCCAACAGGAAAATGTGATACATGATGGGTGACATGTGAAAAGAACATGTTTTATATAATACGATAAGAGAATCAATTGAATTATAGCAATTTTTACAAAATGCTCATTTAGGTACTGATTATAGTACCGTGAGATGATTCTCATAAGACATGAGATACAAACATGTAATATGTTTTCAAAAAGGAAGAAATGATAATTCTAGTATTCTTTCTATGGTCTTAAATGGAATATGAGATCATAAGTACTACATGAGATCTGATAAGACAGTGGAAAGTACATATGGCGTAAAGGCCAAACCGAGCAGAGACTCGATGACTTTACCGTGTGAGCCATCTCTAGAATCCTTCGGGAACTAAGTGCTGCACGTGTTCTGATGTGTTAGTAAAGGCCAAACCGAGCAGAGACTTGATGACTTTACCGTGTGAGCCACTTCTAGAATCCTTCGGGAACTAAGTGCTGCACGTGTTCTGATGTGTTAGTAAAGGCCAAACCGAGCAGAGACTCGATGACTTTACCGTGTGAGCCACCTCTAGAATCCTTCGGGAACTAAGTGCTGCACGTGTTCTGATGTGTTAGTAAATGCCAACCGAGCAGAGACTCGATGATTTTACCGTGTGAGCCACCTCTAGAATCCTTCGGGAACTAAGTGCTACACGTGTTCTGATGTTTCAGTATAGGCCATACCGAGCAGAGACTCGATGATTGAACCGTGGGAGCCACCTCTATAGTCCTTCGGGAACTAAGTGCTATACGTGTTCTGATGTTTCAGTACAGGCCATACCGAGCAGAGACTCGATGATTGAACCGTGGGAGCCACCTCTAGAGTCCAGAGCGGACAATACGGTTGAGTCGAGGTAAACCTGGGGCCGATGGGCCAAGGGGATGCCAGCCGACGGCCTGGTGATACGGGCTGGGCCTTGACAATAAAAATGAAATAGATCTGGTGCATATGACATATGATGTGTGTGATATATCGGATGAGTAAGGCACTGGGGTGGTAAATCCCTGGTTAACAGAGATCCAGGCACTCCCGGTCCTTACAATAAGTTCGTTTCTTTCACACTTAATCATACTGATAAAAAGAATGATGCCTTGTGAACTTAAGAATGGAATAGGTTTTAATAGCTTATTTTGCTTTTTAAAGGACGGAACTAATTAAGAGAGTACATTAAAACATGAAATAAGTTTTAAAGAAATAAGATGATGATTTAACTAATATTCCTTTCAAGGAATATATGAATATTAATTATTTTATTTAAATGCTTTGTTTCGTAGAAGCATTATTTTGAAAAGCATATGAAAAAGGTTATGAAAGTTTGAAAGAGAAAAGGATTTATTAATTCAAAACGAAATGAAAATTCTCTCTACAGTTGCTTCTAGGTGCCGTAACAAGTATGGTATTCTAAAATACCTACCTTACTCTATTCGGATCCCTAGCCGACTGTAGTATCTTTCCTACATGCGAACCTAGAGCCCATAGGAAAAATGAAAAAGATTTTCAGCATATAGGAAGCTGAGTATCAAGTGAGGCATATAATTCTCTTACTGAGCCGTGGTTTTGCTCACCCCTTAATTTTCAACATTTCAGGTTTTGATGAATGTGAGTTCAGTGGATTGTGGATCCTGGCTGTACACGAAGGACAATGTGTCAGACCGACTGTTTATTTGAGGTATGATCATTTATTCTCTGTATTTAGACATGTCAACAGTACTACTTATCTGATAAATTACGATAGGGGATGTGTATAATATAAACAATACATTGTAAAATTGTTTAACAGTCAGTACAAGTGAAGTATCACAGACAGCCCAACCGGTTAAGATGTGTATAAGAAGATGAAAAATGTGGTCACGGGTCGTGACAGAAATAATTACTGAACTGTTATCCAGTGATTTGGATATTTATAAGCTACTGTACTGAAAAGACCGTTTACTGTAGCTACTATTTTATCATTGTACTATCACGTGTTTTGAAATTGGTGTACTGAATTGATATAATAAAAATGTTTTATACAATTTTTATAATTATCCGAAAAGAGAAGGAAATGGTTTTGAAATAAAACAATTTATTTATTACTCTCTATAGTTGCTCTGGGTTTTCGGGACAAGACAGGTATTCCAAAATACCTACCATGCTCCATCTGGATTTCCTGGCCGACTATAGTATCCTTTCTTTACTGTGCTTAGTACACCGTCAAGAAATAAATGTTTTATAGCATATAGTTTTGCCACAGCCCGTGACCCTATTTTTCACCTTATTCTATACATCTTATTTGGTTGGGCTGTCTGCGATACTTTACTTTTCTTTTACATCTAAACAATTTCATATAAAATAATAATATGAATTACATCCCCTATCTTAATTCATAAAGAAGTAGTACTGAAAGTAAGTCTAAATACAGAAAATAAATGATCATACCTTATTAAATAAATCAAGCTGTCGCATCATCCCCAAATGCGCAGCCGAAATCCTTTGGGTGTCAGACTCTCAGTCTTCGAAAACCTGAAATGTTAAAATTAAGGGGTGAGCAAACCACGGCTCAGTAAGGGAATTATATGCCTCACATGATACTCAGCTATCTATATGCTGAAAAACTTTTTTATTTTTCCTATGGGCTTTAGGCTCGCATGTAGAAAGGATACTACAGTCGGCTAGGGATCCGGATGGAGTAAGGTAGGTATTTTGAAATACCTATCTTGTCTCGGAACCTAGAAGCAACTGTAGAGAATAATTTCCTTTTCGTTTGAAATTTTAATCCTTTTTTACCTTTTTATTCCACAACATTTTCATATTCCTTTCAAAATAAAGCTTTTATAAAATAAAACATTTAAATAAAGTAACTAATATTCATATATTCTTTGAAAAGAATATAGTTAAATCATCATCCTTTTCATTCAAAACTCATTTCATATTTTACTATACAACCATAATTAGTACAGTAATTTAAATAGCAAAATCAGCTATTAAATTCTTTTCGTATAACATATCTATCATTTAAATCTAATATTCAATTTAAAAATTAAAATAAGAATACTAGATTTATTTTCCTCCTTTTTCTTTTTTTAAAAACATATCACATATTCATGTCACATATAGTCTAATATTCAATTAAAATCATAGTAAGAATATTAGACTTATAAACTCTTTTTCCTTTTGAAAACATATTACATGTTCATATCACATGTCATATGAAAAATCATCTCGTAGTACTAAAATCAGTACTGAAATAAGCATTATGTAAAATGCTGTAAATCACTTTCATTTAACTTATCACATATCATGTAAAACGTTTACATTTAACATATAACATATCATATAAAACATTTCTCATATATGGAGACTTAGGCACGCACGCCCAGCCCGTCCACTGGGTCGTTACTCATATCATGCTATAGACCTCGAAGGGTATAAATAATCATGTCAGATCTATGGCCATAGTCTATAATTGTCCTCGGCGGATCACTGATCAGGTGCCAGCCGGGACTACATATCACATATCACATATTACATATCACATGTCACATATCAGCATGATAGGATGCCATCTAGTCTCAAAACCGTATTTTTCATCATAAAATAACCTTTATGGAATTTATAAAAATTTATAATTTCATAATTTAAAACCATAAAGGTTATATATAAAATCATTTAGTGAATATTTAAGAAATATATATAAAAATATTCACTTTATTTCTTTTCATTTTCCATCTCGTATTACGTGTAATTTACATATCAGGAGAATTTTCGGTGATTTCATTATCACCATTCTCGAAAACATGAATATTTTAAAATCATTTTCATTTTATTCATGTTTTTATGGAAAATATTCATTTTCTCGATTTTCGTGGTTGAAAATCATTTCTCGTGAAATAAAATCATTTATTATGATTTTATGAAATTTTGTAGAAATTTTCGATAATTTTCGATAATTTTTTTCGGCAGTATAACGGCTGCCGATTGGTTAGCCTCCTGCACGGAAAATATAGTTTATAATCTCAGCCAGTACATCATCACAAATTTTCAGCCGATGAAGCATCACAACATTTTCATAAAATAATTTATAATTTAAAAGCATGCAGACTGAATATCCTTACAGTGTTGCACATACATCCCTTACCTGTTTCGTGGTGTCGTACTTCCCGATGTCACCACATGAACTTCGATTATTCATGCTGCAGAATAATTTTTTTATCAAAAATTATCATTAATTATTCTCTTAATTTCGATCGTCAATTCTCATGTTTAAACCATAAAATGCAATATAATAACAGTTCAAAAATGCTCATGGCCGAATGTCTTCTTGAATTCTTTATTATGGTGATTCATCTACTCTTTCCTTAATCCCATTTATACAAGTCTATTATTTCCTTTATTTCCCTTCTCAATTAATTTAGGAAATACTTTCTACTCATCCTCAACTATTTTTCTTTAATCATTCATCATAGATTGATATGAGAATCTCTCATGAACAATGCTTAATTGGTTCATTCATTTATTCAATTTTGATTTCTTCTCTCAATTCCCATTTCTTTTTCAAACAATGAAATTTTCCTTCTTAAAATAATTCTTAACCATCCACCATAAAATTTTCACTTTAACCATATGGTTTGCTTTGACCAAGAGCACTTTAAGATTTCTCATCTCCATTCATATATATATATATATATATATATATATATATATCTCAATTTAGTCTTTTAATTACTCGTTATTGTCCTACCATTTTTTTTTGGCTTTATACTTCTCTTGTATTTAAATTTCCTCAATTTCATTTTCAGCAGCCCAAAACCGTGACCTTTAATGGTCATGCTTTCTTAATTTTTCATTTTCTGTTTTTCCTTCCCACGGCTGGCAGCTCCATTATTTTCCTCAAATAATTTGTACTCATTAATTATCATCAAAATCAACCAGCCCAAGCTATAGCCGGCCATACTATTTTTCACGTTACTGCTCTGTTTCAAATTCTTTTTTTTTTTGTTACACATCAACTCCATTTTTCAATCATACCTGCAGTTCTCCCATATGTTGTAATATCTCTAATTTAATGGACTAATTAAGTATAATTGTTATCATATAATTTATTTAGTAGTATAATTTATGTATAGTTTGACCATAATTGTATATAATAATATATCACTATTATAAATGTATTATATCTTTAATGGGACAGATATAGTACACGAACAATATTATGGGAGGTCCCTACTGCTGGCACCAATATTTAAGTGATAGCCCATTGATCACTTGAGTGTGTGCAAGGGTGAACAGCAGTAGCCCTTCTCCCATTTCTCTCCCGACTCTCCTCTTCCTCACCATCAGCTCCTCTGTCTTCTCTGCATATCACCATGGACAGAACCAAACCAGCAATGGGGAAGCATGGCTCGACTTTTAGTGGTCTCTCCTCTCCATGGCAGTGGCGTTAATGGCGGAGAAATTATGGGAATTTTGCATTCCCACAAAAGGTTAGATTTCTTTCAAATTTATTGTGCTAATGGGCTTTGTGGACGAATTTGTTCCAACAATTGGCATCAGAGCTCGTCCACAATAAAGCCATTAGCCATTTTTTTGAAGAAAAATGAGATTTATGGATTTTTATTTATTTGGGTATTTTCGGATTTTTGCTATACCCATGAGATTTTTGCATTTTCAAGCCAAAATAATGCCGTATATTGATTGAGGATGATTTTTTGATGAAAATGCCGTTAAAATGTAGTAAAATGGGGCTGTATTGAGAGAGAAAACGTCGGGTCGGGTCAAAAATACCCGTTTTCTGCGTTTCTGCCCGGTTGGGCGAGGCACGCGCCCGATACATGCAATGAGGCGCCCGCGGGCACCAAAGATGATGACTACACGCGCCCGCATCTGAAATTAAAAAAATAAATAAATATTGTTTATTTTTTTTCAGCCCGTTTTTTTGGCCTTTATTGGGCCCGTTTTTGGCCAATTTTTTTTTTGGCTGGCCATTTATTTCATTGGGCCGTTTTTTGGCCACACATTTTGGGCTTTTGTTTGGTATTTTGGACTGTTTTGGGATTTTTTTTTGTGGGCCATCTTGTTTGATTTAATTAAGACTTGCAATTTAATTAAGTATGCCTTAGTATTTAATTAATTTTAGGCCAAAATAGATTCATGTGTTTGTATTATGGGCATGATTTATTTATTTATTTTTTATTAGTTGACCATTTAGTATTAATTTAATTTTGGGCAATTAAAATTAATTAATTTTGAGGCCATCTTGCCTAGTTAATTTAGGGGCCATATTGATTAGTTAATTTTATTTGGCTATTAATTTTGAATTAATTAGTGGCAATTTTGCATAATTAATTAATAGGTCATTTTGGATTATGGTTTAATTGGCCATTTTGATTAATTAATTATGAGCCATTTGGATAATTAATTTTAGACAATTTTGGCCATAAGCCAAATTTTGTTTAATAGTCATAATTAGTTATTAAGCCCAAAATTAATGTGATATAAGTGAATTTTTGGAGGAATTAATTTTGGAGTAATTTCTAGAAATTTAATTACTCATTTAATTCTCAATTCACTTAAATTTTTGAAAATATACACATGCCCATAAATTATTGATAATTGGCCTAATTAAATAAGTTTAAATAAATTATTTGGGTATTTTGTTGAGCCATTTTGGATTATGGTTTATTCATTTCGTTAATAATTTATTTAAACAAATAAACTCTCTAAAATTGATATTGCCTTATTATTTGAATATTTCACATTTATGTGAAATTAATTTAATTAATTGATATTTGATTTGAAATTACTACATATGCTTCAGAAATTGCATATTTTGGATGTAATTAATTTTGGTCAATAAATTTTGTGAATATTCTTAAAATTATAAATCATTAATTGGATTGACTAGTACTTGCCTGTCGCAGGAATAGTCTTGAAGATTTTTTTTGACGATTTATTCTGATAATTTTAAGGATATAATAATAAGGCAATGCATAGTGATAGTTGCAGTTGCATAATTTACTAAGGTCTTTAGAAGTGGCTAGTCTCTCCTTGTCGGATTGTTAGTTGTTTTTAGAGATGCTTGGGATTGAGAGGATTCTGGTTGGGATATGACACGATCTTCCTACCCTGTCGGTGGGCGATCATTCAGGTTGTATTCAACCAGTTTTGTTTTATCCTCGGTAGTATATTATGGAATTTATCAAGTCATTCCACTAGCCTCCATATTGTGCAACTATCATATATCGAATCTCTAGTAGGATCAAATTAGATAGATAGTATGAATTATTCTCTACGGTTAGTGACATATTGAAGTAGGAAGTAGTCTTGAGAGTCGATCTATCTTCTATACCCAATAATGTGAGCTCTTTGAGAACAAAATATTTGGAATTTAGGAACACTCAAGTAAGAATCCTCTGATTATAAGGACATGTCATTAATGAGCACATCAGAGGAAGTGTTCCAATTAGGAATAACCAAGAAGCATTTATGGATGCCATTAGAAAATAGTTCGCATAAAATGGATAAAGGTTGATATAGGATTTTGCTTCCATATATGGCAGATTCAGTACTACTTCCTTCTGGGATGGAGAATTGGAGATCTTCCAGTTTTACAGATCTCATTTAATGCAGAAGGAAGTATAACATTTTAATATCAAAATTGATATTGTCATTCAAAAATGAGAGATCTTTCGGGTTAACAGATCTCATTTAGCCATAATGATGACATATGCCAAATATTACTGCCAAAAGGGAATATTATTAAGAGGTATCAATAAAAGGTCATTTTAGAAGAAGAAATTTGTCAAGTCTATTTCCCATTCTAGTTTCACCAACATCTCTAAATATCAATGTGTGCTACTTCTGTAATAATCCTGGGCACAAGAGGTACATTACAAGAGTCCTCTAGATTGGGATGTGTAAAAGGCATTCTGTTAGCTTTTATTTTGAATCCAATCTAGAAGATATGCCTTCTAACTATTGGTGTTTCGATACCGGTGCTATTACTGATAAAGCCATAAGCAACCCGAGATCGAATAAGGGAAAATTGTTGTGAATTGGGGTTATAAAGTTAGAATCCATACTGAAAATATAGTCAATTTGTTGTTACATTTCGTAGACAGTTTTGAAATTACTGTCGATTGATACTTTTCATCTTGATAACAGAAAAGTATTTCTAATTAGTAACAACATATATATATTGATTCTTGCATTTTGCATAATGGATATACAGTAGATTTGTACCCCAATATTGAACAAATTTTCTTCAATAGTGAATGATGTGACTGTAGATTTTGATTATGATAGGATATATAAGAAATCTATTAAGTTGTGGCATGGGTTAGGGATATTTCGAGGCACATGAAGAGATTATATTAAGGGATATCTTGCTGCTAATATTAAGGACACGATTAGTAGATATTGAAATAATTAGGAACTTATGTATACCGACATTTGTAGATCATTTTCACATATTGTATTTAGTGGATATAAGTGTTTCATCATTTTACTAACGACCATTTCAATGTAGGTTATATGGAGTAATAGATCTGATCTTATAGAGGCCTTAGGCATTCTGATTAATTCCGCTGCGCTGCTTAAGGCAATGATCAGACAGTAGTGATGAATATCATGTTCGGTATAATGAAGCTAGGCGAAATCATATACCGGTTTTCGGTTAAGTGCACTATAGGATTATATATATTGACGCCTAGTGTACGGTGCTTGGAATATTAAAACAGAATGAGATTACAGTTGCAGTCAATCGTACATTCTGATCTAGTACGATTTACGTTAATCACTCCAAATCTTTAAAATTCGGGTGGAGTGAAATTAAAACTATAATTCACATTCAAAGTTAATCTCCAAGCAAGACCAGTTCCTAAATGCATCCCAAGTTATAGTCAGACATTAAGCCGATTTTATGCCGTTTTCTGTGTTTAGGGTTATAAGGTAAGGCAAAAGATCTATAACCCATAGTCAAGAGAGCTTGACAAGAAAACTATCAGCGGCAATTCTGTTGATTATTATATCGACTAGAAAGATTCTAAATTCATTTCTCGTTATGTGACACTAGAATCATTAAGTCTGATAATGCAATCTATTTAGTAGATGACTTAAAGAGTGGGAGTTGTGAACTCCACAAAGTCATTATTAAGATACATTTTGTTGTGTCATTCCTATATATGCGTTATCTTTTGATTATGAAAAGCCACAAACCAAAGGAATCAACATTTGATCCCAATAGCATATTTTGAACCTGCACCTGACCTTACAGAAGAATATGAATATGAAATGTCTTCTGTTTCTGATATTTGTCAGGAGACTATACTGATTCGAACTCTTAGAGTTAGATATTAGTCACACAGGATGAGTAAGCATCTATGTTGCATAAGGATGCATGAGATCTATTTCTGTTGTCACATCATTGTAGACCAAGTGAAACCCTAAAGATCAGGCTAAAAATTTTAAAGCTAAATTTTGCCAAGGCTTTAAATAAAGCAACCTAAAAGTTTGTAGTTCCTAAGGTGGAACATACAGTTCGCGAACTTAAGGAGTTCATTTGCGAACATTGAAAGGTATCAAGATTGTAATATATAAAGAATGAGATTGTCACTTTGAGGAGAACATTATTGTTTGATAATTGGATCCATTGCGAGGTCAGTGGGAGTTATGTGCTTATTGTGCTCTAACTGATGATGTCAAATAGCAGCCTATAGCACTGACCTATTGTATGAGACACTTCATGTTGTCATGTCACTTCAGGATGAAGAATCTAAGTGAGGCTCCATTTCGTTTTAAGGATTGAGATTCTTCGTGACATATCAATAGGCATACATTATTGGTCTCATAGAACCTATATTAAGTGTCGAGTAGGTTTATTGTTTGTTGTTCTTCTAATGAGACGTCATTTAGTAAAAGGTGACATATTGTGAAAATCTCAAAGTCCTCAAGATAAAAATGAAAGAGCTCATATCGAGTGTTGTGTATGCCTTATTGTGGGTAATTACTATATGCTCAAGCTTATACACATTTGGACATTGTGTATGTTATAGGTGTATTTCGGAGATACTTGAGCGATCCTGTAATAGAAAACTGGAAGCTATGAAGAGAGTATTTGGATATTGACAAATCTAACATTCTGAGTTTGGTCAGATATTCTAATGTTAATTTTGCAAGCTATCCATACATTGAAAATTATTTTGGTTATATATTTGTGGATATAAAAGAGCTGTATTTTGGAAAGTGTAAAGCAAACACTTACAGCATCCTTAATTGTGGAGGCTAAATATGTAGCATGTTGTAAAGCTACATGATGGGCCATTTAGGCTGCAGAATTTCGTCTCAGGGCTGGTTTTCTGTGGTTGCCATTTCGAAGTCTTGTAGTGTACTGTGGTTATGTTGCAGCAAGTATTTTTTTTCTCTCAAAACACTAGGAGTTCCTCACACTCTAAATATTTAGATATCATCATTCGATTTTGTTAGAGAGAAAATAATGGAATCCATTACTTGATTGGATTATAGAGCACATGTTTTAAAGAGCTCATTCTGTCTAACTAAAAGTTTGGCTGCTTAAGTGCTTTGATGACATAGCACTTGTATGAGGCATATGGAGCCTTTGCTGTATTAAGTTAGTGGGAGCTCTGCAATAAAATCAGTTGCAACTGTGTGAATGGATTCCTATTTGTCATATATGCATATTCTGTCTGCGCGCATTCTGGTAAATATGACATTCTATTAAATGAGACATTCTACATTGGTCTTATGAGCTTCTGTTGAAACATTGCATCATTCAGTTTGGATGCATGGACCTAATGGAAATGGATATTGATTTTGTTTTCATATCATTTCCATTTCACACTAATACTACTATTTTTTGTTGTAGTCCTTATAAGTTTACGCATTTGTACCCTGTCGGTATGATGCATTTTTAAAGCTTATAAAAGGCTTCTTGTTGTTAAAGTATGTATGAGTCTACACATTTGTACCCTTTCGGTACAATGTATTTAGAAGGCTTACGAATACATATTGATATTATATGATATTTTGTTAATTAACTTAATTGTCCAAGTGGGAGAATGTTGTAATATCTCTAATTTAATGGACTAATTAAGTATAATTATTATCATATAATTTATTTAGTAGTATAATTTATGTATAGTTTGACCATAATTGTATATAATAATATATCACTATTATAAATGTATTATATCTTTAATGGGACAGATATAGTACACGAACAATATTATGGGAGGTCCCTACTGCTGGCACCAATATTTAAGTGATAGCCCATTGATCACTTGAGTGTGTGCAAGGGTGAACAGCAGTAGCCCTTCTCCCATTTCTCTCCCGATTCTCCTCTTCCTCACCATCAGCTCCTCTGTCTTCTCTGCATATCACCATGGACAGAACCAAACCAGCAATGGGGAAGCATGGCTCGACTTTCAGTGGTCTCTCCTCTCCATGGCAGTGGCGTTAATGGCAGAGAAATTGTGGGAATTTTGCATTCCCATAAAAGGTTAGATTTCTTTCAAATTTATTGTGCTAATGGGCTTTGTGGACGAATTTGTTCCAACACCATAAACTTTCCTCATAGCCAATCATCCTTTCCTTAAATTTAATTTATGCATGTTTTCTTGTTTCATTTAAGTTTTCTTCAAACATGTTTCACTCATTAAAACATCATCACCATCAAACAGCCCTTGTTTCTGTCGTGAATTATCCATATTCACACTACATGGAACCCTTTCCATATCTTGCATATTTCACTTAATCCAACTTTCAACAATATTCCAACAGATTTTTATTTCATTCATTTACCAATCTTTATTAACTATACAACAAATTCCTCAAGTTTCTTATTTTTTTTGTCATAGTCGAGACCCTCTTGTAACATCAATTTATTCTGGTTCATATTAATGTTTTAATAATACTCTTCATGCTTTAAACACTGACAATCACCAACTAAAATAGCATGGAATCGAAGTTTTCCTCACCTTTATGTGAACCGAATATAAACTGGAACTCAACCTAGCCGTTCCACGTTGTATTTTGTCCAGCAACCATCTGTTTTCAGCAGCTTTTGAGATAGGAAACGAAGTGGGTGAAGGAAGCTTGCTAGCTTTAAAGCTTGAAAAGGGGTTTTACATGGTGACTATGAACTCGATGTGAAGAGAAGGGAGAGGAATTTCAACAAAATCGGGCAACAACGAAAAACAAACAGGGAAGTCGGTGCTGCAGTTTCTTTTTGTCTTAGCCGACTTAACTTTGCTTGAAGAAGACTCTTTTTTTATCTTCTTTATTTTTATGTTATCCAATGAAAAAATGCCACCTAGCCCACTAATACTTTTCTTGCTTCATTTTATTTGTTTAATTAGTTCTACACGTGCAGAAAATGGCAGCCAAAAGAAGTGGCTGATCAAGATATTTTCCTGTTCGGTTTTCACTCTTTTTTTTTATGTGTCACAATCAATAGCAATTTACCATGTATCATAATATAAAATTTCCCTTCCTTTAAATATCATATATCTACATTTTACACCATTTAAATTACATTTAAATTCCAATGTTCAGATTTATTTCTTTATTTGTTTCCATACCTTCGATCCATCCTTTAATATTCATTTCAAATCTTATACACTATACTATAATTTATAATTCCAATAATTTCAAATTGAGACTAGAAATTCACATTCAATATTTATTTAATTCCACTAAATAATTTATTTCCACTATCAATCATTTACAAAGTATAGTGTACAGTATTAGAAAATCAGGTCTCACAAGTTTTCATTATATCAGGCAGCATACGACTCGTTTTCTGAGCATGTGGTTCGCTCACCCCTTGCTTTCTAATTTTCCAGATTAATTACGAGGATTATTTGATGGCTTCCTCAAATAAATACGGCTGCAAGTAGCCCATTGGGACAAAGAGCATTGAAATTTAAAGGTACAGTCACTTCTCTTATATATTCAGACACTTGTATATAGTACTACATTATTCTAAAATAGAAACAGGGGATGTAAAGTGTATGGAATATTGTAAAAATTTTTATATTCCAAATTTATTGAATAAATGTTTACCATTTATTATTATTAATGATCAAGTGTTAAAGGCATCACAGACAGCCCAACCAGTAAAAATGTGTAAAATACTAGTAAATATTGTGTAAAAATGTACACTCAAACTGTTACAATGAGTCACCACCAATCATTCTAACCTAAAGTGTGATGGTCACCAACTCAAACTATGGACAAGATTTGGTCTACGTTCAAAAAATCTAGGGTTCAGGAGTATGTTTATGTGTGGGGAAGGATTAGCACCCGCACAATGCCTATCCTAAAATGGTACCACTTAGTCTTAGGTTATCGTCTAAATTTGCTTTGGTTCATCATTAATTTCAATATACTTCATATTGAAAGATATTTCTAAGTATCCTCCATTAAGCTAGTGGGATAACTTAAAAATCATTCTCACCTCGAGAGTATTCAAGTAGTACTATGCGACTTGCTTAAAGAGGCTTCGTCGTCAGATGAATTTTAGTATGTTATGGAAATTTCCTAACTTTGACACCTTGACCCAAATTATCCTATCGTATTTTTTTCATTTATTATTTTCTTAACTAATATCTTGGTCTAGTACTTATTGTTATGCTTATCTAGGAATATAAATTATTTTTATTTTTTTAGAAAATGAATATAAATCATTCTATCAAAATTTCCTTTAAAATCCTCTATTAAGTTGGTAGGATTTAAAAGAAATTCTCTTACAAAAAGATTCCAAAGTATTACTTAAGCATAATTGTCACAGTCCTAAATACTGTATATTTTATTAATTTCACATTTATAAATCATATACTAAGTTTGGGCTTATCTGCAATGTCAATTAAATTCCAAATAAAATTTTATTTATATGCAATCCCAGGATCCAAAAATTTATTTACATCAACAAAATATTCATATTTACATCCCAAGTTTAAGTTACGTAAAAGTAGTACTGTACAAAAATCTGAACATATAAAATATATGAAGTATACCTCGATGAACTGAAGAACTCGCCTAAAGAATACTGGAATCAGGCCCTCCTGAAATGGCAGACTCGAACTCACTAAAAATAATCTGGGAGTGGGAAAATAAAGGGGTGAGCGAAACGTACTTAGTAAGAGACATCTATACGAAAGCTAATATAACATATCCTATATGTAAATTTTCATAAAACGAATATTTTTAGGAAAACATGAATTTAAAACATTAATAAAATGTGGCATGATCTAAATAAGAAGGATACTATAGTGGGTTGGGTAACTGGGTAGAGTACGGGAGGTACTTTGGAGCACCTGTCGTTTTTCGGTATCCAAAGCCACTATAGGGAATTTATTTGATTTGAATTAAATCACAAATTCAATATACTACAAAATATAATATAAAACATCAGAAATTAAATAAATTCTTCGTAAACATTTTAAATCATATTTATATAAATTTTCCATCAGTTAATCAAGTAAATAATTTCACAAAACATATCAATTATATTGGCAAATACATCATATGTACAAATCAAATCCAGAAATATAAATCAAATTGGGAGTGCCTGGATCTAAGTTACCCAAGAATTTACCACCCCAGTTAATTTTAATGGAGACTAGGCTACACCTTATAGACACATGCACTATAATAGATGTATGGCCATAGTGTGAGCACTAGCCAGGTGTCACCTGTGGGAGCTAGAAGACTAGGCTAAAGTCAACAACAATCAAAACAGAACGGAAATGCTTGTACCCGAAGATAGCTAAGGGGCCAACAGTCTTTAAAACATTTAAATAAATATTTTCAGAACTGTTTACGAAGATGAATATATTAAAATATATCATAGATATATTCATAAAAATTAATTTCATAAAATTAATAAATTCAAACATGTCAATACAATAAAACTTAAAACAATATTTAACGATTCATATTTATTTATCTAAAATTCCATGAAACATATCAATATTTTCAAATATCCAAAAATAGATAAAATTCACCAAAATTATGTTGATTATTGAATTTGTGATTTAATATTTATTAACCCAAATTACATATTAAAATTTGATTTATCCATATATCAGAAATTTCATACTAAACATAAATTTCATGAATTTCATAAATTTAGGGGTTTCTAGGTTAGCATACAGAAAATTTAGCATCATAATAGTTTATTCAAACCTAACCTATCCTGCATAAAATTCAGCTTTCAAACCACAATTCACAATTCCAATATTCAATCCAAAATATTTATTTAATTTCCACAACTTGTAATTCTCATCTAAACATGAAACGCTATATCCCTACGCTTCATACAAATATCCCTTACCTCTTAACTTATCGATATTCGAATCTCCGGCACCGGTAGTACTCTCGGGTTTAGAGGCTGCAAATAATTATTCAAAATTGATAAATTCACTATTCTTTAATTAAAAGAATATTTGATAATTTAAATATTAAAGAGTTGTTAGTATAATCTACTAAATACAGTCTAATTTCTATCGATGCAAAATTCTAACTTTTTCTACATAATTTCGATTTAGATTTCGATTGCGCCTAAATTCTCAAAATGCCTAAATTTCATTGAAATCAACTCAATTTCTCCTTCCCCTTCATCAAGGTCGAATGCTCTTTCTCCTCTCCACCTTGAATTCTTCCAAATTTAACTATTCTATTAATCCCAATTTAATTTTACTAAATTCCTACACTACTTCTACATGAATTACACATCAATTGGCATCAAATTCATGCATTTCAAGTGTTGGCCGAATGATCCCTTTCACTCCAACAAATTGCTTTCCTCCTATTTAAGCTAACTAAGCTTAATTTCATGTTTACTATAATTTCTACTTAATTTTCCATATTTAATTTTCATAAAAACACATATAATACATGGAGAGGTAGTGATGGCCAAAATCCCCATGCACACCTTTACATTTTTCATGCATGAATTAAACTAAAAGAAGCATGGGAACAACTTAATCACATGGAAATTAATAAGAAAACCAAAAAAAAAAAAAGGTTCCCATAAATCTCACCTTGGTCAAATGTTATTGAAACTCTTAGGATTTGATTTTGGCCACTACATGGAGAGATATTGGTACCAAGAGAAAGAGCACTGAAGAATAGACTGAGTTCCTTAAGAAATTTTTCAGTTTCGGGTGATTTTTCTTAAGGTTTTGGAAGCTTTTTATTTCTTGAAAGCTCTTGTCTATGGAGGCTTTGGGAGGATTCTAGTTTCAATAAGAAAGTGACAAGGAAGCTATTACAGTTGATGAGAAAATTTTGATTTTTGGGCAAAATTACCATTTTGCCCTTATACTTAAACATTTCTTCCAAAATTGTCCTTAAAATTTGACTTTGTTGAAAACAATCTATCCAACCTCTAAAATATTTTTTTTAATCATAATTCAACTCTATTTAACTCACTTTAATGTTTGGTGAAGCTGTTGTTGAAGTTCGGTTACCAGTTTGGGTTAAATTACTAAAATACCCCTACCGTAAAATCGCATAAATTTTTGTCTTCACATCTAGTTTCCACCATCCATCTAGATATTCTAAAACTATATTTTATGAGGAATTATTTAGTATAAACCATAGGTCCAAAGTCCTCTTAATTTGACTATTATTTTCTATAATTCTGACGACCTATGGATTAAACCGTCATTTTCTAAATTGTTGCATATTTTTCAAAATATACAAAAATAATTAAGATTAAGGCTAAGATTCTTACTATAATATTTTCTAGCTCTAAATATCGAGTCACTGAAGTTTCACCTTCATCTGTACCTCAAGGATTCGATGTGGCCCACTTACTAGTTAACCGTAAAACCTAAACTAAAATCAAATATTTATTAATTATAATTATTTGAAAATTCTCAATTATTTAATTGTATTTAAATCGTACTATAAATTATGAAGTATCACATTTCCCCCCGCCTTAAGAAATTTGGTCCTCCAAATTTGATCGGGCCTATTCGACGAACAGCTCTGGATATTTCTCTTTCATCAGGCTCTCTAGCTCCCATGTGGCTTCCTCTTCGGTATGGTACTGCTAGAGAACCTTAACCAGAGGTATCATCTTCATCTGCAACACCTTATCTTTCTGATCCAGAATCCGAATCGATCCCTCCACGTAACTCATATCTTCTCGAATCTCCAATGGTTCATACTGAATCACATGGGACGGATCTGGATGGTAATTTCTAAGCATGGACACGTGGAAGACATTGTGTACACTAGAAGCTCTGGTGGTAAAGCCAACTGATATGCTACATCTCCCACTTAATCAAGTATCTCGAAAGGTTCGATGTAACGAGGACTTAATTTGCCTTTCTTTCCGAACCTCATGATTCCCTTCGAAGGCGAAATTTTCAGGAATATTAAATCTCCAACAAAAAATTCTAGTGGTTGGCATCTAACATCTGCATAACTTTTCGATCGACTTTGAACAGTCTTCAATCTATCACAAATCAATTGAACATCTGTGGAAGCCTACTGAACCAAATTAGAAGTCAATATCTTTCTATCGTCCACTTCTTCCTATGCTATCGGGGAAAGGCAACGTTGACCATATAAAGCTTCATAAGGTGCCATGCCGATACTCGAATGATAACTGTTATTGTAGTTGAATTCTGCCAATAGAAGGTGATCGTCCCAGGAGCCCTTAAAATCTAACGTACGGGCTCTTAACATGTCCTCGAGCGTCTGGATAGTGCATTCGGACAGACCATTAGTTTGAGGATGGAAAGTTGTGCTGAAGTTCAAACGAAATCCCATAGCTTCTTGAAACCTCTCCCAGAAATGAGATGTGAATCTGGAATCTGATCAGAAGTAATACTCACTAGAACACCATGCAACCTTACGATCTCCCAAACATACAGATCGGCTAAGGCACTCATAAAATCTGTAGATTTAATAGCCAGGAAGTGGGTAGATTTCGTCAACCGATCTACAATCACCTATATTGCATCATAATTTCATCTGATCCTCGGTAATCCCATGATGAAATACATGGTGATGTGCTCCCATTTCCATGCCAGAATCTACAAAGGTTGAAATAATCCTAGCACTTTTTAATGCTCCACTTTAACCTGCTAGCAAGTGAGACATCTCGCAACAAACTTCGCAATGTCTCACTTCATATTATGCCACCAGTACACCTTACATAGATTCTGATACATTTTGTTACTACCCGGATGTAAGGTGTATTTAGAACTGTGTGTCTCCACAAGAATTAACTCCCGTAGCTGCTTATCTTCGGGAATACAGATCCTATTCTGGAACCTCAGAATGCCATCAGTGTTGATTACATACTCTGACTGAACCCCCAACTGCAACTGACTAGCAATCTCAATACATCCTGGATCCTCCTTCTGAGCATTTATGATATTATCCATTACCCCCAGTTCTATCTAAAAACTAGCAACTAATCTATGCATCTTAGAAGGAGCAATATCTAAACTGGGGCTCGTAAACTGTTCCAACAACTCGTATTCCCGAACCATTAGATAAGATACCATTCCTAGGTGCTTTCTACTCAATGCATTAGCAACCACATTAGCCTTTCCCAGATGGTACAAAATCTCGCAGTCATAATTTTTTAGAAGTTCCATCCATCTGCGCTGCCTTTTATTTAACTTTTTCTGCGAGAATAGGTACTTCAAGCTCTTATAATCGGTGAATACCTAGAATCTCTCACCGTATAGATAATGCCGCCATATCTTTAAAGTAAACAACACAGCAACAAGTTCCAAGCCGTGCGTAGGATAATTTCTTTCATGATCCTTCAGCTGACGGGACTCGTAAGCAACCACCTTACCATGCTGCATCAGCACACAACCCAAACCTAAGGAGGAGGCATCACTATATACAAAAAATCCTCCAGGACCGCTCAAAATGGTCAGGATCGGTGTTGTGGTCAACTGCCGCTTCAACTCCTGTAAAATACGCTCACATGCATCAATCTACTCGAAACTTTACTCCCTTATGTGTGAGGCATGTCAATGGAGCAGCAAGTTTGGGGAAGCTCTCAACAAATCTCCAATAATATCCAACCAGACTTAGAAAACTTCATATCTCAGTAACAGTCTTCAGTCTCTCCCACTAAACTATCACTTTGATCTTAGATGGACCAACTGACACCCCATCTTTAGAGACCACATGACCCAAGAAAGTAATCTGATCCAGCCAGAACTCGCACTTGTTGAACTTAGCATAAAGCTTCCTGCCCCTGAGGGTCTGCAAAACTATGTACAGGTGCTGCTCGTGTTCCTCCCACGACTTAGAATACACCAAAATATCATCAATAAACACGATGACGAACTTATCCAAATAGGGCTTGAAGACTTCATTCATCAGATTCATGAAGGTTGCAGGGGCATTTGTAAGCCCAAATGGCATTACCAAAAACTCGTAGTGGTCGTACCAAGTTTTGAAAGCTGTCTTGGGTACATCACTCTCCCGAATCTTCAACTGATAATACCTTGATCTCAGATCAAATTTAGAGAATACTTAGGCACCCTTGAGCTGATCAAATAAATCATCAATCTGGGGAAGTGGATACTTATTCTTGATAGTAGCCTTATTCAGCAACCGGTAGTCAATGCAGAGTCGCAGGCTTCCATCCTTCTTCCATACGAATAAGACTGGTGCACCACAAGGAGAAACACTAGGACTGATAAAACCCTTATCAAGTAACTCCTGGAGCTGCTTCTTGAGCTCTTCAAGCTCAACTAGCGCTATTCGGTAAGGGGACTTCAAAATGGGTTCGGTATCGAGTTCTAAAGCAATAGTGAATTCTATCTCCAGATCAGGCGAAAGTCCCTGTAAATCATCCGAAAACACATTTGGGACGTCCTTGACTACTAGAACTCGTACAACTCCAGACGCCTTTTTTCAACATCCTCCACACAGGCTATGAACCCTTCAATCATCGTACAATCACTTAATACTTAAATTCAGATCAAACGAATTTCGATAAAAGGCTTAATTTCATTCCTACACAGAAAGTTTTACAATATATTTTTCTGGTTAGGAGAAAGTTATAAACTCAGTGTAGCAAACTACACTAAAAAAACTCACAGCTAACTAGTCCATCCCTAAAATTACATCCAGATTGTTCAAATTTATCGAAACTAGGTTAGCTACCGTCTCTTTTTCTCCTATCTTTAATTTACAATTTTAATATATTACATCTATCATTTGTGATTCCTTAAATGGAGTAGTAATTTGTAATAAGTATCCTAAGGGTTTGGGATGCATCGATATCTTAGCAGCACATGCAAGGGAAATAAATGAATGTGCAAAGCCTGGGTCTATCAATGCAATGGCAATAACATCAAAAATATAAACCTTACCCCATATAACATCAGAAGAGGCATCTGCAGTGTCCTTATCTAAGGCATACACCCATCTCTGAGTCACCACCTGCTCCATTGTCGCTCTACACAGGGCAGACGGTGTTGCCTTCTCCTTAGCTATTGGAGCAGCTGGAACAGCTGGCACTACCTCCTTATCCTTAGGGCAATCTCTCATCAGGTGACCTCGCTATCCACACTTAAAACACACTACCATCGCTTAGTAGCAAGGTCTGTCTCCAAGCGACCTACCACACTGCTTACACCTGGTAGGCGTACCCTTTTAGGAAGTAGTAGATCTCCTAATGCCAGCTGGTCTGGTGGATCTATCTCTAGCAGGTCTATCCCGTATCACAATCCCAATAGGCCTCTTAGCTTGCTTGAAATCACCTCTATCATTGCCCCGTCAAACATTCTCTTTACCTTTACCCTTTACCGAAAAACCAAACTCTACCTGTTGAGCCTCATAATTCTACTCACATAACTGGGCCCGGTGGACTACTTCATCATGGGTAGAAATATCAAATGGGGGTGAAGTTGTTTCTGATAGATAACTTTAGATAAAATACGAACCGCTCGATCTTATGCTTCTCACTCCTAGCAACCTCTAGATCAAAATGGCTTAAAGTAGTAAACCGGGACTCATACTGGTCCACTATCATCGTCCCCTGCTTAAGGTTCATAACTTCTGATGACAGCTTAGTCTGTGAGGTACTGGGGATGTACTGCTTGAAAAAGGCCTCCAGAAAAACCTTCCAGGTCACTGCTGGGTGTCTAGCAAATAGAACTATCCTAGTGGACTTCCACCAATACTCTGCATCGCCCATCAGAAGGAATGTGGCCAATCCTATCTTCTCGATCTCAAAATAGGTCATATAATCAAATATCTTCTCTACCTCGTTGATCCACTCCTAAGTAGTAATCGGATCCTTCTCCCCTCTGAACTTCGGTGAATCCAATTTCTTAAACTGTCTAATCGGGTTCGTGTCAAAACCCCTAACAAGAACCCGCCCCAGCTGCCTTGGAATTTGGGGCTGAGGCTATGGTACGGGTTGTACAGGCTGTGGCTGCGACTCTGGCTGTGACGCAAGCTGTGGCACTGGTGGTGGAGGTGGAGTCCATGCTGGTTCAGGTGCCAATGCTCTCTGAAAACTTTCAATAAAGTTTGCTACGAGTCTTTCCAACTTGGACATCCGAGTATCTAAGCTTTCAGGCTATGGAGGGAGAGCTGCCTTCGGCATCGGCTCCAGAAAAGGCTTTGGAATGGGCTATACATGCCTCGAGCATCCCCTGGGGTGTCCCCTACCTTGTCCGGTATCTCCTCACGTATCAGACATACTATGTCACAATAATCGTACAAAACAGGTTTTAGTCTCCCAAATTTATTTATATATTCAAATAAGTACAGTACTTCTTGGGATGTTTTATTTCAAATCAGAAGACGCTTACAGACATTAAGCCAACCTTGCTTTGATACCACCTTAACTATCATGGTCCTAAATATTGTATATTTTACTAATTTCACATATATAAATCACATACTTAGGTTAGACTTGTCTGCAGTGTCAATTAAATTCCAATTAAAAATTTATTTATATGCAATCCCAAGATTGGAAAATTTATTTAAATTAACAAAATATTTATATTTCCATCCCAAGTTTAAGTTATGTAAAAGTAGTACTGTACAAAAATTTGAACATATAAAATATATCAAGTATACCTCGACGAACTGAAGAAGTCACCTAAGGAATATCGGAATCAAGTCCTCCTGAAATGGAAGACCTAAACTCACTGCAAATAATCTGTGAGTGGAAAAATAAAGGAGTGAGTGAAACGTGCTCATTAGGAGACATCTATATGAAAGTTGATATAACGTATCCTATATGTAAATTTTCATAAAACGAATATTTATAGAAAAACATGAATTTAAAACATGAATAAAATGCGGCACGATCTAAATAAGAAGGATACTATAGTGGGTTGAGTAACCGGATAGAGTGTGGGAGGTACTTTGGAGTACCTGTAGTGTTCCGGTATCCAAAGCCACTATAGGGAATTTATTTGATTTGAATTAAATCACAAATTCAATATAAATTCAATATATTGTAAAATATAATATAAAACATCATAAATTAAATAAATTCTCCATACACATTTTAAATCATATTTATATAAATTTTCCATCAGTTAATCAAGTAAATAATTTCACAAAACATATCAATCATATTGGCAAATACATCATACGTACAAATCAAATCCAGAAATATCAATCAAATCAGAAGTGCATGGATCTAAGTTAGCCAGGGATTTACCACCCTAGTATAATTTAATGGAGACTAGGCTACACCCAATAGACATATGTACTATAACTGATGTACGACCATAGTCTAGGAGCCACAGTGTGAGCACTAGCCAGCTGTCACCTGTTAGAGTTAGAAGACTGGGCTAAAGTCAACAGTAATTAGAACATGAAAATGCATGTGCTCGAAGGTAGCTAAGGGGCCAATAGTACCTGAAACATTTAAATGAATATTTTCAGAACTGTTTACTGAGATTAATGTATTAAAATATATCATAGATATATTCATAAAAATTAATTTCATAAAATTAATAAATTCAAACATATCAATACAATAAAACTTAAAACAATATTCAATGATTCATATTTTTTTTTATTTAAAATTCCATGAAACACATCAATATTTCAAATATCGAAAAATAGATAAAATATCGCCAAAATAATTTTGATTATTGAATTTGTGATTTAATATTTATTAACCCAAATTACATATTAAAATTTGAATTTTCCATATATAAAAAATTACATACTAAACACAAATTTCATGGATTTCATAATTTTAGGGCTTTCTAGGTTAACATAGAGAAAATTTCGGCAGCATAATAGTTTATTCAAACCTAACCCCTCATGCATAAAATCCAGCTTTCAAACACAGTTCACAGTTCCAATATTCAATCCAAAATATTTATTTAATTTCAATAAATTGCAATTCTCATCTAAACATGAAACGTTATATCCCTACGCTTCATACAAATATCCTTTACCTCTTAACTCATCGGTATCCAAATCTCTAGCACCGGTAGTACTCTTAAAGGTTGCAAATAATTTCTCAAAATTGATAAATTCACTATTCTTTAATTATAAGAATATTTGATAATTTATATACGAATGAGTTGTCAATATAATCTACTAAATGCAGTCTAATTTCTACCAGTGCAAAATTTTAACTTTTTTTACATAATTTCGATTTAGATTCTGATTGTGCCTAAATTCTCAGAATAATTTCTACATTATTTTAGGGCCAAAATTTCATTGAAATCAACTCAATTTCTCCTTCCCCTTCAACAAGGCCGAATACTCTTTCTCCTCTCCACCTTGAATTCTTCCAAGTTTAACTATTCTATTAATCCCAATTTAATTTTACTAAATTTCTACACTACTTCTACATGAATTACACATCAATTGGCGTCAAATTCATGCATTTCAAGTGTTGGCCAAA
Organism: Heritiera littoralis; assembly: GCA_031772115.1. Lineage (NCBI taxonomy): Eukaryota > Viridiplantae > Streptophyta > Magnoliopsida > Malvales > Malvaceae > Heritiera > Heritiera littoralis. The sequence continues at coordinate 5,334,157 of JAPDPK010000037.1, read as the reverse complement.
TGGTCCCTTTCACTCCAACAAATTGCTTTCCTCCTATTTAAGCTAACTAAGCTTAATTTCATGTTTACCATAATTTCTACTTAATTTCCCACATTTAATTTTCATAAAAACACATATGATACATGGAGAGGTAGTGATGGCCGAAACCCCCATGCGCACCTTTACATTTTTCATGCAAGAATTAAACTAAAAGAAGCATGGGAACAACTTAATCACATGGAAATTAATAAGAAAACCATAAAAAAAATAAGGTTCCCATAAATCTCACCTTGGTCAAATGTTATTGAAAAGCTTAGGATATGATTTTGGCCACTATATGGAGAGATATTGATACCAAGAGAAAGAGCACTAAAAAATAGACTGAGTTCCATAAGAAATTTTTCGGTTTCGGGTGATTTTTCTTAATGTTTTCGAAGCTTTTTATTTCTTGAAAGCTCTTGGCTATGGATGCTTTGGGAGGATTCTGATTTCAGCAAGAAAGTGATGAGGAAGCTTCTGGAGTCGATGAGAAATTTGACGTTGTTGAAAACAATCCATCCAACATCCAAAATATTTTATTTAATCATAATTCAACTCTATTTAACTCACTTTAATGTTTGGTGAAGCTATTGTTAAAGTTCGGCTGTCGGTTTGGGTGAAATTACTAAAATACCCCTAACTGTGAAAGCGTGTAAATTTCTGTCTTCATATCTAGTTTTGTGATAATCGTAAAATTTTTCATTTATTGGAAATTATTAATATTGGAAATTCAATTTTAAAGGTAAATAGATAAGTTGAAATAAATAAATATAATTATGAGATCAGAATATTAGTGAAAATTCCGTGAATTGATGAAGTGAACAAATTAGGAAATTCGTTTGAAGGAAAATTAAATTTGGAAATAAGAATAAGGTTGAAATTATGGAAAATAATGATAGGAAATTTAATTTGGATAAATTGAAATCCAAATTAAATAAGAAAGGGAGAAAAGAATATGATATATAATTATATATTATATAAATGTATTTTTATATAAATACATATGTATTTACATGCTAAATAGTATATATTATTATACATTGGTACATATATGTTTATATACTATTTTATAAATTTAAATAGTACATATGTATACAAAAATATAAAATGTTATGTATATATAAATATATACATATATAAGAAAAGTAAATATTATTTTTCATCAAAATTTGTATATATATATTGTAATACAATATATATATGAAATATATAGATATTAATTCAAATTAAAATTTATATATATGTATATTGTGTATAATATATATATGTTATTATATTATGTTTATATATATTATATAAATATAATATAGTATATTATATACAAAAAAGGAAAACAAAAACGAAAAGGAATCGGGAACCCCGACCCCTTCCCAGCCAGAGGCCGACGGTGACAGCAGATGCCACCATCGGCGAGGGAGAGAGGAAAAGAGAGAAATGCCATTGGAAAGAGGATGGAAAGAGGTCGCCAACGGCGGGAAAGGAGAAGGAAAGAAGGAAAACTCGGCGAAGCCGAAAAGAGAAAGGAAAAGAGGAAACGGAAGTGCCGGCCGATCCAGGCACGGCCACCCCAACCTCGAGCTCGGCGGAGGTAAGGGGAAGGAAAAGGAGGCCATCGGCGAGGAGGAGGACAGCGGAGGAAGGAAGAACGAAGGGGAGGAAAAGCCGAACCTTCCATCGCCAGATCCACCGTCGTGCCACTGAGTTAGGCTGAACGGAGGCCACCAGCAAGTTCGCCGTGGTGTTGGCCAGCTGAGGAACCGTCAAACTGTCGGAGAACCGGCCGCCGGAAAAGAACCGACGATGAAGGGAGGCTGACCAGTCTGAACCGGTCTGGCCAGAAAAGAAAGGAAAAAAAGAAAAAAAAGGAAAAAGAGGAAGAAAAGGAATTTTCGGGAATTTGAGAAAATTCCAAAAATTCGGGAATCTCGGGAATCGGTAAGAAATCTCGAAAATTATTTAAGAGAATTATTAATTTATTTATTTAAGTAAATTATGGAAAAATTCGAAATTTTAGAATTTGAATTCTAGAAATCATTCTCAGCAAACGAGATGATGGAATCGAAAGAGGTGGATTACGGGCGTGACCTTTGAGAGGCAATCGTCGACCCGGGACAGGTAAGGGAGACATGTGCAACCTGTAAGGATATTCGGCACACATGTTTTAATTATGTATTTAAATTTTATAAATGCTATTTATACTGATTGGTTGGAAATTGTGATAATGTGCCAGTTGAATTGTAAACTGTATTTTCCGTGCAGGAGGCTAGCCAATCCGTAGCCGTTATACTGCTGAAAATTTACCAAAAATTACTGAAAATCATTATAAATGATTTAATTTCACAAGAAACGATTTCCAGCCACGAAAATTGAGAAATCGATTATTTTTCACAAAACATGAATATACGGAAGTTAATTTTAAAATATTCATGTTTTAGAGAATTGTGAAAATGAAATCACCGAAAATTCTCCCGATATGTGAGATTTCACATGAAACGAGATGGAATATGAAAAGACACAAAGTGAATATTTTATTAAGATTTCTTCAAATATTCACTTGATTTCATAATTAACCTTTATGGATTTAATCGTGAAAATAATTATTTATAGAAATTCCATAAAGGTTAATTAAAGATGAAAAATGATATTTTGAGTCTAAAAGGTCTCCACATGTGTTATAGAGGAAAACATGGCGACGGGATTGTTGATTTGGAAAAATAAATATTTTATTTTCCATAAATCATAAAAATAATTGGTTTGAATTCTGATAACTTTGAAAACCATGTTTTCGATAGAAAGCATAGAAAAGCGTGCGTACATGTTTTACGGTGAAAAAGAAATAGTTATGAGATTTTAAATTACAGTATGATTAATTTCTTTACTGTTTTCACCGTATGGAAAATATAATTTATGCCTTTATGAAATATTTTGAAAAAAGTTATTTATTTTATTTATTTCATAAAGGTGAGGATTTATACATGTGAGCCTTTTGGATAATTGAGAAATATTTCGATTTATTGTGTTTAAAATCCATAAAGGCTATGGTACGGTTTTTATATTGTTTTGAAACTTAGGCCCCAAGTGTGATAACCGTAAATTTTTCAATCATTGGAAATAATAAATATTGAAAATAAATATTAAAGAAAATAGATAAGAGGAAATAAATAAATTAAAGTAAATAAATAAAATTTATTTACGAGATGGGAATATAGTTGAAATTCCCGAAATTAAGAAAAGTGAGGAAATTAAATGAAAAAAAAAAATAATAATAATAAAGTCGGAGTTATTGAAAATAAGAAAAGGAGGAATTTAAATTGGATTAATGGAAATCCAAAATTAATAAAATAAAAATGCGTATATTATATATTTATATAATTAAATTATATAAATATATTTACACATGTTTTTATATAAATACATATGTATGTATATGAATGTTAGTATATATTATGAAATAAAATATATACTTTTTGTCTTAAATAAAGACATGTGTATATTATAAAATGTAGTTATATAATTATAAATATATATGTACAGATATATATATATGAAATATATATTATTATTTTAAATAAAAGTATATGAATATAGAAGAAAAGTAAATGTGGTTTTATATTAAAGTTTAAATGTATAAATATTGTATTATACCATCTATATAATTTGTACATGTAAAGGTTATTTATTTTTAAAGTATATAATTATACATACATATATATATATACAAGATATATATTTTGTAATATACAGTATATATAATTTATGTATATAATATATATTGTATATTGTATTTTATTAAAATGAAATAATATATGTATGATATATATAAAATATATATTACAAGTATAAAATATAAATGATAGTGTATAATATATAGTATGTATTATATTACTAAAAAGGGAAATAGAAATAACCTAAAAATAGAAATAGAAAAAAAAAAAGAAAGGAAAGGAGGATCGGGGCAGGAATCCCGATCCCCCCCCCAGGTGAGACCGTCGGTGGCGGAGATGCCACCGCCGGCGAGGGAAAAGGAAGGGGATGCGTCGCCGGCCAAGGAAGAAGGCCGGGAAACCACCGGCGACGGAAGGAAGAAGGAAAACAGAAGCGAAATCACGGCGGAAGCCGAGAAGAGGAGAAACCAGATCCGGCCGCCGCCGGCCAAACCGGCTGCCGCCATCACAGTCGAAGCATCGACGGAAGAAGACGAAGCCGATGGAAGCCACCGGAGACGCAATGGACGGCGGAGGAACGCCGGCGAAGAGGAAGAAGAACCCGAGGCAAAATCGAGTGGATCCGCCGCCGTGCCGCCGATCCAGGCCAAGCTGAGACCACCGGCAGCTTCGCCTCGACGCCGGCCAGCTGAGGGACGCCCGAACCGCCGGAGAACCGGCCGCCGGCGAGGAACCGGCGAGGAAAGAAGCTGGACCGGTCTGAACCGGTTTGACCGGTGTAGACACCCTATTTTGTCCGGGGTCTTAATTTGTATAAATAATTAATTGGGTTGGATGACATTTGTATTTTAATTTAACAATTTAGAATTAGGCTAGAATTAAATTAGAACTTTTAGATTTAGAATTAACATTAATTAGGAAATTAATATTAAAATAGGATTTAGGAATTAAAAAAAAAGAAAAGAAAAGAGAGAGAAAAGATAAAAAGAAATAAAAATAAAATTAATTTTAGGATTAGATAATTAGGATAATATGATTTTTTAGGATAATTATATGGATTAATATTAAATTTGATAGAATTAGATTAGGATTAACATAAGAATAAAATAGATAAAATAGGAGATAATTATTAGAATAAGTATAGTTGTATTATGACTCTAATTAATTTGTGGCTATAAAAAGGATTAAAGCTCAGGGTTTAAGGGACACTCAATCAGATACACAATTAAATAAACAATCAAGCATTCTACCTGAGGCTTCCGTTGCTCACGGCTCCACCGCTGCCCCTTGCCATCATCATTTTGCTCTTTGCCGCATCTTTGCTGCGGATTCGATTTTGGCATCCCTGTTCATTCTTCACTAGCCGATTATCATCATTACAACTTCCGTTAGTCATCCTCCTTGTATCTTGCCGCTGCCTTACTATCGTCTTGCACTGCTTGCTGCTGCTTCAAAGTAGTAACTACTGAGGAATAGAAAAAGAAAGATTGCTCAATTGCCGTCACTTTCCTTGCTCTGTCTCGCGTCCACACCACTGATCCATCTAGTTTACAGCCGCAGCATTGTTCCTCATCATTCCTATCATACACGTGAGTTACAGCTTGGAATTACAAAAGAAAAGCTTGGTTGCTGCCCCTTTACAGGTTAGTAAAAAACGTTTGATTAATGTTTAGTGGGTAGTGCATAATTGTTAGTATATATATAATTGGGTATTAATTGTTTATATAATAAATAAATTAATAATTGATAATTTAACATACAAATAATGTGGTAATAATTTGTACATAAACATTCATTGTGATAATGGCTAATATTTGTTTTAACAATGTTAAATAATATTAATAATAATTTGTTAATTAATTCAATAATTTAATAAATCTAATAATTTGGTAAGTTCATGATAGTACTAACGTTTAATTGGATAATAATAAAGAAGAATAATAATTTGTATACTTAAATTGATTAGCATATAATATTAGTAAAATAATAAAATCACGAAATGTGGAGATAAGCTAGATTATTCCGATGATGGAATTCTGAGGTGTCACGAATGGTTGACATTTCAGATTTTCTAGGTGAGGATGTTTTCTATGGGTTTCGCCAGAATGATGGAAAATTCATGGAAGATGTTCAATATTAATATATATGTAAGATATTTAATTATTATAAAATTATAACTACTTAATAAAATAAAAAAATTTATTCCGATGATGGAATTCCGAGTGTCACGAATGGTTGCCATTTCGGAAATTTCTAGGTGAGGATATTTGCCTTAAATTTCGCCAGCATGATGGAAGATTTAAGGTAAATGTTCAATATTAATAATCGATATTTATTTCTAAAAACATAAATATATATTAATAATCAATCTCTATTTAAAATAAAATAAAATATTAATAAGAAACTAGGGAATAATGAGTAAAAAAAGTTAAAATTATAATAATAAATTGAGAATAAGTGGAGGTTATCCCGATGATGGAATTATAAGGTGTCACGAATGGCTGACATTTTAAAATTCTTAGGTGAGATGTTTTCTTTAAATTTTACCAGCATGATGGAAGATTTAAAGAAAATTTTCAAGAAGAATAATCAACATTTATTTTCAAAAGATAAATAATATTAAAATAAAGATAAAAAATAAAATAAAAAATTAAGGATAATTAAAAAGGAAATAAAAAATAAGAATAAAAGATGGAAAATAAAATTAAGATATTTCATAAACGATTTAATAATGAATCCGACGATGGAGCCTCTCCGAGAAAGACGAATGAGATTTCTTGGATACTCTTGAGGTGAGGATGAAATTTAAGGAATTCCGCCAGCATGATGGAGAGTTTCTTAGAGATTGTCCAATATTTAAATATTTGAATTTGACAAGATTAAAGACCATTTAATTAAAAATTATTAAAGATATCACAAAATTAGTTGGTACCATCTTAGGATGGGCGCTGTAGGGGCTAATCCTTCCTACACGTAACCGTACTCCGAATCCTAGATTCTTTGAACGCAGACCCTGCCTTATCTTTAGACAAGAATAGGTGACCAATCACACCTTAGGTTTGAATGGTTGGTGGCGACTCCTAGAATTTTAAAGTCTAGCGGTTAGGTTCACGGACCTAGACGTTATGACAACCGGGAAAGGAAGAAGAAAAAAGAAAAGAAAAAGAAAAGAAAAAGGAAAAAAAAAAAAGAAAAAGAAAAAGAAAAGAAAGAAAGAAAAGAAAAAGTGGAAAAAGGAAGAAAAAGGAAGAAAAAGAGGAAAAAGGAAAATTTCGGGAATTCGGAAAATTCCCGGAAATTCGACAACCCGGGATTTTTCAAATTCGCAATCGAGATAAGGAATCGGGAGAAATGGAGCGCGGGCGCGATCGATAAGCGGAAGTCGCCGACCCGGAAAAAAAGGTAAGGGATGCATGTGCAGCACTGTAAGGATACTCAGTCTGCATAATTTAATTTAAAATATTTTATGCAATTATTTTATGAAAATTATTATGATGCATGAATTGCTGAAAATAATTTGAGAAGAAGTACTGGCTGAAAGATTTTAAACTGTATTTTCCGTGCAGGAGGTTAGTGAATCGGCAGCCGTTATGCTGCCGAAAATTTTAGAAAAACTTTATAAAATCATATTAAATGATTTATTCCGAATTTCGATAGTAAATCACGAGACATGAGGAAATTTCTAAATTTCATAAAATATGAATATAATGAGATGGAACTTTAGAATATTCATGTATTCGAGAATGGTGATAATGAAATCACCGAAAATTCTCGAAATAGATAAATTACACGAATTACGAGACGAAAGATGAAGTGAAATATAGTAAATATTTTATGGATATTTTTATCAATATTCACTAAAGGATTATAACCCATATGGTTTTAAATCATGGAATTATATAATTGTATAAATTCCATAAGGTGTATTTTCCGATGAAAAATACGGTTTTGAGACTGGTTGGTATTCTTATCATGCTGATACATGATATGTGACATGTTTAGTCCCGGTCGACACCTGATCCGTGATCCACCGAGGACAATATAGATTATGGTCATAGATTTGACCGTTTAGTCCTTTACCCTCCAGGGTTTATAGTACGACAAGATTAACGTCTATATTAAAATCCATAAATGATAGGTGACATGTTAAAAAGGGAAATATTTTACATGACATGGAATATGTCAAACGGAAAAGGCCAGACCGAGCAGAGACTCGATGATTGAACCGTGGGAGCCACCTCTAGAGTCCTTCGGGAACTAAGTGCTACACGTGTTCCGATGTTTCAGTACAGGCCATACCGAGCAGAGACTCGATGATTGAACCGTGGGAGCCACCTCTAGAGTCCTTCGGGAACTAAGTGCTACACGTGTTCCGATATTTCAGTACAGGCCAGACCGAGCAGAGACTCGATGATTGAACCGTGGGAGCCACCTCTAGAGTCCTTCGGGAACTAAGTGCTACACGTGTTCCGATATTTCAGTACAGGCCATACCGAGCAGAGACTCGATGATTGAACCGTGGGAGCCACCTCTAGAGTCCTTCGGGAACTAAGTGCTACACGTGTTCCGATATTTCAGTACAGGCCATACCGAGCAGAGACTCGGTGATTGAACCGTGGGAGCCACCTCTAGAGTCCTTCGGGAACTAAGTGCTACACGTGTTCTGATGTTTCAGTACAGGCCATACCGAGCAGAGACTCGATGATTGAACCGTGGGAGCCACCTCTAGAGTCCTTCGGGAACTAAGTGCTACACGTGTTCCGATGTTAGTATGAGAAATCGTAGGATATTATGACGATAAGTAAGTGAGTGTGATTCGTGAATTCGACAAATGTCAAAGAATGAAATAGATTTTAATAGCTTATTCTGCTTTTTAACGGACAGAACTAATTAAGAGAGTACATTAAAACATGAAATAAGTTTTAAAGAAATAAGATGATGATTTAACTAATATTCCTTTCAAGGAATATACGGATATTAATTATTCTATTTAAAGGCTTTATTTCGTAGAAGCATTATTTTGAAAGAATATGAAAAAGGATTATGAAAGATTAAAAAGGAAAAGGATTTATTAATTCAAAACAAAAGAAAAAAAAATTTTTCTCTACAGTTGCTTCTAGGTTCCGTAACAAGTATGGTATTCTAAAATACCTACCTTACTCCATTCGGATCCCTAGCCGACTGTAGTATCTTTCCTACATGCGAGCCTAGAGCCCATAGGAAAAATGAAAAAGATTTTCAGCATATAGGAAGCTGAGTATCAAGTGAGGCATATAATTCTCTTACTGAGCCGTGGTTTTGCTCACCCCTTAATTTTCAACATCTCAGGTTTTGATGAATGTGAAATCAGTGGATTGTGGATCCTGGCTGTACACGAAGAACAATGTGTCAGATCGACTGATTATTTGAGGTATGAATTATTTATTCTCTGTATTTAGACACGTCAACAGTACTACTTATCTGATTTGTTACGATAGGGATGTGTATAATATAAACAATATTATGTAAATTTATTAACAGTCAGTACAAGTGAAGTATCGCAGACAGCCCAACCGGTTAAGTTGTGTATAAGAAGGGTAAAAATGTGGTCACGGGTCGTGACAGATTTAGTGGTATCAGAGCATTGGTTGGCCTGATGTCTGTGGATACTTTGGAAAGAAAAGAGTGAAACATCCCCTGTAGTACTGTGTCGTCTGAATACATAGAGAAAATAAATGATTGTAAATGGGGTAAAATGATTTAAAGGGAGTGAGAAAGTATAAATTGAGAATGTTAAAGAAGAAAATAGGCTCAGAAATTACCGAAAAATTGGTGATTCTTCTAATCTATAAGAAGGCCTGTTCGGTAAGGAACAGAAATGGACTCGGTGAGGGCCCCACCAGTACTTTTCTGTCCGAACCGAACTTAGACCTGAAAGTGATGGTATAAAATAGGGGAATAAAATATCATCATTAAATAGACTTTAAGATCACCGATTGAGGGTAATTTTAAGAGAGAGAAAATTTTTAACCAAAAATGACCAAAATACCCCTACCCCCAAAATTTTACTGGGAGTCAAAATAGATCACCAGAAGTTGGAATTGATTGATTTGACAGAGAAATTAATGATATAAAGCTGAATTACAAGTAAATTAATCCCATTGTGGATTTTAGTGAACTTCTCTGTCGAAAATCGAATGAGATCTAACTTGCTGTTATAAGTATCAGAAAGGATACTATCAACACATAGATGATCAGTTCATTGATTTGAATGTATATTGAGGAGAAAGAAATAAATGTCGAAATGACGAAAATGCCCCTATATTGGGTGATGTGCGGAATAGTGTTAAAACCGAGCTGAATTGGAATCCATTGATAGTAATGGAATTATTAATGACATAGAAGATGTCATATGAATCTAACGATCCCTATTACTGATTCCACTAACACTTAGATTACGGACGCGAAAGAAAAACCCCGAGTGGACTGTGGGCCATAGGGGATAACAGTATGGTTGAGTGAGGCGGCCAGGGCTCCCCCCACGAGTGGACTTTGGGCCATAGTGGTAAATCCTGGGCTTCACAATAAAACAATCCGTGAGGGACTAAGTGCCACGTCTGTGTGACGGGGGCCACCTCTAGAACCCAGAGCGGACAGCACGGATGAGTGGTGCGGCTCGGGCCCCTCCGGCTTGAGACCGGCAAATCCGAGGCATCACAATAAAACGTGTACAGGCGGACGGCGAACGAGCCGGGGCCTTATATGATGCGATCCAAAGAGTGTAGTGGAATGTCATCAAATGTTTGGCCCGGTTATTGACTGAAAGGGTCAAAAAATTAAGAGTGTATTGAACGGGATCGTTAAATACTGTGAAAAGTGAAATGATTACAAGAATTGACTGATGAGGTGAAAAGTACAGATAATGAAATACATACTGGTGTGATTACTTATGGTTCTGTACGTTTTCATTTCTTTGAGGTATCAAACAGATAATCGTACATAGAACCGACGTATCTTGGAATATGTGCTACAGAATGAGGTACTGTTTGGAGTACTGTGAATTAGAGGATAATTATAAGAACATTCAAGTGATAAAAAGAAGATGACCGCTAACCTAAGTTCTTCAGGACCCCTGAGACAGAACTGTGATGGGCGACCCAATGATGGGCGACCCGTAGTGGATCATGTGTCGTGAGATATAGGCGAACTATCTCATCGCCGACTCACTAGTAAGGATAAACCTGAGGCGAAAGGATCACCTAGGGGATGCTCGTCGATGGTCGATATGAACGGGCGAGGTTCTTATAAGTATCCCAACGGTAACACGAGTGTAAGGAACTAGGTACGTGAGGGGTGCCAAGGTTCAAACCTCGTGGAGAATATACTCAAGGGAACTAAGCCTGAATTCAGTAAATGGAAATGGTTTTAAAGTGAATAACTGAATTGAAACGAGTAGCTGTAAAGTGTGTTGATAACCATTGTACTTGATACAGCTTACCAGAATGAGATTCGTAACGCTGTAAAGTATGACTAAGTAATGAAATCCAGGTAGAGTATGTATCAAAATGATTTGAACATTGAATGCCTCTGCCTTGAGAATATACTGTGAAATGATGGGACACAATGATGAAGGTCCAAAATGATAAAAGAAGTGTGGTTAAAGAAACTATCGGATCAGAATCCCGATAAATTCCAAAGTAACATAGATTGAGAAACCAGGTTAATGTTGATTCGATCGTGGATATGAAATTTATTCTTAAGCTTGTATCGAAGAATATAGAAGAAATCGACAAGCTTAGAAAATAATTTTTGGAAAATATTACGGATGATGAAATTCACAAGTATCGATGTAAAGGAAGGAAATACAAATGATATGATTTGAGGATGAATTAAATGATGTATTAAAATTTTTGGTTATACACTAAAATTCTTATGAAGAACAAATAAATATTATATGGAAGTGATGCCTTAAATATGATTTAATCGGAGATGTATAAGGAGCTTATAAGAGCAATCCTTGTAAAAGGCATAATCAGATGAAAAGTTAAAGAACGATGGTCACAAGATGATAAGAAAGGTACGATTAAAGAAAGTATCAGATTTGATTTCCGATAAAACTTCCAGAGTTATATAAATTAGAGGAATGGATATAACATTGACTCGATTTTGAATATGAAGTTAAATTCTAAGCTTATATCAGAGGATGTAGAAAGAATCTGAAAAGCTTAAGAAAATAACTCTGAAAATGTGTGAATAATGAAATTCACGTGTAGAGGTTTGGATGACGAAAATACTGATAAAAAAAAAACAAAAAAAAAATTGAGAATAAAGGAGTTATCTGTATAGGTGTAAATGAGAGAAATGCAAATGATGTTGAGTTGTAGACAAATCAAAAAGGATATATTAAATTTCTATCATTGATGAAGTTCTGGTGAAGAACAAGTATTAATCTACGTGAAAATAGACGCTTTATTGATCTGATCAGAGATACGTGAGGAGTAAATAAGACTAGCTGCTGTATAAAGCGTCCTTAGATAAAAGATTGAAGGTTGGTGTCCATAAGATGATGATTTGAACTCGAAGTGAATTTTACGAGTTCCGATTGAAGTTATAAGGGTAATGAGTTGCCTTGTAAAGTAGATAAGCCTAAAGAATGAGGCATCCTTACATGAGTAAAATTGATGAAATACTGATAGAGTCTAAAGTATAAATGGAACATGAGCAGCATTGTGATATAATCCTTAAACTCTTAAAGGATGTGGAAATGTGCTAAGATTAACAACTAAGAAATTTGGCTAGACAGTATCTCCTCTTTAAATATATGATTTTGAGACGACAGGATGACATGAACCTGTCTATGACATAAAGATAATGATTGAGATACGAAAGTAATGAGTCTAGCTAAATACTACTGCCAGCCTATAAAAGAGTGATGAGACTGGCTGCTCTATAGACGAGATCTAATTAAAGAAATTAAAGTCGGCAGATGGCTAGTGTAAAGAAAAAGATGGTACGCAAGATTTTAAAAGATCTTAGCAGTATAGTACCATACCAATCGAGAAAACCGACAAAAAGGAATGAGAGTAAAAATATGAAAACGAAAATGAAAGTGAAATAAGGAAATAAATGACATGATGAAAAGGGAAACACCAATATGAAACAGTTCCCGCAGTTAAGACTGAAAGTGAATGGTGTTGGTTATCACATAACTGTGGCAAGATGTAAAATCAAAGCCAGAACTGATAAGTGAAAGTAATGATACTCCAAGGAGTAAGATAATTGATATATTTACTGCCAGTATATAAAGAGAAATGTTATATATATAGCCACCTCGAAATAATAGAGATGGTGGAATTGTATAGATAATGTGGTGCTGAAATGGATAATTTGAGGATGCAATCACAGAATCTAAATTATGAAAAGAGATTTAAAGACCATACTATATGAAGAGGATATGATTGTCTCATGATTTATTTCTGTAAGAGATGATTAACAGTAAAATTTGCAATGATATGTAGCCTTGATGGAATAAGTGTGAAAATGAATATTGTGGACAATAAATCCAAAAGAGAAATGATGATATGGAAGTGATTAAAGACTGATGATCTAAATAGAGTCATTTTCCATTATCAGACATCTAGATTCTCTAGTGCCTTAGTCGAAGTATAAGTGTTAAACGGTGTGAATGTGTATGTACAGTTCCAGTGAGCCTTACATGTGATGGGAGTCTCTGTGTTGCCATATGCTAATGAGAGATAGCAAAAGGCTTTGAGATCCCAAGCGTATTGATAGCACCGCTCCATACTGATATATATATTTATATATATAAGCGTGAGATGTAACCGCTCCATGATATTGAGAGAGCGAGTGCACGAGATGTGAAAGCTACTGGGACACTTACATATAATTGATTGACACGAGTACATGATAGTACCAAATTATGTCGACTCGGCACTAAGTGAGAAGCATGGATGATGAACAGCATAAATCAGCTGTAATATTAAAATATTATGTATGGCTCTTATATGAAAAGAGTAAAAGTGAATAACTTTTGATTTGAGGAATGAACTTACGGGAGTATAGACATATACGATGAAAGACAGCATGTAGTGGTCTAAAGCACTCTTGATGTTGAAAGTGTGCTGGCAGTATTACTTGGAGGATGAACTAGAGGTCAGAAGTCGTAAGTGTACGACATGCACCACCTTTGGACTTAAGTTAAATTCGGAGGACCGAATTTCTTAAGGTGGGGAGGATGTGATAACCGTAAATTTTTCAATCATTGGAAATAATAAATATTGAAAATAAATATTAAAGAAAATAGATAAGAGGAAATAAATAAATTAAAGTAAATAAATAAAATTTATTTACGAGATGGGAATATAGTTGAAATTCCCGAAATTAAGAAAAGTGAGGAAATTAAATGAAAAAAAAATAATAATAATAATAAAGTCGGAGTTATTGAAAATAAGAAAAGGAGGAATTTAAATTGGATTAATGGAAATCCAAAATTAATAAAATAAAAATGCGTATATTATATATTTATATAATTAAATTATATAAATATATTTACACATGTTTTTATATAAATACATATGTATGTATATGAATGTTAGTATATATTATGAAATAAAATATATACTTTTTGTCTTAAATAAAGACATGTGTATATTATAAAATGTAGTTATATAATTATAAATATATATGTACAGATATATATATATATGAAATATATATATTATTATTTTAAATAAAAGTATATGAATATAGAAGAAAAGTAAATGTGGTTTTATATTAAAGTTTAAATGTATAAATATTGTATTATACCATCTATATAATTTGTACATGTAAAGGTTATTTATTTTTAAAGTATATAATTATACATACATATATATATACAAGATATATATTTTGTAATATACAGTATATATAATTTATGTATATAATATATATTGTATATTGTATTTTATTAAAATGAAATAATATATGTATGATATATAAAATATATATTACAAGTATAAAATATAAATGATAGTGTATAATATATAGTATGTATTATATTACTAAAAAAGGAAATAGAAATAACCTAAAAATAGAAATAGAAAAAAAAAGAAAGGAAAGGAGGATCGGGGCAGGAATCCCGATCCCCCCCCCCAGGTGAGACCGTCGGTGGCGGAGATGCCACCGCCGGCGAGGGAAAAGGAAGGGGATGCGTCGCCGGCCAAGGAAGAAGGCCGGGAAACCACCGGCGACGGAAGGAAGAAGGAAAATAAAATATTTTAAATTAAATTATGCAGACTGAGTATCCTTACAGTGCTGCACATGCATCCCTTACCTTTTTTCCGGGTCGGCGACTTCCGCTTATCGATCGCGCCCGCGCTCCATTTCTCCCGATTCCTTATCTCGATTGCGAATTTGAAAAATCCCGGGTTGTCGAATTTCCGGGAATTTTCCGAATTCCCGAAATTTTCCTTTTTCCTCTTTTTCTTCCTTTTTCTTCCTTTTTCCTCTTTTTCTTTTCTTTCTTTCTTTTCTTTTTCTTTTTCTTTTTTTTTCCTTTTTCTTTTCTTTTTCTTTTCTTTTTTCTTCTTCCTTTCCTGGTCAAACCGGTTCAGACCGGTCCAGCTTCTTTCTTCGCCGGTTCCTCGCCGGCGACCGGTTCTCCGGCGGTTCGGGCATCCCTCAGCTGGCCGGCGTCGAGGCGAAGCTGCCGGTGGTCTCAGCTTGGCCTGGATCGGCGGCACGGCGGCGGATCCACTCGATTTTGCCTCGGGTTCTTCTTCCTCTTCGCCGGCGTTCCTCCGCCGTCCATTGCGTCTCCGGTGGCTTCCATCGACTTCGTCTTCTTCCGTCGATGCTTCGACTGTGATGGCGGCAGCCGGTTTGGCCGGCGGCGGCCGGATCTGGTTTCTCCTCTTCTCGGCTTCCGCCGTGATTTCGCTTCTGTTTTCCTTTTTTAGTTTTTGTCTTCTTTCCATTTTTAGTATACTATATACTATACATTATACCATATATTTTATACATATAATATATATTATATGTTATACATACATTATTTCATACATAATGTTATACAATATTTATTATATATAAAACATATCTTGTAATGTATAGTATATAGTATACTAAAAATGGAAAGAAGACAAAAACTAAAAAAGGAAAACAGAAGCGAAATCACGGCGGAAGCCGAGAAGAGGAGAAACCAGATCCGGCCGCCGCCGGCCAAACCGGCTGCCGCCATCACAGTCGAAGCATCGACGGAAGAAGACGAAGCCGATGGAAGCCACCGGAGACGCAATGGACGGCGGAGGAACGCCGGCGAAGAGGAAGAAGAACCCAAGGCAAAATCGAGTGGATTCGCCGCCGTGCCGCCGATCCAGGCCAAGCTGAGACCACCGGCAGCTTCGCCTCGACGCCGGCCAGCTGAGGGACGCCCGAACCGCCGGAGAACCGGCCGCCGGCGAGGAACCGGCGAGGAAAGAAGCTGGACCGGTCTGAACCGGTTTGACCGGGAAAGGAAGAAGAAAAAAGAAAAGAAAAAGAAAAGAAAAAGGAAAAAAAAAAGAAAAAGAAAAAGAAAAGAAAGAAAGAAAAGAAAAAGAGGAAAAAGGAAGAAAAAGGAAGAAAAAGAGGAAAAAGGAAAATTTCGGGAATTCGGAAAATTCCCGGAAATTCGACAACCCGGGATTTTTCAAATTCGCAATCGAGATAAGGAATCGGGAGAAATGGAGCGCGGGCGCGATCGATAAGCGGAAGTCGCCGACCCGGAAAAAAAGGTAAGGGATGCATGTGCAGCACTGTAAGGATACTCAGTCTGCATAATTTAATTTAAAATCTTTCAGCCAGTACTTCTTCTCAAATTATTTTCAGCAATTCATGCATCATAATAATTTTCATAAAATAATTGCATAAAATATGAATATAATGAGATGGAACTTTAGAATATTCATGTATTCGAGAATGGTGATAATGAAATCACCGAAAATTCTCGAAATAGATAAATTACACGAATTACGAGACGAAAGATGAAGTGAAATATAGTAAATATTTTATGGATATTTTTATCAATATTCACTAAAGGATTATAACCCATATGGTTTTAAATCATGGAATTATATAATTGTATAAATTCCATAAGGTGTATTTTCCGATGAAAAATACGGTTTTGAGACTGGTTGGTATTCTTATCATGCTGATACATGATATGTGACATGTTTAGTCCCGGTCGACACCTGATCCGTGATCCACCGAGGACAATATAGATTATGGTCATAGATTTGACCGGTTTAGTCCTTTACCCTCCAGGGTTTATAGTACGACAAGATTAACGTCTATATTAAAATCCATAAATGATAGGTGACATGTTAAAAAGGGAAATATTTTACATGACATGGAATATGTCAAACGGAAAAGGCCAGACCGAGCAGAGACTCGATGATTGAACCGTGGGAGCCACCTCTAGAGTCCTTTGGGAACTAAGTGCTACACGTGTTCCGATGTTTCAGTACAGGCCATACCGAGCAGAGACTCGATGATTGAACCGTGGGAGCCACCTCTAGAGTCCTTCGGGAACTAAGTGCTACACGTGTTCCGATATTTCAGTACAGGCCAGACCGAGCAGAGACTCGATGATTGAACCGTGGGAGCCACCTCTAGAGTCCTTCGGGAACTAAGTGCTACACGTGTTCCGATATTTCAGTACAGGCCATACCGAGCAGAGACTCGATGATTGAACCGTGGGAGCCACCTCTAGAGTCCTTCGGGAACTAAGTGCTACACGTGTTCCGATATTTCAGTACAGGCCATACCGAGCAGAGACTCGATGATTGAACCGTGGGAGCCACCTCTAGAGTCCTTCGGGAACTAAGTGCTACACGTGTTCCGATATTTCAGTACAGGCCATACCGAGCAGAGACTCGATGATTGAACCGTGGGAGCCACCTCTAGAGTCCTTCGGGAACTAAGTGCTACACGTGTTCTGATGTTTCAGTACAGGCCATACCGAGCAGAGACTCGATGATTGAACCGTGGGAGCCACCTCTAGAGTCCTTCGGGAACTAAGTGCTACACGTGTTCCGATGTTAGTATGAGAAATCGTAGGATATTATGACGATAAGTAAGTGAGTGTGATTCGTGAATTCGACAAATGTCAAAGAATGAAATAGATTTTAATAGCTTATTCTGCTTTTTAACGGACAGAACTAATTAAGAGAGTACATTAAAACATGAAATAAGTTTTAAAGAAATAAGATGATGATTTAACTAATATTCTTTTCAAGGAATATACGGATATTAATTATTCTATTTAAAGGCTTTATTTCGTAGAAGCATTATTTTGAAAGGAATATGAAAAAGGATTATGAAAGATTAAAAAGGAAAAGGATTTATTAATTCAAAACAAAAGAAAAAAATTTTTCTCTACAGTTGCTTCTAGGTTCCGTAACAAGTATGGTATTCTAAAATACCTACCTTACTCCATTCGGATCCCTAGCCGACTGTAGTATCTTTCCTACATGCGAGCCTAGAGCCCATGGGAAAAATGAAAAAGATTTTCAGCATATAGGAAGCTGAGTATCAAGTGAGGCATATAATTCTCTTACTGAGCCGTGGTTTTGCTCACCCCTTAATTTTCAACATCTCAGGTTTTGATGAATGTGAAATCAGTGGATTGTGGATCCTGGCTGTACACGAAGAACAATGTGTCAGACCGACTGATTATTTGAGGTATGATTATTTATTCTTTGTATTTAGACACGTAAACAGTACTACTTATCTGATTTGTTACGATAGGGGATGTGTATAATATAAACAATATTATGTAAAATTTATTAACAGTCAGTACAAGTGAAGTATCGCAGACAGCCCAACCGGTTAAGTTGTGTATAAGAAGGGTAAAAATGTGGTCACGGGTCGTGACACCGAGTTTCATGCATCACACTGATACTGTTAATGTCATGTGGCTGATTGACCCGCCAGTCATCAGCGTCTCGGATGTCACCTGGCAAGTGTACATCGAGGACACCATATAGATCATGGCCATAGATCACACTACATATTGTTACTGTGTCCCTTCGGGGATGATTACTGGTCCAGTATTGGACAAATATAGCATGATTTAATTATAGGGTGATGCCTATTCTCACTTACTGATTACTGTTTACTGAAAGGATTTACGGAATACTATTTACTGTACTATACTGTTTGCTGTACTGAACTACTGTACTGAATTATTGTACTGTTTACTGTTTACTGATGAAAAATCGTACCAAAACACTATATTACTAAACTGTAATGTTTACTGAAATGGTAGCCACTGCTTACTGTTTTACCGAATTGAAAGCTACCATTTACTGTTTACTGAACTAAAAGCTACTGTATACTGTATACTGTGTACTGAATTGGTAGCTACTATTTACTGTTTACTGAGTGAACCGTATCGAGATACTGTTTTACTGAATATTACTGTTTTACTGAATTGTACGATACGGTTACTGAACTAAAAAGAAATTAATGTTTATTCTAAAAGAATAACATAAAAATTATTTATAAGAGAGAAATAATCGCAAAAGTGTTTATCCAATGATTGGATATTTATAAACCACTGTACTGTCACGTGCTTTTAACTGTACTGAAGAGAAGAGAAGTAAACCACTATTTATTACTGAACTGCCACGTGTTTTAAACGATACTGAAGTGGAGAGAAATAAATGGTTTACTCTATGGAAAACGAATATTAAATCGTTTTGAGAACAATTTATAAAGTACTCTCTACAGTTACTTCTAGGTTTCGGGACAATACAGGTATTTCAAAATACCTACCTTACTCCATCCAGATCCCTAGCCAACTATAGTATCCTTCCTACATGTGAGCCTAGAGCCCTTCTAGGAAGATTTAAAGAAAGCGAATAGATAACTGAATATCAACTGTTGCATATAACTCTCTTATTGAGCCGTGGTTTGCTCACCCCTTAATTTTAACATTTCAAATTTTCGAGGACTGAGAGTTTGGTATCTAAGGATTTCGGCTGTGCATTCGGGGACGATGCGACAGCTTGATTTAATACATGAGGTACAATCATTTATTTTTCGTATTTAGACTTATCTACAATACTACTTTCTTGTGAATTAAGATAGGGGATGTATATCATATTAACAACGTTATACAAAATTGTTTAATAGTAAAAGAAAAAGTGAAGTATCACAGACAGCCCAACCGAATAAGTTGTATAGAAATACGTGAAAAATGTGGTCACGGGCTGTGACAGATTTAATGGTATCAGAGCAAGGTTGGTTTGATGTCTGTCAATACTTTTGGAGAGGAAATGTGTTGAAAAATCTTAACATCCCTTGTAGTACTGTGTAGTCTGAATATATAGAGAAAATAAATGATTGTAAATTGAGTTAAATGTTTTGAAGGGAGTGAGAAATTATAAATTGAGAATGTTAAAGAGAAAAATAGGCTCAAAATTTACCAGAAAATGGTGATCTTATGATCTAAATGAAGGCCTGTTCGGTAAGGAATTGAAAGGACTCGGTGAGGGCCCCACCAGTACTTTCTGTCCGAATCAACCTGAGACCTGAAAGTGATGATATAAAGGAGGGGAATGAAATATCATCATCAAATAGACCTTAAGATCACCGATTAAAGGTATTTTGAAGAGAGAAAATTTTTAACCTAAAATGACCAAAATACCCTTATCTCCAAAATTTTGCCTAGAGTCATAATAGACCAACAGAAGTTGGAATTGACTAATTTGATAGAGTAAATGATAGTGTAAAGCTGCGTTACATGCAAAATAATCCAATTATGGATCCTAGTAGACTTCTCTGTCGAAATCGAACAAGATATTAAACTCCTGATATTAGTATCAGAAAGGATACTATCAGCACATAGATGATAAGATACTTGGTTTAAATCTATACTGAGGAGAAAGAAATAAATGTTGAAATGATGAAAATGCCCCTATGTTGGGCGAAGTTCTAAATAGTAATAAAACGAAGTTGATCTTGAATCCGTTTGTGGTAATGGAGTTATTAATGGCATAGAGGATGTAATATGAATATAGCGATCCCTATTACCGATTCCACTTACACTTAGTTTACGGATGCGAATTGTGAGTGACCCAGTGAACGGGCTGGGCCTCATGACAAAACCTTGAGGGGGCTAGTGGGCTCGCCAAAGAGGACAATACAGATGTGTAAAGGCGGACGGCGGACAGGCCGAGGCCTTACATGATGCGATCCCATAAGTGTATAATGGAACGTCGCAAGATGATTGGCCCGGTTATTGATTATAAGGGCCTGAATTAAAAGTGTATTGAATTGTATGTTTATTATGGGATCGTTGGATATTATGAAAAGTGAAATGACCTCAGAAAGTAACTGAGAAAGTGAAAAAAAAATTGAAGGAATCCATAACCGTACGGTTAATTATGGTTCTATACATTTATACTATTTCTGAGGTATTAAACGAATAATTAATTATAGAACCGGAGCATTTGAGATATGTCACAGCCCATGACCCTATTTTTCACCTTATTCTATACATCTTATATGGTTGGGCTGTCTGCGATACTTTACTTTTCTTTTACATATTAACAATTTCATATTAAATTATAATATGAATTACATCCCCTATCTTAATTCATAATGAAGTAGTACTGTAGGTAAGTCTAAATATAGAAAATAAATAATCGTACCTTATGTAATAATTCAAGCTGTCGCATCGTCCCCCAATGCACAGCCGAAGTCCTTTAGATGTCAGACTCTTAGTCTTCAAAAACCCGAAATGTTAATATTAAGGGGTGGGCAAACCACGGCTCAGTAAGGGAATTATATGCATACTTGATATTCAGCTTCCTATATGCTGAAAATCTTTTTCATTTTTCCTATGGGGCTCTAAGCTTGCATGTAGGAAGGATACTACAGTCAGCTAGGGATCCGGATGGAGTAAGGTAGGTATTTTGAAATACCTATCTTGTCCTTAAACCTAGAAGCAACTATAGAGAACAATTTCCTTTTCGTTTGGAATTTTAGTCCTTTTTTTTTTACCTTTTTATTTCATAACATTTTCATATTCTCCTCAAAATAATGCTTTTATAAAATAAAGCATTTAAATAAAGTAACTAATATTCATATATTCTTTGAAAAGAATATTAGTTAAATTCTCATCATTCTCATTTAAAACTCATTTCATGTTTTACTGTACAACCATAATTAGTACAGTACTTTAAATAGCAAAATCAGCTATTAAATCCTTTTCGTATAATATATATATCATTTAAATCTAATATTCAATTTAAAAATTAAAATAAGAATATTAGATTTATTGTCCTCCTCTTTCCTTTTTGGAAAACATATCACATATTCATATCACATATAGTCTAATATTTAATTTAAAATCATATTAAGAATATGAGACTTATAAACTCTTTTTCCTTTTGAAAACATATTACATGTTCATATCACATGTCATATGAAAATCATCTCGTAGTACTAAAATCAGTACTGAAATAAGCGTTATGTAAAATGCTGTAAATCACTTTCATTTAACTTATCACATATCATGTAAAACATTTTCATATATGGAGATTTAGGCACGCACACCCAGCCCGTCCACTGGGTCGTTACTCATATCATGCTATAGACCCCGAAGGGTATAAATAATCATGTCAGATCTATGGCCATAGTCTATAATTGTCTTCGGCGGATCACTGATCAGGTGTCGGCCGGGACTACATATCACATATCACATATTACATGTCACATATCACATATCACATATCAGCATGATAGGATGCCAACTAGTCTCAAAACCGTATTTTTCATCATCAGAAAACCTTTATGAAATTTATAAAAATAATAATTTCATAATTAAAACCATAAAGGTTATATAATAAATCAAGTGAATATTTAAGAAAATATTTATAAAATATTCACTTCATCCCTTTTTCATCTTTCATTTCATATCACGTATAATTCATATATCGAGAGAATATTTAGAAAACTTTTATAAAATATTCTCTTTATCCCTTTTTCATTTTCCAATTCATATCACATATAATTCATATATCGAGAGAATTTTCGGTGATCTCATTATCACCAATTTCGAAAACATGAATATTTTAAAATGAATTTCATTATATTCATGTTTTATGAAAAATAATCATTTTCTCGATTTTCGTAGTTGAAAATCGTTTTTTGTGAAATAAAATCATTTATTATGATTTTATAAATTTTCTAGAAATTTTCAATAATTTTCAATAATTTTTCGGCAGTATAACGGCTGCCGATTAGCTAGCCTCCTGCATGGAAAATATAGTTTATAATTTCCAGCCAGTACTTCATTCCAAATTCCAACAAATCATTCATCATAATAATTTCATAAAATATTTCTGTAAAATATTTCGTAATTAAAACATGCAGACTGAATATCCCTACAGTGCTGCACATGCATCCCTTACCTTTTCTGGGTCGGCGACTTCCTCTTATCGGTTGCGCCCGTACTCCATCTCTCCCGATTCCTCATCTTGATCGTCGAGAATAGTTTCTGGAAATTAAAATTCTAAATTTTAGAATTTTTTCATAATTTATTAAATTTTACTAAAAATTAATTTTCGAAAATTTCTTACCAAATTTCTGTAAGTTTTCGGGTTGCCGAATTCCAGAGAATCTTTTGAATTCCTGAAATTCTCCTTTTTCTCTCTCTTTCTTCTTTTCCTCTTTTCTTTTCTTTTTCTCTTTCTTTTCTTTTTCTTTTTCTTTTTCTTTTCCTTTTTCCTCTTCTTTTCTGGTCAGACCGGTTCAGACCGGTCTGCCTCCTTCCTCGCCAGCGGCCGGTTCTTCGATGGTTCGGTGGTTCCTCAGCTGGCCGGCACCACAGCGAAGCCAGATTTGGCCCCCGTTCATCCCGAATCGACGGCATGGCGGCGGATCTACTCGGTTTTGCCTCGGTTTCGCCTCGGTTTCTTCTCCTCCTCCGTCGGCCTTCCTCCGCCGTTCCCCTCCTGACCGGTGGCATCCCACGTCTTCCTCTTCTTCCAGCGAAGCTTCGGTGGCAGTGGCGGCGACTGATTTGGCCGAAACTGCCACTTTCTCTTCTCTTCTCCTTCTCGGCTTCCATCGGTTTTTTACTTCTGTTTCCTCCTGTTTCCGTTGCCGGTCGCCTTCCTTCACGTCGCTGGCGGCTTCACCTCCTTTTCTTCTTCCTCTCTTGGCCGGCCGACGGTGGCCGGCTTCCACGCAGAAGGCAGAATCGGGAGTTCCCGATTCTGTTTCTTCCATTTTTTTTATTTTAATTATCCTATATTATATTTATATATACCATATATAAACATAATATTTTAACATATATATATTTTATACACAAAATACATATATATAAAATTTTATTTGAATTAATATATATATATTTCATATATATATTTATATATATATATTGTATCACAATATATATACATATATATACAAGTTTTGATAGTAAAAAATATTTACTTTTCTTATATATGTATATATTTATATATATACATAAAATATCATATTTATATACATATGTATTATTTAAATGTACTAAATAGTATATATACATATATATACTAATGTATATTAATATATACTATATAGTATTTCAGTACATATGTATTTGTATAAAAATACATTTATATAATATATAATTATATAAATATATTTTATATTCTTTTCTCCTTTTCTTATTTAATTTGGATTTCCATTTATCCAAATTAAATTTCCTCAATTTTATCCAAATTAATTTTCTCCACTTCTTCACTTCATAAATTCGAGAATTTCAACGATATTCCCATCTCGTAAATAAATTTTATTTATTTACTTTAATTTATTTACTTCCTCTTATCTATTTTCTTAAATATTAATTTCCAATAAATAATTGAAAATTTGCGGTTATCACAAGATATGCCTTGCAAATTGATGTACTGTATGGAATACTGTAAATTGGAGAATATGCATAAGAACAGTAAAGTGATAAAAAGAAGGAGATGATAGCTAACCTGAGTTGTTCAGGACCTTTGAGACAAAATTGTGATAGGCGACCCAGTGATGGGCGACCCGCAATGGACCATGTGTTGTGAGGTGTGGGCGGACTATGTGATCGCCGACTCACTTGTAAGGGTAAACCGGAGGCGAAAGGATCACCTAGGGGATGCTCGCTGACGGTCGATTCGAACGGGAGGAGCTCTTACAATTATCTTAATGGCAACGCGAGTGTAAGGAACTAGGTACGTAAGGGTGCCAGGGTTCGCACCTCGTGGATAACATGCTCAAGGGAATTAAACCTGAATTCATTAAATGAAATTGATTCTAAAGTAAATTACAGCAATGATAAATTGGTTAGCTGTAAAATGTGTTAATAACTGTTGTACTGGATACAGCTTACTATATTGAGATTCGTAATGCTGTGAAGTATGAGTAGATAATGAAATTAAGGTGGAGAATAAGTCAAAATGATTTGAATAGTAAATGTCTCTGCCTTAAAGATATATGGTGGAAATGACAGGACATGAGGATGGAATGTCCAAGATGATAAGAGATGTGTGATTAAAGAAAGTATCGGATGTGATTCCCGATAAATTTTTCAGAGTAATATAGATATGGGAGATCGGGTTAATATTGACTCGATCGTGGATATGAAATCTAATTGTAAGCTTATATCGAAAAACATAGAAAGAGTTCGAAAGCTTTATAACAACTCTATAAAATGTGTGAATAATGAAATTCACGTATAAGGGTGTGATTGATGAAAATACATATAATGTAAATAGAGGTTACTGAAGTTATTTGTATAAGTGTAAATGAGAGAAACACAGATGATATTGAGACGTAGATGAATTAAAATGATGTATTAATTTTCTATTATTAATAAAGTTCTTATGAAGAACAAGTATTCATCTACATGAAAATGGATGCTTTATTGATCTAATCAAAGATATATGAGGAGTTCATAAGACTAGCCTCTGTATAAAGCGTCATTAGAGAAAAGTCGAAGACTTATGTTTATAAGATAATGATTAGAACTCGATAAAATACTTACGAGTTCCTATGGAGTATATAAGCCTAATGAATGAGGCAGCCATATAAAAATAAAGTGATGAGGTATCGAAATAGTTAAAGATACAAATGGAACATGAGCAGCATTGTGGTATGACCCTTCAAAGTCTCAAGGACTGTGATCTATGGGTTAAGATTGGCAAATAAGAAACTTGGCTAGACAGTATCTCTTTCTGAGATATATGATCTCGAACTGACAGAATGACAGTGAATCTGTTTATGATAGAGAGATAATGATTGAGATACAAAATTAATGAGTCTAGCTAGATACTACTGCCAGTCTATAAAAGAGTGATGGGACTAGCTGCTCTACTAATGAGACATAATTAGAGAAATTAAAGTCAGTAAATGGATAAGTGGGAAGACAATATGGTATACAAGATGTTAGAAGATTTCAACAGTAGTGTACCATACCACTTGAGAAAACCGACTGAAATGATGAGAGTGAAAATATGAAAATGGAATAAGAAAGTAAGTAGCATGATGAGAAGGGAACACCAATATGAAATAGTTCCCGAAATTGCTACTGAAAGTGACTTCACGTTGGTTATCACATGACTATGGTTAGATGAAAGATCGATGCTAAACTGACAGGTGAAAAAAAAAATAAATGATACTCAAAGGAGTAAATAAATGATTTAACTTTTTACTACTAGTATATAAATGGAAAATGGTTATACATATATCCACACCTTGAGAAGGGTGGAATTGTATAGATAATGTGGTGATTAAATGGATAGTTGAGGATTCAATCATAGAATCTGAATTATGAAAAGAGTATATTCCCAGGTGTATCCTAACTTTAAGTGATGTTGAATATACCATAAGAATAAGAGATGTAATGACCATACTACATAAAGAGAACATGATTGTCTCATGGGTTATTTCTATGAGAAATGATCCATAGTAAAGTCTGCAAGTGAGATGCAGCCTTGATGGAATAAATGAGAAAATGAATATTGTGGACAATAAAGAGTCCAAAGAGATATAATGATGTGGAAGTGATTAAAGACTGACTGTCTAAATGGAATCACTTTCCATTATCAGACTTCTAGATTCTCTAGTGCCATAGTCGGAATATGAGTATGAAACGGTAAGAAGGAATATGTACAGTTCTCGTGAGCATTACATGTGATGAGAATTTCTGAGTTGCCATATACTTAATGAAAAGGCCTTGAGATTCCAAAATTACTGACAGCATTGCACCGTACTGATGTAAATATCTTAGCGTAGTATAGAAACGCTTGAAGATATATTGAGGGAAAGGATGCTTGAGATGTGAAAGCTACTGGGACAATTACATACGATTGATTTAAATCAAGTAACTGATAGTCATCAGACTATAT
Organism: Heritiera littoralis; assembly: GCA_031772115.1. Taxonomy (NCBI): domain Eukaryota; kingdom Viridiplantae; phylum Streptophyta; class Magnoliopsida; order Malvales; family Malvaceae; genus Heritiera; species Heritiera littoralis. Next base: position 5,307,069 of record JAPDPK010000037.1, on the reverse strand, counting down.
TGACCTGTTGTGTGAAAAGGAGTCGAAATTGATAACTCCCAATTGGTAAGAAATCCTACGGGAGTATAGATGTATAATGAAAGGCAATATGTAGTGGTCTAAAAGCAATCTTGATGTTGAAAGTATACTGGCAGTATTACTTAAAAGATGATTTAGAGGTCAAAAATGATAAGTAGATGGAATATACCACCTTTTGGACTTAAGTTAAATTCGGAGGACCGAATTTCTTAAGGTAGGGAGAATGTGATCATCGTAAAATTTTCCATTTATTGGAAATTATTAATATTGGAAATTCAACTTTAAAGGTAAATAGATAAGTTGAAATAAATAAATATAATTATGAGATCGGAATATTAGTAAAAATTCCGTGAATTGATGAAGTGAACGAATTAGGAAATTCGTGTGAAGGAAAATTAAATTTGGAAATAAGAATAAGGTCGAAATTATGGAAAATAATGAAAGGAAATTTACTTTGGATAAACTGAAATCCAAATTAAATAATAAAAAAAGAAAAGAATATGATATATAATTATATAATTATATATTATATAAATGTATTTTTATATAAATACATATGTATTTAAATGCTAAATAGTGTATATTATTATACATTGGTATATATATGTATATATACTATTTTATAAATTTAAATAGTACATATGTATACAAAAATATAAAATCTTATGTATATATAAATATATACATATATAAGAAAAGTAAATATTATTTTTCATCAAAATTTGTATATATATATATATGTATATTATGTATAATATATATATATGTTATTATATTATGTTTATATATATTATATAAATATAATATAGTATATTATATAGAAAAAAGGAAAACAAAAACGGAAAGGAAACGGGAACCCTGACCCCTTCCCAGCCAAAGGTCGATGGCGGCAGTAGCAGCTACCGTCGGTGAGGGAGAGTGGAAAAGAGAGAAATGCCACCGGCCAGAGGAAGGAAAGAGGTTGTCGACTGCGGGAAAGGAGAAGGAAAAAAGGAAAACTCGGCGAAGCTGAAAAGAGAAAGGAAAAGAGGAAACGACAGTGTCGGCCAGTCTAGACACTGCCACCCCAACCTCGAGCTCGACGGAGGTAAGGAGAACGAAAAAGAGGCCACCGACGAGGAGGAGGACGGCGGAGGAAGGAAGAACGAAGGGGAAGAAAAGCCGAACCTTCTACCGCCAGATCCACCACCGTGCCACCTAGTTAGGCTGAACGAAGGCCACCAGCAAGTTCATCGTGGCGTCGACCAGCTGAGGAACCGTCGAACCGCCAGAGAATCGACCGTCGGAGAAGAACCAGTAATGAAGGGAGGCTAACTGGTCTAAACCGGTCTGGCCAAAAAAGAAAGGAAAAAAAGAAAAAAAAAAGAGGGAAAAAGAGGAAGAAATGGAATTTCTGGGAATTTGAGAAAATTCCAGAAATTCGAGAATCGGTAAGAAATTTAGAAAATTATTTAAGAGAATTATTAATTTATTTTATTTAAGTAAATTATGAAAAAATTCTAAATTTTAGAATTTAAATTCCAAAAATCATTCTCGGCGAACGAGATGATGGAATCGGAAGAGGTGGATACGGGCGCGACTTTTGAGAGGCAATCGCCGACCCGGGATAGGTAAGGGAGACATGTGTCGCCTGTAAGGATATTTGGCACACATGTTTTAATTGTGCATTTAAATTTTATAAATGCTGTTTATACTGATTGGTTGGAAATTGTGATGATGTGCCGGTTGAATTGTAAACTGTATTTTCCGTGTAGGAGGTTAGCTAATCGGCAGCCGTTATATTGCTAAAAATTTACCGAAAATTACTGAAAATCATTATAATGATTTAATTTCACGAGAAACAATTTTCAGCCACGAAAAATTGAGAAATCGATTATTTTTCACAAAACATGAATATACGAAATGTAATTTTAAAATATTCATGTTTTCCAGAATTGTGAAAATGAAATCACCAAAATTCTCCCAATATGTGAGATTTCACGTGAAACGAGATGGAATATGAAAAGACACAAAGTGAATATTTTATTAAGATTTCTTCAAATATTCACTTGATTTCATAATTAACCTATATGGATTTAATCGTGAAAATAATTATTTATAGAAATTCCATAAAGGTTAATTAAAGATGAAAAATGATATTTTGAGACTAGAAGGTTTCCACATGTGTTATAGAGGAAAACATGGTGACGGGATTGTTGATTTGGAGAAATAAATATTTTATTTTCCATAAATCATAAAAATAATTTGTTTGAATTCTGATAACTTTGAAAACCATGTTTTCGATAGAAAGCACGAAAAAGCATGCGTACATGTTTTACGGTGAAAAAGAAACAGTTATGAGATTTTAAATTACAGTATGATTAAGTTATTTACTGTTTTCACCATATGGAAAATATAATTTATGCCTTTATGAAATATTTTGAAAATGTTATTTATTTTATTTATTTCATAAAGGTGAGGATTTATACATGTGAGCCTTATGGATAATTAAGAAATATTTCGATTTACTGTGTTTAAAATCCATAAAGGCTATGGTACGATTTTTATATTGTTTTGAGACTTAGGCCCCTAGTTTCATGCATCACACTGATACTGTTACTGTCACGTGGCTGATTGACCCGCCAGTCATTAGTGTCCCGGATGTCACCTGGCAAGTGTACACCGAGGACACCATATAGATCATGGCCATAGATCACACTACATACTGTTACTGTGTCCCTTCGGAGATGATTACTGGACCATTATTGCATGATTTAATTGTAGGGTGATGCCTAGTCTCACTTACTAATTACTGTTTAGTGAAAGGATTTACGGAATCCTATTTACTGTACTATACTGTTTACTGTATTGAACTACTGTACTAAATTACTATACTGTTTACTGTTTACTGATGAAAAATCGTACCAAAACACTGTATTACTGAACTGTAATGTTTACTGAGATGGTAGCCACTACTTACTATTTTACCAAACTGAAAGCTACCGTATGCTGTGTACTGAATTGGTAGTTATTGTTTATTGTTTACTGTTTACTGAGTGAACCGTATCGAGATACTGTTTTACTGAATATTACTGTTTTACTGAACTGTAAGATACGGTTACTAAACTAAAAAGAAATTAATGTTTATTCTAAAGGAATAACATGAAAATTATTTATAAGAGAGAAATAATCGCAGAAGTCTTTATCCAATGATTGGACATTTATAAACCACTGTACTGTCATGTGCTTTTAACTGTACTGAAGAGAAGAGAAGTAAACCACCATTTATTATTGAACTGCCACATGTTTTAAATGATACTGAAGTGGAGAGAAATAAATGGTTTACTCTGTGGAAAACGAATATTAAATCGTTTTGAGAACAATTTATAAAGTACTCTTTACAGTTGCTTCTAGGTTCCGGGACAAGATAGGTATTTCAAAATACCTGCCTTACTCCATCCGGATCCCTAGCCGACTATAGTATCCTTCCTACATGTGAGCCTAGAGCCCTTCTAGGAAGATTTAAAGAAAGCAAAAAAGTTTTTCAGCATATAGATAGCTTAATATCAAGTGTTGCATATAACTATCTTACCAAGCTGTGGTTTGCTCACCCCTTAATTTTAACATTTCAGATTTTCGAGGACTGAGAGTTTGGTATCTAAGGATTTCGGCTGTGCATATATTTAGACTTATCTACAGTACTACTTTCTAGTGAATTAAGATTGGGGATGTATATCATATTAACAATGTTATACGAAATTGTTTAATAGTAAATGAAAAAGTTAAGTATCACAAACAACCCAACCGGATAAGTTGTATAGAAATACGTGAAAAATGTGGTCACGAGCTGTGACAAGTTTCCACCAACCATCTAGATATTCTAAAACTATATTTTATGAGGAATTAGTTAGTATAAACCATAGGTCCAAATTCCTCTTAATTTGACAGTTGTTTCTGAAAATTCTAACGACTTATGGACTAAACCGTCATTTTCTAAATTGTTGCATATTTTTCAAAATAAGCAAAAATAATTAAGATTGACGCTAAGATTCTTATCATAATATTTTTTGGCTCCAAATATCGAGTCATTGAAGTTTCACTTTCATCTGGACCTCTAGGAATCGATAGGGCCCACTTACTAGTTAATTGTAAAACTTAAAATAAAATCAAATATTTATTAATTATAATTATTCCAAAATTCTAAAATATTTAATTATATTTAAATCGTACTATAAATTACGAGGTGTCACAGTAACCTTCCCTGAAATCTTATCATCGGAATTATCAATATTCACTTTCATGATTTATTATTATCTAAATCTTATTATTATTTTATTTTTGTTTATCACATTCTTTTATATTTATTATATTTTTAGAAAATGCATATGAATTATTGTTTATTGAAAATTCCCTTTAGCTCTTTCCATTAAGCTAGTCAGACCATGAAGGAAATTCTCTCACCTAGAGATTCCAAAGTATTACTTACGCATAACCCTCATTGTAATCTCATCATCGGAATAAATCATGTCCACCTTTAGTATTTTTGGTTTACTAAATTTAATCACTATTTTATTATTTTAACTTTATATTTTGTTATATTTATATTTATTTTATAATCCTAAAGAATTTTTATTACAATTTCCTGAAGGGTCATATTTCCTAATATCTTACCCAATACATCGAGCATTTTTTAATTAATCCTAATTACTCATGCAAATCAGACAAATAAATCATACAAGTCATTAACGTGCAAAATTAGTAATTTATAAACAATTTATTAGCTCAAATTATCATACAAAGTCATATTAATTAAATTTTTATATTAAATTTTATTATTAAATTATTAAGTCATATTGATTAAACTATTAAGTCAACCTATTATGATTATTAAATAATTAAATTAGTTAAATTAAATTAATAAAAACAAATGATTAACACCAAATTATATTAAACACAAATTATCTCGATAGAAACAAACCTTCATATCCCTTTCTTTCCTATTTTCTTCCACGTGCTTTCCTTTTTCTAATCTTTCTTTCCTTTGTTCTTCCACGTTTCTTTCTCCCTGTCTCTCTTTCTTTTGCTCCTCCTAAACAAAAGCATGAGCAAGTGCCCCCAATTGTAGCCGTATGAAGCAGCGGCTATGGTTCTTGATGTAGAGACAGGAAAGAAACTATACAGCAAAGATGATAGTAGCGTTGGGGATAGAGGTTGGGAAGATGATGGTAATACCGGACTGGTACAAGGATGATAAAAGAAAATGAAGTGGCAGTAAAAACAGAGTTGTGGAGAGGCAGTAGTCTTCAAACAAAGTCGACAATTAGGAGTAAAAATTATGGGCTGAGAGGCTTTTGTGTATCCCAAATCATGAGGTTTAATCACTTTTTATAGTAAATTATTTGTTAGAGTCCTAATATAACTAAACTTATTCTAGTAATTTTCTCCTATTTTTCATATTTTATCTATTTAATTCTTATGTTAATCCTAATCTAACTTTATCAAATTTAATATTAATCTAATAATAACTTTTCTATTAATAAATTCTAATAATTATCCTAATAATCTAATCCTAAAATTTATTTTATTTTATTTTATTTTTATCTCTCTTTTTTTATTATTCCTAAATCGTAATTAATGTTGATTCTAATTCTAAAAATTCTAATTTAATTTTAGCCTAATTCTAATAATCCTAATATTAAATAGTTATCCTAATCTAAATTATTAAATTAAATTCAATGTCACGTAACTCCATTAATCATTTTTACAAATAGGATCCCGGACAAAATAGGGTGTCTACATAATTGAATGATTATGATTCCATTTTAATGCTTTCATTGAAATTATTATTTTTATTTTGATTTTCCAATAGTTAGCGAAATAGGTTTTATACTTAATTTTATCTGCATATAGTAGCATAGTACGCACTTTTATATATGCTTCTTACTGAGCTTCCCCAAGCTCACCCACTTTACTCATCATCTCATATAGTTTATCGTGTTACATGGTAACCACTGCTACAAGATCAAACAAAGAAAAATTCTAGAAGTCTAAACTATCAAGTAGACAGGTATATATTAAAATGTTTTGCTTTTATATTCAGACAAGTGCATGCATAGCAAATGTATTTATAGTCCGGGATGTGTAAATCTTGTAGTGTAAAGTTAAAGAATGTTAAAAAACTAGTGGGATGTACATGAATTAAACTGATATAAATAAAATTGTAAATTTTAATATTATAGCTTATATACTGATTTCCTGTTTATTATTTATGGACTAAATGATCTACTAGTATAAAAATTAATTTGTAACATAAGTTATAGAATGAACTTACGCTGACACCGAATGCAAACCAAATAGTATCAAATATTTAAATGAGAAAGATAGTATTTGTGAGGTTCCAAATTTCTCTATTCTTCCTACACCTATTGCAGGTGCTGAATTAAAATATTAATCCAAGTTACGAAAAGAAATTCTCATACATTGTGAAATTATTGGGAAAACTGTCAAGTGGGCCCCACAGGGCAATTCATAACCCAGATGGCCTCCGAAGTGGCAAAATGTGAAAGTTGGGCCCAGAATATGTCACATCTTGAATTTAGATATTTACTGTGCATTTTCCACTAATTTCACAAGATAACGGTTGGGCTGTCTGCAGTGCCTTCCTTACACTCATGAAAAATCCATATATAAAGAGATTTTTTTTAAAATATGAAATTATACTTAATTGACATCCTCTAATTGTATTTTACATACATCAGTAATATACAACATAAGTCTGAATACATAAAAGTAGTTATACCTTAATCGTAATATAGTTCCGTCTAAGGGATATCTCGCTACAAACCTCCTGAGCGGAAGCAAAGATCTACTGAAAGAAGTCTGGAAAGAGGGAAAAATGGGATAAGCTAATGCCCAGTAAGAAATATATATAATAAAATTGATACTATATAAACTATCTATGAGTTTCCAAAACATGCATTAAAATTTATAGATAATGCAAGCAAAATATATTAAGCATGAATTTCATAGGAAGGATACTATATTCGACTAGGAAACTAGATAGAGTATGAGAAGTGAAATCAAATTCAAATTTAAAATTCATACGTTTACGTTCAATAAGTGAATTCTAAATACTCCGCAAACATATATAAAGTTTTAATTCACAAAATTCATAGCAAAGTCACAATTTAAAATCATCAATATCATCACAATTTGTAGAGATAAGGAAATACTCAATAGACTCATGCAACAGGACATATGGCCACAGTTAGAATATAGTCCTTGTGGTACTGATCGGGTACCATCTAGGACGCTGATGATGGGATCAAGGTCAATCAGCCCACTAGTCAATCATACGATCATACACTCATAATAGCATGTGCCCACAGGCAACTGTGGGACCAATAGTCTTTAAAAATAATATAAAACATTTTATTCCAGTTTATAGAGATAATTTCTGAAGGTTAACTTTTTAATTAGTTCTTAAAGATATGATATGAAAATATATGCAATTCAAAAATAAAATTTATAAAATATTCACAAATCAATATTTGATTCTAAAAATAATCTATTTATCTATAAACAAGTCATAATAACATGCCAATGCCTTCAAGTATGTAAAATTCGATAACATGAATTTCTTTAATAATGTTTTTCGATATACAAAGAAGATAATGAATTTAGACAAAATAGATGGAATTACTTGATAAATCATTCACCACTAATATTCAATGATATAAAAAGAGTAATTCATGAGATTTTTAAAATTTTGGCAGCATAACGACTAGGTATGTCTTAACCCTCTTGCATAGAAATAACCGAAAGACCACAACCATAGTTCACAATTTTATATCCAATATATTCCAAAACAATTTCAAAGAATTAGTGTCATATCAAAATATGCATTATAGTATCCCTATGTTCATTACATATATCCCTTACCTGCTAATTTATCACCATGCTGCGAATGAGCACCAATGTCCTCCTCAATTTTCTTAATTGCAAATTATCATGTCGATATTATCAATATTCTATATTTTCATTATAAAAAATTTAATATTGTAAAATAAATTATATAGGCTACTGCAACCTTATTTTTCGGTCTATTTTTTACTGGTAAGAAATTATAACTTTCTCTATATAACTCTGATTTCGATTCCAGTCGCGCCTAAATTCTTAAAATAATTTATACATTATTTTAGGACCTAAATGATATTAAAATGGCAAAGAATTCTCCTTCCCCTTCACCTTAGCCGAATGTCTCTTTTCTTCCATACTTGAAATTTTTCTAAATCTAACTATTTTCTTGATTCCAAATTAATTCTATTAATTTTCTATACTACTTCCACATTAAATACACATCAATTAACATAAAAGTTTTGTCCTCCATGCCCTGGTCAAATCACCATTTTCATCCCTACATCTTGATATTCTTCCATTTAATTTAACTACATAAAATTCTAGTTGATTTATGATTTCTTTTCTAGTTTTCACTATACTCAAAAATAAAACCTTATAATTCAAATTTAATTAAATTATTTTCATAGGGTTCCACACTAAGGCAGCACCTTATCATCATCTTAATCTCCGTATTTTCATAAATTGATATCAATTTTTACACTTAAACACATAAGATGAACTAAGGAGAAGTAGTTTACACTTTGGAACCTTTTCCTTGGCCAATTTTCCTCTTCACTATCTAGCCACTAATTCTGCTCTTTAAGACCATAATTACACTTATAATCCATCCTTCTAACACATGCATAAATTTTGAAATAAATAGAAATGGTTGGATACACCTTACCCTAAAAAAAATTGAAGCTGCCCTGTTCTTAGTGCCTTGTTTGGTTCTGTTCTTGTGCTGCTATTTGCTTCTCTTTCTAGTAGCTAATTGGGGTATTTGAGAGAGCAATTTGGTAGTTTAGGAAATTAACTATATATTGTTTAAACCTCTCTTCCCTTTTCCTTCTTTTTCTTCTTCTTTTCCTCTCTTTTCTTATTTTTTTTCTTCCTCACATTGCTGTCTTTATTTTCTGTTCTATTCTTCAGCCTCTGTCTTGATCATTTCATCCCCTATTTCATTTATATTTTGGCTTAATTTCCACTCTTAATAGTTAAGGAATTAAGGGATTCAATGGTCAAGGAAAGCCTTAAAATATCTTGCAAAAAGTCTGATATATTTCTTACCAACAAGGTGTAATTTTCTGCCTCTTTCCCTTAGATTTGGTTCTGCCATTGCTGACTTCCAGCCCTTAAAATTATATTTTCCAGCCCAATTTTATGGTGTAATATGTTTCATATATCTACTCTATTCAATGGTCAAGAGGTGTAGTGGGTTATTAAACAAAAGGAATTAAAATATCATGTAAAAATCCCATTTAGCTTCCATTCTACTACCCCTTTACAATTCACGTTTCATGCCACAATTTTTAAGTCCTTGTAGCCGCACATGTTGATTGCCTTAAAGCTCTATTTTATGTCATCTATTTCTTATATAAGAAAGGTCAATAACTAATAAAAGCAAGGGAAAAATATTCAAAGTTTTTAAATGAAACTTCCCTCCCCTTAATGAGCACATACTACACGGCTTTCCAACTGAAATTTGCAGCCTATTTGTTGGGTCTTTAGCCCCCTTTTTCTTACATGTTTTGACTTCATTTCAAGGTTAACTTATGAAGGAATATCATGCAATCAATTGGTAAGGAAATTCCTTGAGAAATCTTGGAAAATCTCACCCCATACAAACCTATAAGTCACGGTTTCTCCTAGCTGAAAATCAGCTGAGTTTTTAGCAAAATTCTAGCCACTTTTATTGACATTTCTTGGTCAAATTTTGCTTCATATTATTCATACTACTTGTTCCCTTCAATGACGAATTAAACACCATAAAGAAACATCAAAATTTTTTTCTTAATTTTCTCATTGAATAGTTGACATTTTTGACTTTTCATTTTATTTCCATGCAACTTTCAGTTTAGCCTGAGAAACTCGTTTCTACTGTACTATACACATGATATGTACATATTTATTAAGTGAAATTAATGTATTAAGTGATTATAATTGAAAGTGTAATATGGGCCTTACTTATTTTTATTTGTCCTGATGGGCTCGAGACTGATAATACAGTGTACAGTGGTGTAATAAATATAATATGATGATTTTCAGTTTTAAAATCATTGAATTATATTATTTTAAATTATTTTGAATTATTTTGTGAAGTGTGGAAAACAAATTAGAAAATGATGACTACATCCCAAGGGCATTTTCGTAAATTGTGTCTAAACTAAAATGAATTGGGACGAAGTAAAAATATCATGATATTCTATATGAAAAGGAGAATAAGATAGTGTCATAAGATTTATCAAATCGATGGTTTAATCAAAAAATTTCACTGGCGGTCCGCTAATAGTAAAATCGTAATTTCATGCAATTGATGTATCGCACGTCAACGAAACCACTTCTAATTATTAAAATGCATTTAATATGATTATTTGATAATGGAATCCAAAATTTTGGAGTCCAATTACATAGTTTTTACAATTACAGAAACTTAAGGGCAAAAATTATCCGAAATTTACATAACCAAGGGCATTTTGGTAATTTTTTCCTAATCTAGAATATTCTAAAATATACCACCCACATCAGCCGGCCACTATTAAGCTTCTTCAACCTCTCCATCCACACCACCATGAAAGAAGAAAGAAAGAAAGAAAATAAAAATCAAACAAAAACACATTAAAACAACCTTATTTCAATAAGCCTATTTTTACCAAAATTGTTCTTCTCCTTATGCTCTATCCAACCATACCAAAATCTTATTGAGAAAGTGACAAAACATTGAGAAAAGAGAGAAGGAAGATTCGGTCAAGAGGTATGGTTCCTTATACTTAGTATTTCATTTCATTTTAAAAGTTAGGGAAGATAGATCTAAGTGTCTAGAACATGTTTCTAGCTTTAGAATTTATTAAATTGAGCTAAATAAAATGTTTCCATGAGAGAAGGGTTTCGGTTGGATGAAGAACATGATGAATCCGTGTTAGTCTTTGCATGAAAATGGTGCCAAAAAGCTTAATGAGCATGGATTTATTGATTGGTAAGCTTAGATTGTTGGAAAACAACAAGAATCCCATAAACCACCATTCGGCCATGGAGTTTTGGGCAGCTTAGAATGCTGCATTTCATGAGTTTAATATGCCAAAATAATGTTGAAATTAAGAGAAGATCAATGGTGCAATCAGATCTGAAATCGGAGTTAAAATGGTGAAGTTGTTTTTATTATCGGTGTAAATTACACTGGTTAGACACAAGCAGTGTACAATGTGGCTGCATTGAGTGATGAATAATAGTTTAAAAATTAGAGGATAATTAATAAAAATTGTTGGTGAAATTGTTTTGCAGTCGAGATAATCAGATTACGTGTAGTGCTATCGAGAAGTTTGGTAACACGAGACAAATGAGGGATGAGTGTGGAAGTCGTAGGGATATAGAGAATGCATGATTTTTATGGATTGAATTTTATGAAATTATTTGGTATTGAATTTCCTTTGAAATCATGCAAGTCTATGGTTTACGGCTGATACAAAAACTATGTTTAAGTGCAAGGAGGTTAGGGTAATCGTAGCTGTTATGCTTTCGAAATTTCCTCCAAAATTTTCTAAAACATCATGAAATATTTTATGTGCATAAATTGAGTGAAATTGTGTACTTTGGAATTTATTTCCAATATTTTCCATAAATTGGTATTTTATTGAAAAACAATAATTAAATATTCATGTAATTGAATTTTATCTGTCACGACCCGTGACCACATTTTTCATCTTCTTATACACATCTTAACCGGTTGAGCTGTCTGTGATACTTCACTTGTACTGACTGTTAAACAATTTTACAATGTATTGTTTATATTATACACATCCCCTATCGTAATTTATCAGATAAGTAGTACTGTTGACATGTCTAAGTAAGGTAGGTATTTTAGAATACCATACTTGTTACGGAACCTAGAAGCAACTGTAGAGAGAATTTTCATTTCGTTTTGAATTAATAAATCCTTTTCTCTTTCAAACTTTCATAACCTTTTTCATATGCTTTTCAAAATAATGCTTCTACAAAACAAAGCATTTAAATAAAATAATTAATATTCATATATTCCTTGAAAGGAATATTAGTTAAATCATCATCTTATTTCTTTAAAACTTATTTCATGTTTTAATGTACTCTCTTAATTAGTTCCGTCCTTTAAAAAGCAAAATAAGCTATTAAAACCTATTCCATTCTTAAGTTCACAAGGCATCATTCTTTTTATCAGTATGATTAAGTGTGAAAGAAACGAACTTATTGTAAGGACCGGGAGTGCCTGGATCTCTGTTAACCAGGGATTTACCACCCCAGTGCCTTACTCATCCGATATATCACACACATCATATGTCATATGCACCAGATCTATTTCATTTTTTTTGTCAAGGCCCAGCCCGTATCACCAGGCCGTCGGCTGGCATCCCCTTGGCCCATCGGCCCCAGGTTTACCTCGACTCAACCGTATTGTCCGCTCTGGACTCTAGAGGTGGCTCCCACGGTTCAATCATCGAGTCTCTGCTCGGTATGGCCTGTACTGAAACATCAGAACACGTGTAGCACTTAGTTCCCGAAGGACTTTAGAGGTGGCTCCCACGGTTCAATCATCGAGTCTCTGCTTGGTATGGCCTATACTGAAACATCAGAACACGTGTAGCACTTAGTTCCCGAAGGACTCTAGAGGTGGCTCCCACGGTTCAATCATCGAGTCTCTGCTCGGTATGGCCTGTACTGAAACATCAGAACACGTGTAGCACTTAGTTCCCGAAGGACTCTAGAGGTGGCTCCCACGGTTCAATCATCGAGTACTGAAACATCAGAACACGTGTAGCACTTAGTTCCCGAAGGACTCTAGAGGTGGCTCCCACGGTTCAATCATCGAGTCTCTGCTCGGCATGGCCTTTATGCCATGTGTACTTTCCACTGTCTTATCAGATCTCATGTAGTACTTATGATCTAATATTTCATTTGAGACCATAGAAAGAATATTAGAATTATCATTTCTTCCTTTTGAAAACATATTACCTATCATTTATGGAGTCTAAGATAGACATCAATCTTGTCATACTGTATACCTCGGAGGGTAAGGAAGTACACCGGTCAAAACTATGATCATAACCTATATTGACATCGGTGGATCACTGATTAGATGTCCACCGGGACTAAACATACCACATATCACGCATCAGCATGATAAGAATACCAACCAATCTCAAAACCGTAATTCTCATCATAAAATACACCTTTATGGAATTTATATAAATATATAATTCCATGATTTAAAACTATAAGGATTAAAATCCTTTAGTGAATATTTATAAAAATATTCATAAGGATCCTCACTATATTTCACTTCATCTTTCGTCTCGTAATTCGTGTAATTTATCTATTCCGAGAATTTTCGGTGGTTTCATTATCACCATTCTCGAATACATGAATATCTTAAAATTTCATCTCATTATATTCATGTTTTATGAAATTTAGTAATTTCCTCATGTTTCGTGATTTACTATCGAAATTAGGAAAAAAAATCATTTAATATGATTTTATAAAGTTTTTCTAAAATTTTCGGCAGCATAACGGCTGCCGATTTACTAACCTCCTGCACGGAAAATTCAGTTTAAAATCTTTCAGCCAGTACTTCTTCCTTTACTATTTTCAGCAAATCATGCATCATAATAATTTTCATAAAATAATTGCATAAAATATTTCAAAGTAAATTATGCAGACTGAGTATCCTTACAGTGCTGCACATGCATCCCTTACCTTTTTTCGGGTCGGCGACTTCCGCTTATCGATCGCGCCCGCACTCCATTTCTCCCGATTCCTTATCCCGATTGCTGAAAATAATTTCTAGAATTAAAATTCTAATTTTTAGAATTTTTTTCATAATTTATTTAATTTTTCTGAATTTAAATTTCCGGGGAATTTCTTACTGAATTTTCGTAAATGTCCGGGTTGTCGAATTTCCCGGGAATTTTCTGAATTCCCGAAATTCTCCTTTTTCCTCTTTTTCTTCCTTTTTCTTCCTTTTTCCTCTTTTTCTTTTCTTTCTTTCTTTTCTTTTTCTTTTTCTTTTTCTTTTTCCTTTTTCTTTTCTTTTTCTTTTCTTTTTCTTTTCTTTTTCCTTTCTTTTTTCTTCTTCCTTTCTCGGTCAGACCGGTTCAGACAGGTCCAGCTCCTTTCCTCGCCGGTTCCTCACCGGCGGCCGGTTCTCCGGCGGTTCAGGCGTCCCTCAGCTGGCCGGTTGCACGACGAACTTGCCGGTGCCCTCTGTTTGCCCTAGATCGGCGGCACGACGGCGGATCGAGGCGGTTTTGCCTCGGTTCTTCTTCCTCTTCGATGGCGTTCCTCCGCCGTCCATTGCGCCTCCGGTGGCCTCCATCAGCTTCCTCTCCCTCCAGTGAAGCTTCGATGGCAGTGGCGGCCACCGATTTGGCCGGCATCGCCGTCGGCCATTTCCTCTTCTTTTCCGGCGTTTGCTTCTGTTTCTGTCGAATCTGTTTCTCTCTTCACGCCGCCGACAGCGTCTTCCCTCTCTCTGGCCGGTGGCGTCTCCTTCTCCTTCTTCCCTCGCCGGCGGTGGCAGCTTCGCCGCCGTCGGCCCCTCTGGCTGGGAAGGTCGGTTCCCGATTCCTTCCCCCGATCCTTCCTTCTGTTTTCTTTCCTTTTTGGTTTATTTTCCCCTTCTATTTTTAGTATATGATATACTATATATTATACACTATATTTTATATTTCATACATATAACATATATTATATATCATACATATATCATTTCATATATAATATATTACAATATATATTATATACAAAATACATATTGTACATTACAAAATACATGTCTAGTATATATGTGTATATTTATATATATACTTAAAATTAAGTAACATTTATATATATAAATTATATAAATGCTATAATAAAATATTTATACATATAAACTTTAATATAAAACCATACTTACTTTTCTTCTATATGTATTTACATAATTATATATACACATAAAACATTATATTTATATACATATGTATTATTTGAATTTATGAAATAGTATATATATATTTCTATATATATAACAACGTATTTTTAAAGTATACTATATAATATTTTGAATACATATGTATTTGTATAAAAATACATTTATATAATATATAATTATATAAATATATTTCATTTATTTTCTTATTCTCTTATTAAATTTTGGATTTTTATTCTCTAAATTAAATTTTTCTCTTCATTATTTCCCATAATTTTATCCTTCCCTTATTTCCAATTTATCCAATTTTAAATTCCTCACTTTCCTTAATTTCGGGAATTTCAACGATTTTATTTTTATTTTCATTTAGTTTCCTTCACACGAATTTCCTTATTCATCACTTCCTCATTTCTCAGGATTTTCACCAATATCCCGTTTCTCGCAAATTTTATTTATTTCCTCTTATTTAATTTCTCTAATATTTATTTTCAATATTTCTAATTTCCAATAAATGGAAAAATTTACGGTTATCACATTATCAAAGTGAGATTTTTAATACGTTCTTTAAATTATTTAAAAGTAAATTAGAATGTTTGTAAACTTTCTCACTGAAGCATAAATATTTTATTGATTGTTTTCACTATATGTTGAAGGTGAAATTAAATACCTTTTGGGAAATTTTATTAATTTTAATGATATTTATTTAATTTCCTTAAAGGTATTTCTATTGTTTATAAAATGTTTTGAGACTGTTAGGCCCCATATCATGCTCACTATTTACTATACTGTTACTGTGGCTGATAGACTCACCAAGTCATCAGCAGTCCGAGGGACACCTAACAAGTGTATTCTAAGGACATTTATAGACTATGGCCATAGATCTTACTGTTTACTATTACTATTCCCTACGAGGATTGTGGCATGATATACCGAAGGTGTTTCCTAGTCTCCACCTACTGTTAACTGTTTACTGAACTGTGATATACTGTTTACTGTTCACTAAATTGCACTAGATTATTATTGTTTACCGAAGTGAAAAGGTTTATAGAATTATTACTGATTTTGAAATGTTTATGGAATTGTCACTGTTGTCGTGAAATTTAAGTGTTCACTGTACTGAACTGTTTATCAAACTGTTTATCGTATCATTACTGAACTGTTTTACTGATCACTGAAAAAGATTACTGTTTCTGAACTGTAATGTTTTTGAAATAAACAGTTTTATTGACCTTAAACTTATTAAGGTTTACTAAACTGCTCACTTTTCTGTGACATTTACTGAAATGGGAATTGAACTGTTACTATTTACTAAAACTGCTATGATTTACTGAACTGTCACAAACGAATGTGCTTACCAAATAAACTGTTAAAGTGAAACTATTCACGAAACAGGTTACTGTTTTACTGAATTGTTACAGTGTTAAACACTATTTCCACTATTTTTCGTATTATTACAGTACTGTTACTACTGTTCACTGAAACTGTTTACCATATTGTCATTTATTACTATTTACTGTCATATGATTTTAATTAATACTGAAGTGTTTATTAAATGGTTTTCTTCCCATTTATTTAGTAAGAAAATATTAAATTGTGTTTATATTGACAATTTAATAATTACTCCCTATAATCGCTTCTGGGTTTCCGGGACAAGATAGGTGTTTCAAAATACCTTCCATACTCCATCCGATTGCCTAGACGACTATAGTATCCTTCCCTTTATTGTGCCTAGTGAACTGTTAGGATAATAAATGGTTTTCAAGCATGTAGATTTCGTTATATCAATCTTGCATACGATTCCTTTACTGAGCACGTTTCGCTCACCCCTTTATTTTCCACTCCACAAATAGCATAAATGATTGAGAGATATATATATCAGCTATGTTTTGGGTTACCCGAGATTGTATTGTGTTAATTCTAGAGGTATTTGTACTTTTCTTTTATATATTCAGATGTATTATACAGTACTACTTAAATTGAAAAGTAGGAACAGAGGATGTAAAGTGCAAGGAAAAAAAAGGTTAAATTTCATATTTCATATTTATAAATTAATTAGAGTGTACTGTTTATTACTGTTACTGTTCAAGTGATAAAGGCATTGCAGATAGCCCAACCATAAATTTACATGTAAAATGTGTTATTAATTGTGCATTTGGACTGTTACATTGCCAATTCTATGCCATCAACCGATTGCTTCATGCATAAATTAGCCCATGTTTACTTCATCTTATACATACCTTTGAATATTCAATAATCAATGAGAAACATGGAAGGGTATTGACTTTTTTTTTTTTAAAGAAATTTTATTAGTTTTCATGATATTTTCTCATTCTTTCTTAGTAAAAAATGTGGGCTGCATTGATTTCGCCCTTTTTCACTTGTGTTATACAGTCATTAGGCATATTCCAAGCTTGACTTTTGCTTGCTAATTTTGGCAATACTAAGCTTAGTAAATAGGCAAATGTCATCCTCTTCACCTAGTCAAAATTTCCAACTAATCTTGAAAAAGTTTGGTGAGACAATTTCTCAATTCTTGAAGAAAATCGTTCCCCCTCTTTTTATGCATATTTTCTATGCATTTAGGCTTCTTCATGAAGCCTCTATATATTTCCACCTAGATATATTCCTATTGGTCCTTAACTTTATTTATTTGATTTATATATATATATATATTACTTAGTGAAAATTATATCTAAATTTCTTGGTTGTAATTTAATTTAATTTGCATGGTTGAAATTTAATTATCTTACTTGAATAAAATTAAATGGATTTTGCTTGGTTACATTTCATGTTTACATTAAATGAGACACTACTCATTTTCATATCACAAATTAAAATATGGAAATTATCCATAATAAATCCTCAACTCATCTTACTTTAACTCCTATAAGTCAAACCACATTGATCAATCTTAACGATTCACCTCAACCTTTCCATTCACATAAATTTTAACTTATGACATTATTTAGGAAAATGTAGAAAAATGGGGTCCTCACAAAATATCTAAAGGGCAAGAAGACCACTTCTCAGAATTCTATAAGATGAGCACGCATAGGTTTATGT
The DNA here is from genome assembly GCA_031772115.1 of Heritiera littoralis. Taxonomy (NCBI): domain Eukaryota; kingdom Viridiplantae; phylum Streptophyta; class Magnoliopsida; order Malvales; family Malvaceae; genus Heritiera; species Heritiera littoralis. The sequence continues at coordinate 5,288,957 of JAPDPK010000037.1, read as the reverse complement.
GCAACAAATTCAAAAATGACAATTTAGTCCATAGCCTGGAAGAATTTTACTGAATAACGGTCAAACTAAATTGACTTTGGACCTACAAACTATCGTAGGAAAGTCCTCACATAAAGAAGTTTCACGTGGCTCCAGCCCCGTGAATTGAATTACGCAAACGTGCTAAAAACAATGTGAACGAAACAAAAAGCATTCGTTTAGGGGTAGTTTGGTAATTTCATTACCCATAGCCATTCAAACCACCTCAGGAGTCAATCTTTGACCATGTTTAACCTAGATACATAGAAAATAATAAAAAATATAAATTTTGAATTTAAAAATATTAAAATAATGTTAGGACATAATTGAAAATAATGAGATTGTGTAAGGGTATTATGGTCCTTTCGCAGGATACTGTCAGTTAGTCAATATTTGACCAAATTTGACTCAAATAAATAAAATATAATAAAAATAAAATTAGAAATCTGAAACTTAAAAATAATAAAATAATCCTAATGGCATAATTGTAAATATTACAAAATTAAAGGGGTAATTTGATCATTTTGTACATAGGCTAAAAAATATCCTTAAAATATCTAAGGAACCAGAAAATTTTGGTTATCTTCCACAATTGTCCGGTAGCTTCCTTCTCCTTCATTGTTGCTCACGTTTTCTTCCCTTCCACCTTGTAAAAACCCACACAATCTTCACCAAATCAACTAGCTTTCTAAACAAAAATTATTCCTCACCTTAAGAGCTCTCTAAACCTAGAGTTTGGTGAATTAATTCCAGCATTTGACAGCTAATTTTGCTGTTGGTAGTTTCTGTTCAAGGTGAGGTTCATAGGTGTTAATGTTTTCATTAATTTCAATTATGGTTTTGGATTGTTCTAAGCATGAAAAACATATTTATAGCCTTAGAATGAAACAAAACCTAGTGTAAAGCTTCATGGTGCATTCAGTCATGAGGGTTCCTAAGGGAGAAAATGTTGTTCTCATGCCCAAAGGTGTCACATCCGGATTTTCATTTAATCCTTACGGAAGCTTAAACATGTGAGCTAAATTTTTTTTTTCTTATTTCATCGTTTGTAGGTAACTGCATAGGTCACAATTCGGTTTTAAGCGATCCTTGATCACTAAGGTCCCATTTCTACCATCCAAATTCAAACTATCAGGTTATCATGTTTAGCTATTCTCCAACTTTAATATCATAGGTAAACCGATTCTTGTCATTACCTTCAGTGCAATCAAGAAATTTCATATCGTGCACTCCTGTCTTGCTTAAACACATGTATTTGTAATAATAATTACCATCACTTTATCTCAAACAAGCATAAATCTAGTATCAATTCAATAATAGTAAAACCTAGCCTACATCCCAGACTCGATGTACAATATGTATATACAACCAACTGAAACCAAAACACACTGTGCCATTAACCAACTGTGTCTATATAACTTGCTGGGTGCCATATACCTTACAATATACATGAGGATGCACTCCGAAGGAACTCCTCAACGGAGATAGTGTGACAGTAATCCTCAATCTGAAAGGGAGGGAAAGAAGAGGGGAGTGAGTTATAAACTCAGTAAGTAACTACAGAAGCAACTTTAAAATCAGAACCTGCATCTTTCAGTTTGAAGCTCATAAATCATATGCATCCGATAAATCAAACTCAGTATGCTGCGGTATAAAACATGACTGCATTTTAAACATAAAGAATGGCAGTCTCATAAATGGATTTTGAATCTCATTTCAATAATTGACAAATCAGATTCGACATGCTGCATTGTAAAACATATTTTCAAATCATAAGGCAAAAGCCAATCATCAATCGTCAAACAGTATGGAAACTCAATAACAAATCGTAGTCAAATATAGAGTTCCATCATTAGACTAGAAGTCTCAATCTCAATCATACATAAAGTATGCTGTGCGATCAATAAAACCAATCATAGAACCAAGAGAGTCCACATAGTATCAATCGATGTTACTTAGAGCTAACACTAAACAATCTACGGTAGCTAACCGTAGCAATCATCCCATAAGGGACGTGCCTATGCATAGACCAATCCCCAGTGCATTGCGCACATGACATCGGGACCTGTCCAAACGTAATTATAAGGGACAAGCCGATCGTTTTCGAGACATATACTCGAGAAACAGTGCTCTAAGTCAATCAAATGTGTCTATAAAATTCTCAATGTACGATGCCCTGAGGTCTCAATACCCCGGGTCTAAAACAGAAATCCAGTAGTCTTAAAACCAAATTCAATCTTATCAAATCGGCCTTCCAAGACTGCGTATCGAAATCATAGTGCATAAATACGCAGTTAGCAATGATGGCTCGCTAAGCTTTTAAAGAACTTTAAGTTATAAAATAAAAATCAGAAACCGTATCAAACCAAAAGCTTTATTCAAATTGGAAACTCGAAAATGTTATCATGTTAAAGCAATAATACATAAAATCCAAACAAGATTTGGCGAGCCTACAATATGCTTATAAAGCATTTTCATAAGATTAAACAATTCAGTCAAGGTTAGGCCCAATATGCAGCATTTGCAATATGCGTCAAGATCGATTCATATGCAGCATTTCATTTCATTTCGATGCCAATGAGACTATAAAACATCGTATGATGATTTGGATGCAAGATAGTTGCTTAGGGTTACTTACAATACTTCCTTAGCTTCTGAATCAATTCTCCCTCGCCTAATAGTCTTGCAGTGTTGATTGATTTCGAGTCAAACTCGGTCCACAGGACAACCCTCTACATAATACATAGTAGATGGAAATCAATCTCGATACCTCTATCAATCTTAATACTTCCAATTATAAGCTAACATTAAGCATTGTATAACTCAATAAGAAACAAGACTTGGCAAGGTTTCCAGAATTATTCAAACATTACTAGCACAAATTAATGTCTTTTTCTTCACTTGAACTACTTATAACCCACTTGGTCCATTTATGCTCTTTTAGGTTTTGGACTTTATGGTATTGTGCTAGCATTAAGTGTAAATTCCAGAACCTAACTGTCAAACTGTAATTTTTTATATTACTTCTTGTTCAGATCCCTATTCGGACATATAAGGGTCATTTCCCAATTCATTTTGTCCCATTTCCCATCAATTTCTAAACTTGGACCAAATCTGGCACATTAGGCAGGATAGTTTCCTGACCTATGTTTAGTAAAATACATATTACTAACTGTAGGGATATGAAATCTGTATAAACCCAATACCATGTCAATCATGACTCATCTATCTTTCTGAACATGTAAAGTTTGCAGTCATATTTGATCTGGGCTATTTTCTATGAAATTTTGAAGTTGACATTAAAAATCTGTCCCCAGCAGTGAGTGTCATGCATTCATTTATTTATATCTTAAGCTACATCATTCCAAATCCAAAATTTCCAAAACTAGATGAAAGTTGACTCAATTCCCTATTTAGAAATGTAAGATTCATAGTTTAACTCTTCCTATATCAATACCAGAAATTTTCCAAAGTTTCAATATGTTCAGCAGTTTCCTGACACAGTAAAGCACTGACCAATATGCACAAACTGTCTCATATCTGGTTATAGGAATATCCACATGATGCAAACCCAGAACCATCATGTTCCTAACTTAATTACCTTTCTATACATATAAGGCTTGCAACCTAATTCAATTTAGGCCATTTGTTATGATTTTTCAAAGTCAGGACTATGTTCAAATTTCTGGACAGAACACCCTGCTCTCATTTGTGCATAACTCAAGCTACAGAAGTCCAATTCAAGAAATTCTAAAACTTACTTTCTTGTAACTTAAAGGGGCATAACTCATAATTTTTCAAGAATTTTTCTCCATACAAAACTATTAAACTGCTCGTTTTAATTTCCACCCAGACAGAACAGCAATTTCCAGATTTAACATCAAGTCAGAATTTCAGTTTATGTTTATCTAACAGTAGCCATTTAAATTTAGTTCATCACAATATCATTTTCATGCATAATAATCAATCATTATAGGGTTAGAACCTTACCCCACTAAATTGATGCAAAACAGAATCTGTTGAACAATCTCAGTCCACTTCTTCACAGCTTGTTTGCTGTCACACCTAAACACATCAATGCCAAACCAGTAACCATATTGCATTCTATTTTCATAGCTTAATTCCAGCAAAACACATAAACTCACCTCAGTTTATTACCTTTGTTATCTTGCCCTGAAGTCCAAATTAAATCTGCTATAGTTTTGGGTTTCAACCCCTCACTTCTTCAGTCACCAATGGGCAGCTCATTGTCATTCCTTCTCCATTCACTTCCCTTGCCCTAATCTTATTGAACCAAAACTCCCATTGCATCCATGGCTCACGATTTCTTTGGTCAGCTTCTATCATGAAACTTCCTCCATCAATTTCGTTGTTGCCTCCTTAACCATGAAATCCCTATATTAGTTTCTGCCCTTGGGTGAAATGGAAGAGTGTTTGGAGAGGATGCTTAGCTCTTGGCTGGAAATGAGGAGAAAGGGAGAGGTGTTCTTGTGGCTGGGGTAGTCGACATTGCCTAAGGGAGTTTGGCTCTTCTCTTGGCTCGTTTGGGTGGGGGGAAAATAAAAGAACGCGGCTGTGTATTTTCTCCAGCCCCTTGACCTATTTTCCAGCCCTTTGGTCTATGTTTCCAGCCCTTGATTCATTTGGCAGCCCCTTACTTTTGTTTTCAACCCTTGATTTATTTGGCAGCCCTTCACTCTTGTATTTCCAGCCCTCAATTTATCACCTTCTAATAACCCAATTTAACATTAATGGATTAGTAGATACAAAACTATTGTTTCAAGCAAATAATAATATCTCCCATTTTTCTATTGTCTTAATAATTCTAATTTCCATAACTTATATACATGTATATATATTTATACATATATATATATATATGTTTAACTCTCTTATAGTATGTCTTAATCAATTTATTCCTCTCCTACTTTATATCTTAATACATACATACTTACTTATGCACATCCTCCACTTCTTGACTAGGCTGACCAAGACATTCTCGGCTTCAATAATCTGTCCAAAATTCCAAAATAACCTCAAGTCAGTTAAAATTTACTCTAGTATACTTATGATTAATGTTGCAAATAAAGGTCGTCACATTCTTCCCATTTTGGAAAATTTGGTCCCCAAATTTGATCAAGATCATATTGAAAAGGTGAGGTTGCTTTTCTTTATCACACTTCCCGTATCCATTTAATCCATACTTGGTGAATTCAAAGTCCAATTCATATGTTGCCCACTTATCCATGAATCACATTCATTTTACATTAGATCTCAACATTCAATCAATCCACATATCAGGTTTATCTCATTAATTTACACATTACAAACGTACATCCTTTTATAAATCCAAAACCATCAAGTTGAGCTAAGATCCATGCCATTTTTAAGGCGATCTTGATTATCTTATCTCACAAATTCCTAGCTTTGAAGTCAAGTTACCACCTTGCTTCACATTCCTTTAAAGGTCTCCACTAGTACTCAAAGATTCATAATTTCTATAATCAATCATATTTAATATCAACTCCACTAAAAGCTTCTCCATAGTAGAGTTTGAAGACCAAAGGACTTTTCAAAATATACATGATCTAACACATACTTCAATTTCAAATGAAGATCAGACCTTAACTCCTTTTTGAGACATATCCATAAAGTCCATTTTTTTTTGTCAAGCATGGTGAACAAGTTCAATAACCATTTCTTGCCACTATTGTGGACAAGTCCAAACCTTATTGGTCAAATCCAATAAGCACAATTGATATCACACTTAGGACTCTACTAAAGCTCATCAAGGATGCCCAATCCTCAAAATTCAAGTTTCTTAGTTTAAAATCGCAATTCCAAATTTCATATAGCTCTCAAAGCAAAGCTAGATCATGTATTCGATCAAATCTTATATTCTCTTCATAGGAAAATAAAGTTAGCATAAGGCCTTAGGTTTGAATGGCTCTATAAAATATAGAGCTCAACAAATAGTTCGATTTCTTTTCCTGTCAATCAAAGCAGCCCACATATTTAAGATTTCCAAATGTATTAGCCCTCAAATCCATGCATGATCAAAATCAAACGATTCTAATAGTTCAAGGCTTATGCTAAGTATGTCCATGTGTTACATCAAGACACATGTTGAAATACTTAAGGTTCGTAGCTATGTCAATGAATTCAATATGCAATTAAGCATATTCATCACATGCCATCCTCTCATGGCTGTCCAAAAATCATGTATAAATATGGCCTAGGTATGATCATTAATCATTCTCATATCACATATGATTCAGACTGTTCATCACCCATCTTTCTGATTTGGTGCCAAGTCGATATAGTTTGATAACTATCAGTTACCCAACTTAATCAGTAGTATGTAATTGTCCCAGTAGCTTTCACATCTCGTGCACACGCTCTCTCAATATCATGGAGCGTTTATATATCACACTCATATATTTACATTAGTACGGAGCGGTGCTATCAGTACATTTGGGGTCTCAAGCCTTTTGCTATTTTCTTTTAGCATATGGCAACTCAGAGATTCTCCTCACATGTAATGCTCACTGGAATTTTACATATACATTCTCATCGTTTCATACCCATACTCCGACTATGGCACTATAGAATCTAGGAGTTTGATAATGGAATTTGATTCTATTTAGACAATCAGTCTTTAATCACTTCCATATCATTATATCTCTTTTAAACTCTTTATTGTTCACAATATTCATTTTCACATTTATTCCATCAAGGCTGCATCTCATTGAAGATTTTACTGTTAATCATCTTTTACAATAATAAATCATGAGACAATCATTTTCTCTCCATGTCTCTTTTCATATAGTATGGTCATTACATCTCTTATTCTTATGGTATATTCAATATCACTTAAATTTTAGAATATACCCTGGAATATACTATTTTCATAATTTAGATTCTATGATTGAATCCTCAAATTATCCATTTAAGCACCACATTATCTATACAATTTCACCATTTCTATCATTTCGAGGTGGTTATATCTATATAACATTTTTCCATTCACATTACTAGCAGTAAAATGTAATTCATTTATTTACTCCCTTAAGTATCATTAAATTTCCTCTATCGAATTTGGCTCAATCTTCCATCTACCATAATCATGTGATAACCAAAAGAAATCACTTTGTCTTAATTTGGGAACTGTTTCATACTCATGTTCCTTAGTCCTCATGAAATTTTATCTTCTTATTACATTTTCATCTTTTCACTCTCATCATTTTATCCATGTAGGGTCTAAAAACCTCATTCATTGGGCTTACATACCTCACATGGTATTTCATTAATCTTGTAAACCTCAATAAGAACTCGTAAGAAATTGTCAAATTCTAAATATTATCTTATGGGTATCAGTCTCCAACTATTAGCTGATGACGCCTTGTGCAGAGACTAGTCTTATGAATTCCTTATACATCTCTGATTAGATCAAATAGGCATCAATTGCATACAGATGAATATTTGTTCTTAGCAAGAACTCTTTTAAACAATAGGAATTTAATTCACAATTATAAATCCTCAATTCAAGTCATCTGTATTTCCATCATTTACACCTATACAAGTGAATTTCATTATCCACATAACCTATTAGACCTTTGTTAGTATCATTTCAAATCCACTATTATTCCGCAAGGTTCAATATCATTCTCGAGTTATCCATGCGTACTCAAGCTAAAAATCAATCAAGGTCCACTATTACTATGTTATTTCCATAAGTAATCCTAAGTGCTATAACAATTCCTCATTAAATTTGGTGGATTTGATATATCAATACATCGTCGCTACCACATTTATACTTTGCCACATTCCAACATCATATCATTACACCACAAGTTATGACACTTAGTATTTACTTGCGAAGTTGAAATCACTAGCAATCATATCATCACTCAATTACCATCAATCTTTATTTTCACAAACAATCTCTCTTAATGGGAAATCCTCTTTCTGCCTCTAATGAATCTGATCAATCAGTTCAGGTTTTATCATTTATTACTGCTCAATCCACTCCTTAGCTACCTCTGGATCTTTCACACCTTTAAAGGTAGGCAAGCTCATCTTCTGGAACTGCCGCAATCTATTCAAATTCTTGTCCACCTATTCCCTAGTCTACGGTGGAGGCATTGGAGGTAACGTTGGCAGCACTGGTGGCTATGGTGTCGTGGCCCGCTACCGTGGAGTAACTTAAGGCTATAGCGCATAAGGAGAGGTTGGTGCTTGTGCTAGAGCTTGAGCCAGAGGTTAATTAGAGTTGCCTCCAATTTGATGAGCCATAAAGGCTGTCAAGTTCTATACGGTCTATTGCAATTCTCCTACAGTCCTTATTGACTAGCCCATTTGACATTTAGATTTGGGACCAAAAGGTCATAGAGGAGGTAGAAAGGTCGAAGACCTAGATCACTCTTAAGGAGAAACTCGTTGTAGTCTACCTCTCCTCCTCATTTTCACTTTACTTCCCTCAAACATAAACACACAGTTTAGTATAGTTTATATGGCAACCACAGTTCAAGAATAGACACAGGCATAGTGTACTGGGATGTAAGCTAACTTTATCGACCTACACAGACACGAACAAACCTGCTCTGATACCAAACTGTCACATCCGGATTTTCATTTAATCCTTACGGAAGCCTAAACTTGTGAGCTAAATTTTTTTTTCTTATTTCATCGTTTGTAGGTAACTGCATAGGTCACAATTCAGTTTTAAGCGATCCTTGATCACTAAGGTCCCATTTCTATCCGTTAATAGTTGAAGCATAATCATCTAGCATAATTATTATCCATCCAAATTCAAACTATCAGGTTATCATGTTTAGCTATTCTCCAACTTTAATATCATAGGTAAACCGATTCTTGTCATTACCTTCAGTGCAATCAAGAAATTTCATATTGTGCACTCTTGTCTTGCTTAAACACATGTATTTGTAATCATATATTACCATATCACTTTTATCTCAAACAAGCGTAAATCTAGTATCAATTCAATAATAGTAAAACCTAGCCTACATCCCAGACTCGATGTACAATATGTATATACAACCAACTGAAACCAAAACACACTGTGCCATTAACCAACTGTGTCTATATAACTTGCTGGGTGCCATATACCTTACAATATACATGAGGATGCACTCCGAAGGAACTCCTCAACGGAGATAGTGTGACAGTAATCCTCAATCTGAAAGGGAGGGAAAGAAGAAGGGAGTGAGTTATAAACTCAGTAAGTAACTACAGAAGCAACTTTAAAATCAGAGCCTGCATCTTTCAGTTTGAAGCTCATAAATCATATGCATCCGATAAATCAAACTCAGTATGCTGCGGTATAAAACATGACTGCATTTTAAACATAAAGAATGGCAGTCTCATAAATGGATTTTGAATCTCATTTCAATAATTGACAAATCAGATTCGACATGCTGCATTGTAAAACATATTTTCAAATCATAAGGCAAAAGCCAATCATCAACCGTCAAACAATATGGAAACTCAATAACAAATCGTAGTCAAATATAGAGTTCCATCATTAGACTAGAAGTCTCAATCTCAACCATACATAAAGTATGCTGTGCGATCAATAAAACCAATCATAGAACCAAGAGAGTCCACATAGTATCAATCGATGTTACTTAGAGCTAACACTAAACGATCTACAGTAGCTAACCATAACAATCATCCCATAAGGGATGTGCCTATGGATAGACCAATCCCCGGTGCATTGCGCACATGACACCGGGACCTGTCCAAACGTAATTATACGGGACAAGCCGATCGTTTCCGAGATATATACTCGAGAAACAGTGCTCTAAGTCAATCAAATGTGTTTATAAAATTCTCAAGGTACGGTGCCCTAAGGTTTCAATACCCCGGGTCTAAAACAGAAATCTAGTAGTCTTAAAACCAAATTCAATCTTATCAAATCGGCCTTCCAAGACTGCGTATCAAAATCATAGTGCATAAATACGCAGTTAGCAATGATGGCTCGCTAAGCTTTTAAAGCACTTTAAGTTATAAAATAAAAATCAGAAGCCGTATCAAACCAAAAGCTTAGTTCAAATTGGAAACTCGAAAATGTTATCATGTTAAAGCAATAATACATAAAATCCAAACAAGATTTGGCGAGCCTACAATATGTTTATAAAGCATTTTCATAAGATTAAACAATTTAGTCAAGGTTACGCCCAACATGCAGCATTTGCAATATGCGTCAAGATCGATTCATATGCAGCATTTCATTTCATTTCGATACCAATCAGACTATAAAACATCGTGTGATGATTTGGATGCAAGATAGTTGCTTAGGGTTACTTACAGTACTTCCTTAGCTTCTGAATCAATTCTCCCTCGCCTAATAGTCTTGCAGTGTTGATTGATTTTGGGTCGAACTCGATCCACAGGACAACCCTCTACATAATACATAGTAGATGGAAATCAATCTCGATACCTCTATCAATCTTAATACTTCCAATTATAAGCTAACATTAAGCATTGTATAACTCAATCAGAAACAAGACTTGGCAAGGTTTCCAGAATTATTCAAACATTACTAGCACAAATTAATGTCTTTTTGTTCACTTGAACTACTTATAACCCACTTGGTCCATTTATGCTCTTTTAGGTTTTGGACTTTATGGTATTGTACTAGCATTAAGTGTAAATTCCAGAACCTAACTGTCAAACTGTAATTTTTTATATTACTTCTTGTTCAGATCCCTATTCGGACATATAAGGGTCATTTCCCAATTCATTTTGTCCCATTTCCCATCAATTTCTAAACTTGGACCACTGGCACATTAGGCAGGATAGTTTCCTGACCTATGTTCAGTAAAATACATATTACTGACTGTAGGGATATGAAATCTATATAAACCCAACACCATGTCAATCATGACTCATCTATCTTTCTGAACATGTAAAGTTTGCAGTCATATTTGATCTGGGCTATTTTCTATGAAATTTTGAAGTTGACATTAAAAATCTGTCACCAGCAGTGAGTGTCATGCATTCATTTATTTATATCTTAAGTTACATCATTCCAAATCCAAAATTTCCAAAACTAGATGAAACTTGACTCATTTCCCTATTTAGAAATGTAAGATTCATAGTTTGACTCTTCCTATATGAATACCAGAAAGTTTCCAAAGTTTCAGTATGTTCAGCAGTTTCCTGACACAGTAAAACACTGACCAATATGCACAAACTGTCTCATATCTGGTTATAGGAATATCCAAATGATGCAAACCTAGAACCATCATGTTCCTAACTTAATTACCTTTCTAGACATGTAAGGCTTGCAACCTAATTCAATTTAGGCCATTTGTTATGATTTTTCAAAGTCAGGACTATGATTCACGTTTCTGGACAGAACACCCTGCACTCATTTGTGCATAACTCAAGCTACAGAAGTCCAATTCAAGAAATTCCAAAACTGACTTTCTTGTAACTTAAAGGGGCATAACTCATAATTTTTCCAGAATTTTTCTCCATACGGAACTATTAAACGGCTCGTTTTAATTTTCACCCAGACAGAGCAGCAATTTCCAGATTTAACATCAAGTCAGAATTTCAGTTTATGTTTATCTAACTGTAGCCATTTAAATTTAGTTCATCACAATATCATTTTCATGCATAATAATCAATCATTATAGGGTTAGACCCTTACCCCACTTAATTGATGCAAAACAGAATCTGTTGAACAATCTCTGTCCACTTCTTCACAGCTTGTTTGCTGTCACACCTAAACACATCAATGCCAAACCAGTAACCATATTGCATTCTATTTTCATAGCTTAATTCCAGCAAAACACATAAACTCACCTCAGTTTATTACCTTTGTTAACTTGCCCTGAAGTCCTAATTAAATCTGCTATAGTTTTGGGTTTCAACCCCTCACTTCTTCAGTCACCAATGGGCAGCTCATTGTCATTCCTTCTCCATTCACTTCCCTTGCCCTAATCTTATTGAACCAAAACTCCCATTGCATCCATGGCTCACGATTTCTTTGGTCAGCTTCTATCATGAAACTTCCTCCATCAATTTCGTTGTTGCCTCCTTAACCATGAAATCCCTATATCAGTTTCTGCCCTTGGGTGAAATGGAAGAGTGTTTGGAGAGGATGCTTAGCTCTTGGCTGGAAATGAGGAGAAAGGGAGAGGGGTTCTTGTGGCTGGGGTAGTCGACATTGCCTAAGGGAGTTTGGCTCTTCTCTTGGCTCGTTTGGGTGGGGGGAAAATAGAAGAACGTGGCTGTGTATTTTCTCCAGCCCCTTGACCTATTTTCCAGCCCTTTGGTCTATGTTTCCAGCCCTTGATTCATTTGGCAGCCCCTTACTTTTGTTTTCAACCCTTGATTTATTTGGCAGCCCTTCACTCTTGTATTTCCAGCCCATTTCTATTGTATTTCCAGCCCTCAATTTATCACCTTCTAATAACCCAATTTAACATTAATGGATTAGTAGATACAAAACTATTCTTTCAAGCAAATAATAATATCTCCCATTTTTCTATTGTCTTAATAATTCTAATTTCCATAACTTATATACATATATATATATTTATACATATATATATATATATATGTTTAACTCTCTTATAGTATATCTTAATCAATTTATTCCTCTCCTACTTTATATCTTAATACATACATACTTACTTATACACATCCTCCACTTCTTGACTAAGCTGACCAAGACATTCTCGGCTTCAATAATCTGTCCAAAATTCCAAAATAACCTCAAGTCAGTTAAAATTTACTCTAGTATACTTATGATTAATATTGCAAATAGGGGTCATCACAAAAGGGTTGTAAGGTTGCAAGAAACAAAGTGTATAGTGTGTGTATGTGCTGAGATTTCAATCCTGTTGCACTAATCTGTCACGAGCTCTAAGTTTAAATATTCAGTTTGGAGGTTTTCCAATGAGATAAACTATGTAAAAATTACGGTAGGTAGCTTATGAGTTAGGAGAAAGTCGGTTTTGGAATAATCTCATTTGGAATTTAGTAGCTCAAGATATGTGCAAATGAATGTAGGGCATTCTGCTCAAAAAACCTAATCCAAATGGCTGAATTCGAAAACTTGTAGAAAATAGACCAGATTGAATTTGGATACAAGCCATACATTTTCAGAAAGATAAATGAGTTAGGAATAATATGGCTTTGGATTTGTACAATTTGGATAACCCTGCACTAAGATATAAACCAATTTGTGCATAGAGGTCAGTAGACAGATTTGCCAGAAAACAAAGTGAATTTGTAGAATTATTAAAAATGACTCATAAATGATAAAATTATTAAACTTACCATTCTATATAGGGAATTGAATTAGGATTCACATGGTCTTAGATTCATAATTTTTGGATATTCCTATAATTAGTAATGTAATTTTTAATGTACAAAGGTTGGGAAACTATCCTGCCAAATGGGTTAGAATTGGGCTGAAATTTGAAAAAATGTAGAAAATAACATAAAATGAATTAAGAAATGTGCCTTATACTTTTAAATAGGAAATTAAGTTAGGTTCCATGCAAAATTAACGGCGCATTAATTGGAATCTAATATTTCCACTTATGAATAGAAACACATCAATAGGTCAGATAATCTTACAATGGTGGGCTACTTTATATAATGGAAAGGGTGGAACTTTAGTGTGCATGGTTGGTTAAGGCAATCGCATTATTAATGAGTATGCATTATAAGGGTGTTTTGTATAGAAATCTTTGAAACTAAACTTGTATAAATGACTTCTGCAGCTCTGAAGTTAGATGAGTGAAATGGAAAAGGAGACAAATAAAGATCTCTTCACCGGTTTGATGCTACAAAAGGTATTGTCTAAATGATATGACATTGTAGAGGTAAGGAACATGTTTGGGAGACGCATAGAAAATGCTATGCTTGCATTTGTGGTTTTGTGTAAGGGATAAGGTAGATTTAAACCATTATGTTGCTGGAATTTTTTAAAGACCAACCTTAACTGTTTATTCACCCAATCTTCCTAAACAAGGAATAGAAATTTATTTTAAGCATATTTATAATTTAAAATATGGTTTGACTAGTCTAAAGAATTATCTTTAAGTATTTTTAATTACCTTATATTATTATTGACATATAGTAAAATTAATTTTTATATGCATTTGAAGTATTTGGAGACGTAAGCTTTGAAATAAGAATTTTATTTGAATCTTCTACTGCCAAATAAATAGTTATTCTTTTATATGATTATGGAATTACTGAAAATAAATTATATGAAAACGATTTTTAGCATGATTTTATGATTATATGGAAATGTTTTGAGATTGTTAATATGAGAACTCATTATTTTTTTATTGTACATGTAGGGAATTGTAAATTTTAATAAATAAATAAATTATTTTGCAAATTTTAATAAATATTAAGTGAAGAGTAATGTGGGCTCCACTTATTTTTCAATGCCTGGATGATGATATGAGTGAGAAAATAATATTTTAGAGGTTAAATAATGACATTATGGTGATTTGGAAGTTAAAATACCCAAGTTGCATTGTTTTATGAATTATAAGAAACAAATTGGAAAATGATAAATACGTCCTGAGCGTATTTTCATAAATTTCTCCCAAACTAAAATGAATTGGGATAAAGTAAAAATATCATATTATTTTATAAGAAAAGTACTTTAACATGGTGTCAACGGATTTGTCGAAATGGTCACAACAACAGAAAATTTTGTTATCGAGTCACAGGGGTAAAATCATAATTGCTCATTATCCGTGCACTGCGCATCAACGAAACCACTTCCAATCATCTAGATATGATTAATATGACCATTTGGAACTGGAATCAGAATTTTTGATGCCCGTTTACATGGTTTTTACGCTAACGGACCAGTAAGGGCAAAATCGTCCAAAATTTCATAATTAGGGCCATTTTAGTAATTGGGCAGAATTTCCAGAATTCTCTTTAAAGCCTCCTCAGCTGATAACAGCCACTATTCATCTTCTTCTCAATTAGCTCCTATGTCATCTTCATACCAAGGAAGAGAAAGAAAATTTCCTAGCAAATAACTAACAACCTACTTAAAATCTCAACAAGGTTTTTATACCAAAATTGTTCTTCTCCTTCCCCTCTCTCATCTTATACCCATATCTCATCCTATCAAGTAACATACAAAGAGAAATCAAGACTCAAAGTTTCGGCCAACCATTGGTAAGTTGCCATTCATGGTGTTTTTCTTAAGTTTAATGACATGAATCATTTCCTTTAAGTGTAGTAAGCATGATTATAAGCATAGTTTTGTTTAAATCATGAAAAATAAAAATGTGCCATTAATATACCATTTGGCTAAGCTTGGATCTAGAGGGTTTCATGGTGTTTCAAGCATTTAAATGGTGCTAAATAATTCATTGAACTTAGGAAATTTAGAATGATGAAATTCCATCACAAATGGCTATAGTGCATTTCGGCCTAGGTGAAGGGGAGAAGAATTGTGGCTGTTCTTGATAGTTTGAGGGTTGATTTAGACTGTAGAATTTATGAGGAGTCTGTTGGTATGCTCAGATTTAAAATCCGACGCAAAACGGAGAAGTTATGTTATAATATCGATAGAAATTATACTGCAAAAATAATTGCAGCATTCACTATGGCTGAATTTTAGTATAAATTATGGCTTAAAAATAAGGATTAAATAAGCTAATAATTTTGGTGAAATGAAATTGTAGCCAGGAATTTCGGTGATCATGTGGTGCAGTCGATAGCGCGATCTCATTAGACAAGTAAGACACGTGTATGTGAATTTGTAGGGATATCCGAATGCATGCTTTTCATGCTATGAATTTTATAAGGTTTTTGGAATATTTAGTTGCCTTGAAATCCTATGAAATTGTGGTTTTCTGGCTATTGAGACTGTGTTTGAAAGTGCAGGGAGGCTAGGATACTGGTAGCTTTTATGCTGCCGAAATTTATTTAAAATATTCCTAAAAATATTACAAATTATTTTGAAGTATATGGGAATTATTCCTAGCCTTTAAATGTGTTAAAATAATTATTTTTCATAAACAAGGATTTTACCGAAATTTATTTATTAAATTTTTATGACACCAATTTCGGTAAAGATTAAAGTATCAAAAATTCCTCTTACATGTTTTACAGTGGAAACTGTGTTTGGTGAAGTGATATAATAAATAGTGAATCTTTTATAATTATTTCAGAATAATATTCACTATTTAAATATAATTTTCCTTTAGGGATTTAATAAAAATTTTATCATGTGTAATAAGATTCCATAAAGGTTTTTATCACTGTATAAATACTGTTTTGAGACTATTAGGCCCTATATCATGCTCATGTGCTCATGTGTTACTATCATGTGTGAATGCTGTTGACATTGAGCTGTCTTCAGCATCCCGGTTGATACCCGCTCAGTGTACGACCGAGGACATTTATAGAATATGGCCATAGGTCTCATGTTTTTATTATTACTACTCCCTACGGGGATTATAGCATGATATTATTAGGGTGTTGCCTGGTTTCCATTACGATTTCACATGTTATAATTGATTTTGGTGATATTTACTGAAATAAGCTGTCTACCATGTATTTTATCATAAGACTGATATTTTATTTGACAATTTATTTTACTAGTGCATGTGTTTAAAATGGTGATTTTAATGGTGGAAATCAAAATAATTCAAGTGTTATTTATTTAGTTAAATGAGTTATTTTATTTAATCATGTGAAGTATTTATATATGCAGTGAACATTTTAGGTGAAATTTATTTAAATTACTTTACTCCCTATAGTCGCTCTGGGTTTCCGAGGCAAGACAGGTATTTCAAAATACCTTCCATGCTCTATCTAGATTTCTCGACTAATTATAGTATCCTTTTCTTTTTAGTGTGCCTAACCCATATGTGACAATCGTGACTTTCTGATCGTTAAAAAAAATGAATATATTATCGGGAGTATTTGGATCATTAAAATTTTGAGAATTATACGAATTATGAAAGTGATAAATTAAGTACGAGAATTAAGAGGATTGGTTCACAAGGAATATGAAGATTTGGGAAGTATAAGAATTAATTAGTTGTAAATAATTTAATTGAAGGTTTAGAAATTATGGACATTTATTTTACGATTGATAAGGACACATTGTAAGGAAACAAAGAATTTATCTAGTGGATCAAAGTATTTTCATGAGTTACATGGGATTTAATTATTTAAATTATCGTTAAATTTTAAGAACTTGATATTAGCAAATATTTAAAGAATTTGAGGACAAATAATGGACAACAAGTATAATATAAATCTGACAAGATATTATATAATAAACATAGAAAGAAAATGGAAATAAATAAATGTATTATAAATATAGCTAAAGATTGTATAATATAAATAAAAAAAATGGAGTTAGTGGAGTTTGGTGGGAAAATCCCCACCAAACCCATGTTGATGGTCTGCATTTGGCAGACCATCACCATTCCTTTTTGTTGGCTTGAACATAAGCCAAATAAAATATATATATATATATATAATAAAAGATAAAAAAATTCAAAGGGAAGAGAAATAAAGTCGGCAGAGAGAGAGAAAAGAAATAAGGAAAAAGAAAAGAAATGGTAGACTAAAGAGAAAGTGGCATGAAACGGAGAAATATATAGATTTGTGAAAGAAATTGAAGGATAACAAAAGGAAGAGAGAACAAGATGAAGAAAGGAAAGAGTGAAGCTGATGAGAACGTGAACCCGAGAGTAAAATAGAAGAAGTGTCTACTGCTGAAAATTTGAAAACAGATGCTGAAATGGCAGTATACAAGGGCATTGATTAGGGCTCTTGGTTGGCATCAGGGGAAGGTTGAACCGTGACCTTGGGGGGGCTGTTAACTAATGATTTTGTTGGTTGGAAAGGTTGAATTTAAAGGCTACCTTTGTTGCGTGAAACAGAGCCTAAATTGTAGCAGATCAGGCTTGAAACAACGCTACTGTAGTAACAAGAAATGAGCTACAGTAGGCGTGACATATGGCGGCTCCAAATAAGACTAAGTTGGGTTTAGGAAGAAGACTGCAGCAAGCTATGAAATAGAGGCCATTAATGCTGTGTCGAGATGGTCATGGAGGCTTGAACGAGAAAGCCATTGAAGGAGAATGAAGGGATCTCGGCAAGACACAAAGGAGCAGTGCAATGAAGTAGAGAAAGAAACGGGCTGGAGAAGGAGAAAGAGAGAACACCCAAAAGATGAAAAATGTGGCTGAAGAGGAGGGCGATGGAAGCTGATCGGGAAAGAGCTAAAGAAGTTATTTGGAGCTTTGACTTGCTGGCTTTTTAAGAGGTTGAGAGGAAGGCAGAACCAAGGCTGGAATAAGCCTTGAACAGCTGCATTTTTAGGGATCTGAAGCAGTGAAAAGAAAGGAAGCTGGTTGAAGGAAGAAAGGGGTGAAAACAAGAGAAAAGATTTAAAGCTTGAAGAAGGGAGGTTGAGACGTGATGGTTGGAGGATATAGATCGAAGTACAGTAGCTCCACATGAGGAGAAAATCCTAAAGCTTGACCAGAAAATCTGGTTGTATAGGGCAGCTTGGGTGGTTATTTTAGCTAATCTCTAAGTGTGTTCTAGTGGCCGTTTGAACAGTGTTGGTGGCGTTAAAGCTGGGGATTGGATAGAAGGTGTCTGAAGTTGGATTTAAGGCTGGAAATGGTATAAACTTTGAGTTGTTTCAGGCTAATTAGGTTCTGGTCTTGGTGTGCTTGAACTACTACATTGAGGCAGTAAGGGGGGTTGATTTCTTTAGCTAGTCACAGTGGTAATTTAATGCTGTTGTAAGTTGAGTTTTAGATGTTAGTTAAAGCTGGCGTTGGACTTGTTTTGGTGGCTACCTTGAGGCTGTTGACTGAAGCTTTGGCAAGGTTGATTGTGAACATGTTAATGTGGCTAATGATAGAGGTTTAGTCGTTGAAGACAAAGACTGAAGAAGGTAGACTAGCAACTGGAATTGAAGCTGTCTCTCTCGAGTAAAGAAGACAGTAGCCGAACATTTCATTCGTTATCCAACAACCGGCAATGCAAAGGAGGTTGGCCAGCTTGGAATCAAGGGAGTAAGTAGGTAAGAATTTGATTTGCAAAATGGAAATTTATAGGCCACATTAAGAGAATTAAGCATTGAAAATTTTAGTGAATTGAGGAATATTGATTGGAAGCTTGGAAATATAAATCTTAAAGTTGAGAATTTATATGCTCGGTTTTGAAGGAATTATATACTTACATATATATTTTTATATATATGTATGAATATATATATATTTATATATTCCATGGACATGATGATAAGGAATAAAAATACGATTGTGTATTACGCATGTGTGTATATATATATATATATATATATATATTGAACTCTAAGAGGAGGAACAACATAGGTTCTAATTTAAATGATTTCACCTTAATGCAATATGAATATATTGCATACTTACTAATATCCATGTGTTATTAAATAAGAATTTGAGGAATGAAACTTGGTGTGAGAATTTAAATAAATATATCTATGTTATGAAGGATCAATATGCATGCATGCCAATACGGTAATATATACATGTATAAAATATATATATATGCACATATACATACATGTATACATATAGAACGAATAATTACATGGAAAAAGAATAGGATGAGCATATAAAGATATATTGGAATATACATATATATAAGCATATATATATATATATATGTGTGTGTGTATATGTATACATATATTTTAAATATATATGAATAAGGATTAGAACTTATCGGTATACCTCGAATGACGATAAGGAGTCGATTTTTGGACTTAGTAGTAAGTTCAAATGAATGGTGGTTCTAAGACACTTGTTTTGGTGCGTGATTAAGTATAATGACGAAGAATTATTGAAAATGTCAATAAATTTTGTGTAGTGAATCGGAGCGGTGCAGGGACTTGAGTACGGACTCGGAGGCACGAGAAGAAAAATTTTAAGCCTCGAGGTAAGTGGGTTAAGTAACGTATGTTAGCATCATCTCGCAGAATGATTTTGAATTAGATAAATATTTTAGTTTATTCTTACGTTGAGGACATACAAAAGTTATGACTGAACAATGAGAAATAGTTGGTTTCAAACCTAGCGTATGTTGGACTGGCCAAAAACTCAGTTTCTGCCTTGCATGTTGAAGCTAGCCAAATGTGCACGTTAAATTTATCGAACTAATGCATTTACATATTGCATATTTTGAGACAAGCTATTTAATATCTATATTTCGACAACTTGCATCATGTTTTCAATTATAAAGTTTTGGGTTGAACTATCCCTTTTAAATAAATCGAAACCTTCACATAATTGAAACTCAAAACTAAATTAAGAAGTGTTTTGAGTTTCGTGGAAGCTAAGTGCTACACGAGGAAATTGTTTTCGAACTGTTTTTGAGTGCAGGCATGTCCTACACCTTCGGGTCACTTCTAGCTTATCGAGCTTAGCTGTAGGCCTTATTGCCCGTCTATCAAGCTTTGTGCTCTAGACTATTGTATTGTACCTATCGAGCTTAGTGATCTAGGTAGATTGTTACTTGTCTGGAAAACCAGCAGGCAAGTTCCAACTCTCGACTGATTAGTGAGATTGGATATTGTTCTATGGCCATAGATTTAGTGTTGCTTGCGACACCACTCTATTGCTAGCTAGGATGGATATTGATTGATTGATTGAGGATCATTGCCTAAACTCTACTCACTACTGTTTCATTATCAGTACTACCTTCAGTGAATTGAGGCAATATGCCTAACCGTTATTGATTTCTTGATTTATGACTCATAGATTACTGAAATCCATATTGATCGAAATGATTGTAGTGCATATTGATCGTTTTATCAAGTGTTTATTGATTGCTTTATCAAAGTGGCCATTGATTGATTTATCGAAATATATTAATCATTATTTGAAATGCATAGCGTATTGAGTTTAACCGAATGCATAACAAATTGATTTAGCTTAACTGCATGGTAAGTTTGTTTTAATTAAGTGCATATTGAAAGCGTTTTACAACTGAAGTGCACGAAGAAATGTTTGACTTAATACCATGCTTAAATACCAAGCTTACTTATCACTCCAGCATTGTTTTCTACACGTGCATGTAGATCGACATGAGTCTAACATGCTACTTACTGAGCCGTGGTTTTGCTCACCCCTTTCTAACAACATCACAGATCATACGAGCTAGACTCCACACTCGGAGTTTTGGAGCAAGGCCTTGAGGACGATCTTTAAGTAGCGATACTAGCCTGAGTCCTCCAAGTGCTATTTTTGTTGTACTTGAGGTATAGAAACAATTATCTTGTTATTCATGTATGACATTTTAAATGCACGGTACATGCTTACAGAATTTTTGGGATGTAACCTAGGATTGTTCTAGATTATTACAGACTCATATGATTATCGAGTGTGATCCAAGAAGTGAATTGTGACAACTATGAGTTGTGAAATGCCATATATATATATGTAATTGATGATTTTGGAAGTATGGGTAATATATAGTGAAATGGACT
Source organism: Heritiera littoralis (assembly GCA_031772115.1). NCBI lineage: Eukaryota > Viridiplantae > Streptophyta > Magnoliopsida > Malvales > Malvaceae > Heritiera > Heritiera littoralis. Next base: position 5,267,413 of record JAPDPK010000037.1, on the reverse strand, counting down.
GAGAATTGTGGATTGGAATTATGCTGCTAGAAATAGTTGATTATTTTGCAGGTTATTAAGCTGGGGAAAATCGATTTTATATAAAGGGGAGTTTTCGACTTTTTTTTTATCAGTTTAATATTGAATTAGAGTATTAAGTAAGTCGGGTGGTCTTAAGAGATAGCAAATTAAACGGTGAATGTAAATCAAATTAAGAATGCAATTTTAGTTTAGAGGCGACATTGACACCGAATACAAACCTTAAAGTGAAAAGAAAAATTTAGTTCATAAATTTGGTAAATAGTAAATAAAGTTTGAGTGTTAAGTGTACGTCACGGCCTTCGAGTCGTGACAGATTTAATGGTATTAGAGCAAGGTTTGTCTAGTACGTGTCAGTGTCATAAAGATTGTTATTAGTGTTACATCTCATGTACTGTGTAATGTCTACATGTAACTTACCATTATCAACTCATACTAAGATTGATTTGCTCTTAGTATAAGTTCTTATTCTGATTTAATCTAAAAATGAAGAGATTGAGTGTAGAAGTAAGCCCAAAAGATCGACTCGTAGTATGCCGATTTCATTCCTAATTATATCACTCTTGTCACTTGCGTCGCTACCATATCCGACCCCTCCCCATCCATATAGTAGGGAGATGAGGATGGCTAGAATGAACCAAGATCATGAGATAATGACAGCTCTACTGTAGCAATTAGTGGCTAATCAAGTTAGTGCAACAAGTTTAACTCATTTATCTATTTCACCTGCTCACAAGTAGGCTGCATATAAAGTTAGAACCTCCATGTTATTGTCGCATACTAGTATATACCCTTCAAGCAATCTCAAATGGACAATGTCTAAATATCATGTAAATGAAGGTAGGAGATAGGTACTTAGTAGCAGATATGATATTGTTGCAATGTACGACCCTGAAGTCATTTTGGGTATGGACTGGTTAGCCATCCATCGTGCTAGTGAAGTCTGCTATAGGAAAAATTACAACCTTCTCCCTACCAAATCTGTTTATGAAATGATTTGACAAGTAATGAAGCAATAAGTGCTTAATTGTTTGTTCTAAACATATTGAAGTAATATCAATAAAGGTATAAAAGCCTATAGGGTTTGGAGATTGACACGGTATGCCTGTCAAGACTCATGAATGAGGAATGAAGTTGTGTTTAGTGGAAATGATAGTGACCTGGCACTATTTAGCCTAAGAAATAGGTCATACGATGGCCTAAAGTTTGAACTATACATTTAGCCTTTGGCAAGTATTACTCTATAAAACCTTATGTTTGAATCAAAAGATAGGATTGAACCACATTATGTCAATGAACTTATTATACCAAGAAAAAGGGGTATAGGGTTTGATCGAATGTAGAATCCCAATTGGTATTGAAAACTATCGGAATTGGGAATATGATGTCAAGATACGAAAGTTTTGGATTTTGAAGGATTAGGCATCTTTAATGAACTTCAATTAAGAATGGTTCAACTAGATCTATTGGAGGGAATCAGTAGGATTTTGGGCCTGACAATGATAGTGGCAGGAAATTTATTCAAATCTGTCCATCACGTGTGACAGAAACTGGACTTTATTGTGATGTCTTAAGAGAAATAATTGCCTAACCGCTTTATGGATAAAAAAAAATGTATTGAATCTTGTATATTTTGAAAAGTGTATGGATTCCAGAAACTATATGATTTGAAAGGTATATGATTTACAATGTAAATGGACTTTGGAAAGTATTCGACCTTTGGAAATATACCATTTGAGTTACATGAATTTTGAAAGTTTAATAAATTGAACCATGATTTTTAACTATGTTAATTTGAAAACTGCAAGACTTTTTAGACTCTTCACTAGTAGAGTCAAAATGAACACAACATGTTATAAAAAAAAAAGTGGTCTTTGAATGGAAATTGGAGATTGTTAGACCATGTTGTGCAAGATAACAAATTGATGTGAAAGTTAAGATCATATGAGATAAGAACCTCAAGATCATCTTGTTATGATATTAATATTGGCTTAGTCTAATAGCTTCTGAAGTAGAAAAGAGGGAAGGATTCACTCTGGTGGTGTGATTGAGATGATAAAAATAAATTATGCTTGTGATATTTTATGCGCTGAGAGTACATTTGCTTATGTAATTGTATACATATACATTTGTGTATTGGAAAGGTAAGAATTAAGATTATGCTATTATGTAGATTGTTGAGTACACTTGCTAGGTGACCTCGAGACCTCTGATGACTTGGCGGGTCAATCACCCTCGTGAATAGTAATGCATGAAACTCAGGGCCTAAAGTCTCAAAAATCACTTTATATCTTATAAAGAACCTTTTAAGGAATTATTTCACATTTTACATCATTTTCTTTAAAATGATTATTTTCCAAAAAGGTAATATATTTTCTGTTTACAAAACACAGTAAAAACCGCCAGTAATTTCACTTTTTTTCATGTGAGAAAAAGAAGTTAAATTGGCTCACATGTTTTTTCATTTGCCCATGTGGCGAATTAACGTCGCTCACTATGGCTCTCACACCGAGCTGAATTAGGGGGGTTGCCCACAAAATATTTCTCTTTAAGAACAACGGATTGCCTATCTAGCTTTCCCAAATTAAAATAGTTTATTAAACTAATGCATGTCAAAAACCAAATTATTTTCTCAATAATTTTATAATATTTTTCTCCATAGGATATGCATTTCACTTCACATACTACTCCCTTACCTGGTCTTACGAAAACGAGCTTTCCGGTTGCGTCTGCCGAAATCGTACTTCTCAGTTGCAAAATAATTTTACCAACTCATTAGCTTAATTTTCCTTATTTATATTAAGCTATGATTTATATCAAAATATAAATATAAGTATGTCTCATAGCTAAAATGGCTATTCTTCATGCCATTTTCTCTTCCTTCTTTCTCTATGGCTGAATGGCCTTTATTTAATTAAAGATCATTGTTTCTTTCTTCTATCATTTAAGAAATAAAATTTAATATTTTATTTCTTTTATTTCTTGTACAATGGGCAACACACCTTCTCCTTGTGTGAAAATGGTTTCTAGTCGAGGTTATGTTTCTATCATTTTTCCTATCTTTAGCCTTCATATTTGACTTTCTTACCTTGACAAATTAACAAAATTTTTAGCCTTTTATTCTTTCCTTGTTGCACACCACACTTAGCCATTTTCTTTCTCATTTTACGCATCATTCATCCATTTCATCTTTCTCTCTTAGTTTCACACTACCTTAGCCACTATTGTTGACTATTTGTTCCTTAGATCATTTCCTAATAACTTAGTCTTTCTTCTTTCTTTCTTCTTCATCTTTTCACGTCACATAGCCTTCAATTCTGATTCTCATTTTCAGTTTTTCCACATTCGGTCAGCCACAATAACTCCTCTTCACATTTCATTCGATTGCAACCTTTCTTTTCTTTCTTATTTCCCTCACGCATCAGCCCCCTTTTATTGACTATTATGCCATCTTCCTTTCCATGAGTCAACATTCTTCATTTCCATTTCTATGTTTCAGTTCCAGCATTTATTTTCAGTTTTCATTCTTAAACTATCAACACCCACGTACAGCATGGTCCTTAATTGTATACATAAAATCTCCTTTGTATGATCAATCCATGTTTCATGCTATTGACAACACACACACACGTACTAACAGTATTTGTTGTTGGTTTTCTCTACTCACTTCACAAATGCATAAAACAGTCACTTATGCTCAGCCACTCACGCCCCCAACCAGCAAGAAGTCAGCCATGTTAAATTGCTACCTATTTTTATGCTAAGCAATTTACATACACGTCACCTACTTAACATATCATCACCATAAATCAAGAATTAAGTACATGAAATATTGGCTGAAACTTCTTTTGTCACAGCTCGTGACCCTATTTTTCACCTTATTTTATACATCTTATTTGGTTGGGCTGTCTGCGATACTTTACTTTTCTTTTACATATAAACAATTTCATATAAAATTATAATATGAATTACATCCCTTGTCTTAATTCATAATAAAGTAGTACTGTAGATAAGTCTAAATACAGAAAATAAATGATCATACCTTATTAAATAAATCAAGCTGTCGCATCATCTCCAAATGCGCAGCCAAAATCCTTTAGGTGTCAGACTCTCAGTCTTCGAAAACTTGGAATGTTAATATTAAGGGGTGAGCAAACTACGGCTCAGTAATGGAATTATATGCATACTTGATATTCAGCTATCTATATGCTGAAAAACGTTTTCATTTTTCCTATGGGCTCTAGGCTCGCATGGAGGAAGGATACTACAGTCGGCTAGGGATTCGAATGGAGTATGGTAGGTATTTTGAAATACCTATCTTGTCCCGGAACGTAGATGCAACTGTAGAGAGTAATAAATTTCTTTTCGTTTGAAATTTATATCCTTTTACCTTTTTATTTCATATCATTTCCATATTCCTTTCAAAATAATGCTTATATGAAATAAAGCATTTAAATAAAATAACTAATATTCATATATTCCTTGAAAAGAATATTAGTTAAATCATCATCGTTCTCATTTAAACTCATTTCATATTTTACTGTACAATCATAATTAGTACAGTACTTTAAATAGCAAAATAAGCTATAATTTCCTTTTCGTATAACATATAAATCATTTAAATCTAATATTCAATTTAAAGTTTAAAATAAGAATATTAGATTTATTTTCCTCCTCTTTTCTTTTTAAAACAAATCACATAGTCATGTCACATATAGTCTACTATTCAATTTAAAATCATAGTAAGAATATTAGACTTATAAACTCTTTTTCCTTTTGAAAACATATTACATGTTCATATCACATGTCATATGAAAATCATCTCGTAGTACTAAAATCAATATTGAAATAAGCATTTTGTAAAATGCTGTAAATCTCTTTCATTTAGCTTGTCACATATCATGTAAAACATTTACATTTCACATATCACATATCATATAAAACATTTTCATATATGGAGACCAAGGCACGCCAAGCCCGTCCACTAGGTCGTTACTCGTATCATGCTATAGACCCCGAAGGGTATAAAATCATCATGTCAGATTTATGGCCATAGTCTATAATTGTCCTCGGCGGATCACTGATCAGGTGTCGGCGGGGATTACATATCACATATCACATATTACATGTCACATATCACATATCAGCATGATAGGATGCCAACTAGTCTCAAAACTGTATCTTTCATCATCAGTAAACCTTTATGGAATTTATAAAAATATATAATTTCTTAGTTTGAAACCATAAAGGTTAGAAAACCATGTAATGAATATTTATAAATATATATATAAAATATTCACTTTATTTCTTTTCATTTTCCATCTCGTATTTCGTAAAATTTACATATCAAGAAAATTTTCGGTGATTTCATTATCACCATTCTCGAAAACATGAATATTTTAAAATCACTTCCTTTTTATTCATGTTTTTTATGAAAATATACATTTTCTCGATTTTCATGGTTGAAAATCATTTCTCGTGAAATAAAATCATTTATTATGATTTTATGAAATTTTCGATAATTTTTCGGCAGTATAACGGCAGTCGATTGGCTAGCCTCCTGCACGGAAATACAATTTAAAATCTCAACCAGTAATTCACCACAATTTTCCAACCAATCATTCATCGCAATAATTTCATGAAATATATTTATAAAATATTTCATAATTAAAATCATGCAGACTGAATATCCTTACAGTGCTGCACATGCATCCCTTACCTTTTTCCGGGTCGGTGACGTCATCGACATCGATCGCGCCCGTACTCCATCTCTTCCTATTCCATCATCTCGTCATCGAGGATATTTTTCTAGAAATAAAATTATAAAATTTAGAATTTTTTCATAATTTATTTAATTAAATAATCAGAAATAATTTTCGTAATTATTACCGAATTTTCGTAATTTTCGAATTATCAGAAATTTCCTTTTTCTCTCCTTTTTCTCTTTTCTTCTTTTTCTTCTCTTTTCTTTTTTTATTTTTCTTTTTCCTTTTCTTTTCTTTTTCTTTCTTCTTTTTCTTTTCTTTTTTTTTTCCTTTTCTTTTCTTTTCCCTTTTCTGGTCTGAACCGGTTCAGACCGGTTCAAACCAGTCCAGCTCCCTCGCCGCTGGTTCTCCTCTGGTGGCCGATTCTCCGGCGGTTTGGTGTCTCCATGGCTGGCGGACATCACGGCGAAGCTGCTGGTGGCCTCCGTTCAGCCCAGATCGGTGGCACGACGACGGATCTGGCGGTGTGGGTCTCGGTTTCTCTCTTCCTCCGTTTGTCCTTCCTCGTGCGTCGTTGGCCTCGCTAGTGGCCTCCTTCATCTTCTCCTCACCTCCGCCAAGTTTCGGGTTGGGGTAGCGGTGCCTGGAACGGCCGGCACCGCCGATCCCCTCTTCTCTTTTCCTCCGATTTTTCTTTTCTGTTTCATTCGTTTCTGTTTTTCGTTTCTCTTCGCCGGCGTCGGCTTCCTCCTCTCTTCTTGCCGGCGTCATTCCCGTCTTCCTCTCTCTCTCTGGTCTTCTCTCTTACCGCCGACGGTGGTAGTGTGGCTTCTCTGTTTCGTAACAGAGAACAGAAACGAGGTCCCAATCCCGTTTCTGTTTCTGTTTTTTATCTTCTTTTTTTTATAAATATAATATATATAATTATATATTAACCACATTAAATATATATAGATATATATATATATCACCGTAATTTAAATACTACATATATATATTTCATATATATATGTATATATATATACATAAATGTATAAAATCCACATATGTATTTATTTAATATAAAATAGTATATATCCTTTTATAATAAATAGCATATTTTATATATATACATATGTAATTATATAAAGACATATAAAAATATATTTATATAATCTAATTATATAAATATATAAAAATGTAAATACCAACATTTTTATTCCTTTAATTTAGATTTCTTCATATCCAAATAATTTTTCATTTTCCTTTTCTTATTTAATTTGGATTCTAATTTATCCAAATTAATTTCCTCCATATAATTTATGAATTCCTTTACTTCATTATTTACGGAATTTCCAACAGTATTCCATCTTGTAAATAATTCCTTTATTTACTTTAATTTATCTTTCGCATTTAAAATTAAATTTCCGAATAAGTAATATAAAAATTCAAAAATTTGCGGTTGTCACATTCTCCCCACTTTAAGAAATTCGGTCCTTCGAATTTAACTTAAGTTAAAGGTGGCACTGTTTCGTATACTCATCATTCTTGTCCTCTCAATCATCTTTTAATTAATACTGCCAGTATGCCATTAACCTCGGAATCACTTTTATACCACTATATATCATTTCTCATCATATTTTTATACTCCTTGTGAATTACTTATCGATTGGGAGTTATCCATTTCCACTCCTTTTCATATCACATATTATTCATACTGTTCATCATCGATTTTCTTAATTAGTGTCAAGTCGATATATTTTGATAATTATCATTTACCAATTTTAAATCAAAAGTATGTAATTGTCTCAGTAGCTTTCACATCTCACGCATCCACTCTCTAAACATATTTTTGAGCGTTTCCATTCTACGCTCAGATATTTACATTAGTACAGAGCGATGCTGTCAATAAATTTGGAATCTCAGAGCCTTTTGCTATTTCCCATAAACATATATCTACTCAGAGATTCCCATCACGTATAGAGCTCACTGGAACTTCACATACATTTTCAACATTTCATAAACATATTTCGACTATGGCAATAAAGAATCTAAGAGTTTGAAATTGGAGAAGTGATTTCATTAGACTATCAGTCTATAATCACTTCCATATTATCATATCTCTTATAGATTCTTCATTATTATCTCCAATATTCTTTTCATATTTATTTCATCAAATGCTGCGGTTCATTTGCAGACTTTACCATTCACCATCTTTTACCATAATTTAATCAGGAGACAATCAATTCCTCTCCATATCGTCTTTCCATGTAGCATTCTCATTACCTCTTTTATTCTTGTGGTATATTCATTATCACTTTAACTTTAGAATATACTTGAAATTGTACTCTTTTGATAATTTAGTTTCCATAATGGCATAATCAGATTATAACTTAATCTTTTCATTATTTAATTTCATCATTGAATCTATAATTATCAATTTAATCACCTCATTATCCATATAATTCCACCCTTTCCGAGGTGGTGGTATATATATATATCATTTTCCATTTACATTACTGGCAGTGAAATATAATTCATTTCTTTACTCCTTTGAGTATGAGTACTTTTCCTCTATCTTGTTTGGGTCGATCTTACATCTAGCCATAATCATGTGATAACCACAAAAATCACTTTTTGTTTTAACTTCGGGAACTATTTCATATTCATGTTCCCTCATCGTCATATACTTATCCTCTTATTACATATTCATCTTTTCCTTCATCATCATTTTGGTCACTTTTCCTCAGTGGTAAAATATTCCACTATTAAACTCTTTTAACCTTTTGTATACCATCTTTACATTTATTCGTCCACCGACTTTAACTTCTTTACTTATTAGGCACGTCAGTAGAGCAGCTAACCCATAAACTCTCCTATAGACTGACAATAGTATCTAGCTAGACTTAGTACATTTCGTATCTCAGTCATTATCTCTTCATCATAGACAGATCCACATCGCTCCCACTTGAGATCATATATCTTTGATAGAGATACTGTCTAGCCACATCTCTTATTTGCCATACCCAACGTATAATTCATTGTCTTTGAGAGTCCGTAGGGTCATACCACCATGCTGCTTATTTTCCATTGATATCTTAGACTATATCAATATCTCATCACTTATCCTTATATGGATGCCTCATTTATTAGGCTTATACACCTCATAAGAATTTTCATTAACCTTGTAAACCTTAATATGAACTCGTAAAAATTTTATCGAGTTCTAATAATTATCATCTTATGACCATCAGTCTTCAACTTTTCATCTGATGACGCCTTGTACAGAGATTGGTTCTTATAAACTCCTTATACTTCTCTGATTAAATCAAATAAGGCATCAATTTCCATATAGATGAATATTTGTTCTTAGTAAGAACTCTATTGCATAATCGGAATTTAATTCATCCTCAAATCATATTCATTGGTATTCCATCAATTATCCTTATATATAAGTGAATTTCATTATTCACAATTTTTTTTTCCAGAGTTATTTCTTAAGCTTTTCGGATTCTTCATTGTTCCCCGATCTAAGCTTAGAAATAAATTTTATATTAACAATCGAGTCAATGTTAGCTCGATTTCTTCAATCTATATAGCTCTAAAAATTTATCGAGAATCATGTTCGATACTTTCTTTAATCATTCATCTCTTACTGTGTTAGACATTTCATCTCTATGTCTTATCATTTCACTGTACATCCTCAAGGCAAAGACATTTAATATTCAAATCGTTTTAACACCTACTCCGCCTTGATTCACTTATTTCCTTATATTACACAGCATATCAATCATCTTAATTTGTATGCTGTATTAAGTGTAACTATTTCATTTACACATTTCACAACTAATCGATTTATTATTACTGTAATTTACTTTTATAATCATTTCCATTTAATGAACTCAAGTTTAATTCTCTTGAGCTTGCTATCCACGAGGTTCGAACCTTGACACCCTTACGTACCTAGTTCCTTACACTCGTGTTACCACTGAGCTAATTGTAAGAGTCCCGCCCGTTCGAATCGGCCGTCGGTGAACATCCCCTAGGCGATCCTTTCACCCTAGGTTTACCTTTACAAGTGAGTCAGCGACCACATAGTTCGCCCACATCTCACATCATATTATCCACTGCGGGTCGCCCATCATTGGGTCGCCCATCCCAGTTTTGTCTCAAGGGTCCTGAAGAACTCAAGTTCGCTGTTATCTTCTTTTTATCACTTTACTATTCTTGTGCATATTCTCCAAATTACAGTACTCCATACAATACATCAATTTGCAAGGCATATCTCATCATCCTCTGGTTCTATAATTAATTATTCATTTAATACCTCAAAAATAGTATAAATGTATAGAACCTTAATCAACTGTACTGCTATGGATTTCATTATCTGTACTATTCACTTTCTCAGTCATTTTCTATATTCATTTCACTTTTTGTAATATCCAACGATCCCGTAATAATATTCAATTCAGTACCTCTTAATTCAGGACCTTACCGTCAATAACCGGGCCAATCATCTTATGACCTTCCACTATACACTCTTACTGGATCACATCATATAAGGCCCCGGCCCATTCGCCGTCCGCCTATACACGTGTACTAACCTCTTTGAGAATGCCCAGCCCTTTCACTGGGTCACCCTTCGAGGTTTCGTCATGAGGCTTAGCCCGTTCACTAGGTCACTCGCAATTCGCGTCCATAATCGAAGTGTAAGTAGAATCAGTAATAGGGATCGATATATCAATATGACATCCTCTATGCCATTAATAATTCCATTATCATCAAGGAATTTGAAATCACTTGGTTTCATCACTATTCAGCACATCGCCCAACATATGGGCATTTTCATCCTTTTCATATTTATTTCTTTATCCTCATATACATTTAAAGAAGTGATATTAATATCTATGTGCTGATAGTACCCCTTTCTCATACCACTATCAGCAGTTTAAAATCTTTTTCGATTTTGACAGAGAAATCCAGTAGGATCCATAATTAGATTATTTTGCATGAAATGCAGCTTTACATCATCAATTACTCTATCAAATCAGTCAATTCAAACTTCCGTTGGTTTATTATGACTCCAGGTAAAATTTTGGAGGTAGGGGTATTTTGGTCATTTTTGGCTAAAAAATTTCTCTCTCCTCCAAATACCTTCAATCGGTGATCTTAAGGTCTATTTAATGATGATATTTCGTTCCCCTCCTTTATATCATCACTTTCAGGTCTCAGTTCGATCCGAACAGAAAAGTACTTGTGGGGCCCTCACCGAGTCCTTTACTGATCCTTACCGAACCGGCCTTCATTTAGATTATAAGATCACCACTTTCTGGTAATTCTGAGCCTATTTATTTCTTTAACATTCTTAATTCACAAAGTCTCACTCCCTTTATATTATTTTACTCAATTTACAATCATTTATTTTCTATATATATTCAGACGACACAGTACTACCATGGATGTTTAACACTTTTCCTTCCAAAAGTATTCACAGACATCAGGCCAACCATGCTCTGATACCATTAAATTTGTCATAGCTCATGACCCTATTTTTCACCTTATTCTATACATCTTATTTGGTTAGGCTGTCTGCGATACTTTACTTTTCTTTTACAAATAAACAATTTCATATAAAATTATAATATGAATTACATCATCTGTCTTAATTCATAAGAAAGTAGTACTGTAGATAAGTCTAAATATAGAAAATAAATGATCATACCTTATTAAATAAATCACGATGTCGCATCGTCTACAAATGCGCAGCCGAAATCCTTTAGGTGTCAGACTCTCAGTCTTCGAAAACCTGAAATGTTAATATTAAGGGGTGAGCAAACCACGGCTCAGTAAGGGAATTATATGCATACTTGATATTCAGCTATCTATATGCTGAAAAACTTTTTCATTTTTCCTATGGGCTCTAGGCTCGCATGTAGGAAGGATACTACGGTCGGCTAGGGATCCGAATGGAGTAAGGTAGGTATTTTGAAATACCTATCTTGTCCCGGAACCTAGAAGCAACTGTAGAGAGTAATAAATTTCTTTTCGTTTGAAATTTATATCCTTTTACCTTTTCATTTCATATCATTTCCATATTTCTTTCAAAATAATGCTTATATGAAATAAAGCATTTAAATAAAGTAACTAATATTCATATATTCCTTGAAAAGAATATTAGTTAAATCATTATCGTTCTTATTTAAACTCATTTCATATTTTACTGTACAATCATAATTAATACAGTACTTTAAATAGCAAAATAAGCTATAATTTCCTTTTCATATAACATATAAATCATTTAAATCTAATATTCAATTTAAAGTTTAAAATAAGAATATTAGATTTATTTTTCTCCTCTTTTCTTTTTAAAACAAATCACATATTCATGTCACATATAGTCTACTATTCAATTTAAAATCATAGTAAGAATATTAGACTTATAAACTCTTTTTCCGTTTGAAAACATATTACATGTTCATATCACATGTCATATGAAAATCATCTCGTAGTACTAAAATCAGTATTGAAATAAGTATTTTGTAAAATGCTGTAAATCTTTTTCATTTAACTTGTCACATATCATGTAAAACATTTACATTTCACATATCACATATCATATAAAACATTTTCATATATAGAGACTGAGGCACGCCCAGCCCGTCCACTAGGTCGTTACTCGTATCATGCTATAGACCCCGAAGGGTATAAAATCATCATGTCAGATCTATGGCCATAGTCTATAATTGTCCTCGGTGGATCACCGATCAGGTGTCGGCTGGGACTACATATCACATATTACATGTCACATATCACAGATCACATATCAACATGATAGGATGCCAACTAGTCTCAAAACCGTATCTTTCATCATCAGTAAACCTTTATGGAATTTATAAAAATATATAATTTCTTAGTTTGAAACCATAAAGGTTAGAAAACCATGTAGTGAATATTTATAAAAATATATATAAAAAATATTCACTTTATTTCTTTTCATTTTCCATCTCGTATTTCGTAAAATTTACATATCAAGAAAATTTTCGGTGATTTCATTATCACCATCCTCGAAGAGAATTTTCGGTGATTTCATTATCACCATTCTCGAAAACATGAATATTTTAAAATCACTTCCTTTTTATTCATGTTTTTTATGAAAATATTCATTTTCTCGATTTTCGTGGTTGAAAATCATTTCTTGTGAAATAAAATCATTTATTATGATTTTTTGAAATTTTTGATAATTTTCGATAATTTTTCGGCAGTATAACGGCTGCCGATTGGCTAGCCTCTTGCACGAAAATACAGTTTAAAATCTCAACCGGTAATTTACCACAATTTTCCAACCAATCATTCATCGCAATAATTTCATAAAATATATTTATAAAATATTTCATAATTAAAATCATGCAGAATGAATATCCTTCCAGTGCTGCACATGCATCCCTTACCTTTTTCCGGGTCGGCGACGTCCTCGACATCGGTCGCGCCCGTACTTCGTCTCTTCCGATTCCATCATCTCGTCATCAAGGATATTTTCCTAGAAATAAAATTCTAAAATTTAGAATTTTTTCATAATTTATTTAATTAAATAATCAGAAATAATTTCCGTAATTCTTACCGAATTTCCGTAATTTTCGAATTATCGAAAATTTCCTTTTTCTCTTTTCTTCTTTTTCTTCTCTTTTCTTTTTTTCTTTTTTTTTCCGTTTCTTTTCTTTTCTTTCTTCTTTTTCTTTTTCTTTTCCTTTTCTTCCTTTTCTTTTTCTTTTCCCTTTTCTGGTCTGAATCGGTTCAGACCAGTCCAGCTCCCTCGCCGCCGGTTCTCCGACGGTTTGGTGTCTCCACAGCTGGCGGACATCACGGCGAAGCTATTGGTGGCCTCCGTTCAGCCCACATTGGCGGCACGACGACGGATCTGGCGGTGTGGGTCTCGGTTTCTCTCTTCCTCCGTTCGTCCTTCCTCGTGCGTCGTTGGCCTCGCCGGTGGCCTCTTTCATCTCCTCCTCACCTCCGCCGAGGTTCGGGTTGGGGTGGCGGTGCCTGGAACGGCCGGCACCGCCGATCCCCTCTTCTCTTTTCCTCCGATTTTTCTTCTCTGTTTTGTTCGTTTCTGTTTTTCGTTTCCTTTCGCCGGCGTCGGCTTCCTCCTTCTCTCTTCTTGCTGGCGTCGTTCCCGTCTTCCTCTCTCTGGTCTTCTCTCTCGCCGCAGAAGGTGGTAGGGTGGCTTCTCTGTTTCGTAACAGAGAACAGAAATGGGGTCCCAATCCCGTTTCTGTTTCTGTTTTTTATCTTCTTTTTTTTATAAATATAATATATATAATTATATATTTACCACATTAAATATATATAGATATATATATATATATCACCTTAATTTAAATACTACATATATATTTCATATATATATGTATATATATATATACATAAATGTATAAAATCCACATATGTATTTATTTAATATAAAATGGTATATATCCTTTTATGATATATACCATATTTTATATATATACATATGTCATTATATAAAGACATATAAAATATAATCTAAATATATAAATATATAAATATGTAAATACCAACATTTTTATTCCTTTAATTTAGATTTCTTCATATCCAAATAATTTTCCATTTTCCTTTTCTTATTTAATTTGGATTCTAATTTATCCAAATTAATTTCCTCCATATAATTTATCAATTCCTTTACTTCATTATTTACGGAATTTCCAACAGTATTCCATCTTGTAAATAATTCCTTTATTTACTTTAATTTATCTTTCGCAATTAAAATTAAATTTCCGAATAAGTAATATAAAAATTCAAAAATTTGCAGTTGTCACATCTTTACCTTTGGTTAACCGAACCAGCACAACTCAAAGTTGTTGTTGTTTCCTCCCTCGTTAGTCCTTCATTTTTTGGTTTCTTGGATGGTTTGAGGGTGAAGGAAAGGTGTATAGAGGAGTGTTAGATGATTAGATAGCAAGAGGTTGTAATCTTGCTAATTAAACGTGGGAGAAACAAGAGTAAAACAGAACAGAAATGATTAGCAAAATAGCCACTCGTGGAGCATCTGAGTATAGTCGATCATAAAGAAGAAATATGCTTGAGTTTTGTTTCACTTAGTCAGATATATATTATGTTATCAAGGTCACTTAACTTCCTATCCCTTTCTTCATCATTACCTTGTCTTATAGCTCATTAAATGGTGAAGAAAAATGGAAATCAAAGGAAATGGCGTGGTGCAATTTTCTATTTTTATTAAATTCTGAAGAAAACTCCAGCCAAAAAGAACGGCATGCAGCAAATATATTTTTTTTTCTTCACGTTTTCTTGACTTATTTTCCTACTTGTCTTTTAGAGCATTAATTCATGAAGAAAAATGCAGCAAAAGAGCAGTTGAAGGAGCATTAAAATTGGGTAGAAACTGCTGCAAAAGGAACGACAATAGCTCATTTTTTCCTTACACGTTATTGACCTCTTTTGCATCTGTTGTTCAATATTCCAGCCAACAAAATTCATCCTATGTTAGACTTTAATATTATTTTCCTCAATTGTTATCTTTTCTGCCGTGTATTATACTACAACAGCAAGTAACGTGCAGCCTACCTTGCTTGCACAATTTTACTTATTTGTTTCTTCTTGTGGTAAACTTCCATCACTAGGAATTAACCCCATTTTAAATCTTAAAGTTCTCTTCTTCTAAGTCTTGTTTCTATTGTATTTTATACCTTAAAATTTTGCTCTTCAATTTGCATTAGCCATGAGGCACACAGCAGCAAAAGTTGACGTGCAATGTAATTTATTTTTGCTACATAGTTTGGACTTGCTTTCTACCTCTTTTCATATATTCCACCAATCAAATTTAATCATATTTCCAATGAATAATTTTCCTCTCTCATGAATCATTTATTCATTTAATTCCATTAAATAATTTATTTGCACTATCAATAATTTACAAATTATAATGTACAATGTAATAAAATCAGGTCTCACATATAGACACCATTCGGCCATGAGGTTTTGGGTAGCTAAGAATGCTGCATTTTATGGCTTTGATATGCCAAATTAATGTAGAAATCAAAGGAATAAGAATGGTGAAATCAGATCTAAAAACGGAGCTAAAACGAGAAAGTTATGTTTTACTACGGTGTAATTTACACTGGTTAGGCATAGGCAGTATCTAATGTGGCTGCATTTAGTGAAAGTAAATAGCTTAAAAATAAGAGGAAAATTAATGAAATTTTTTGGTGAAATTGTTTTGCAGCCGAGATAAACGGATTTCGAGTGCTGCTACCAAAAGAGTCGGTAATACGAGACAGGAAAGGGATGAGTATGTAAGCCATAGGGATTTATCAAATTTATGATTTTGATTAGTATAATTTTATGAAATTATTTGGTATTGAATTGCCTTTGAAAATCATGCAAATATGGGTTTACGACTGGTATAAATACTGTGTTTAAGTGCAGGGAGGTTAAGGTATTTGCAGCTGTTATGCTGCCGAAAATTCCTCCAAAATTTTCTAAAATATCATGAAATATATTATGTGCATAGAATGAGTGAAATTTTGTGTTTTGAAATTTATTTCCAATATATTCCATAAATTGGAATTTTATCGAAAAGTATTATTTAAATATTCATGTAATTAAATTTTATTAAAGTGAGATTTCAAATATGTTTTTTGCAATATTTCACAATTATTTAGAACGTTTCTCACTTAAACATGAATATTTTTTTGACTATTTTTACTATACTGTTAATTATGAATTTCAATACCTTTTTGGAATTTTATTAAATTTTAATGATATATGTTTAAATTCCTTAAAGGTATTTCTACTGTAAGTGAAATGTTTTGAGACTATTAGGCCCCATATCATGCTCACTTGTATTACTATACTGTATTGTTACTGTGGCTAGTAGACCCGCCAAGTCATCAACAATCCTAAAGACACCTAGCAAGTATACTCTAAAGACACTTATAGACTATGGCCATAGATCTTACTGTTTATTGTTATTGTTCCCTATAGGGATTATAGCATGATATAACAAGAGTGATGCCTAGCCTCCACTTATTGTTTACTGTAACTGAACTGTAAATCACCGATAACTATTTTATCGAAACTGTGAACTACTATTTAGTATTACTGAACTGTGATTCACTGTTAAGTGTTTTACCGAATTGCGAACCACTATTTACTGTTACTGAATTGAGAATTACTATTAACTGTTTCACTGAACAACTGTTTACTGAATTGTATTAAATTGTTACTGTTTACTGAAATGAAAGTGTTTTATGGAAATTATTACTGGTTTTTAAAAGTTTACTGAACTGTTACTGTACTGTGAAAATTCAAGTGTTTACCGTACTGAACTGTTTTTACACTGTTTATTGAATTGTTACCGTATCAATACTGAACTGTTTTATTGTTGCTGCAAAGAGTACTGTACCGAACTATTACTAAAGTGTTTTACTGAACTGTTAACGTTTCAAAATGAAGATTTTATTGTCTTTGAAACCTATATGGTTTATTAAAACCTCTACTATCTACTGAACTGTTATTGCTTACTGAAAAACTATTACTGTTACTAATTTGTTACAACTAAAGTGAAATTGTTTACTGAATCGATTCGTCATTGTTTTACTGAAGTGTTACTGTGTTAAATTCTATTTCCACCATTTTCGTACTACCATATTACTATTACTAAACTATTTCTATACAGTTACTACTATTTATTAAATAGTTTATTGTACTATTTCTACTACTGTTATAGTAAGAGTTTTCAAGTGTTTACGGAAGTGTTTAATTAAATGGTTTTCTTACCATTTATTTATTGAAAATCTATTAAATTGTTTTATAACGAAAATTTAACAGTTACTCTATACAGTCGCTTCTGGGTTTTTGGGACAAGACAGGTATATCAAAATACCTTCCATGCTCCATCTGGATTTCCCGGCTGACTGTAGTATCCTTGCATTTACTGTGCCTAATGAACTGTTAGGAAAATAATGTTTTCTAGCTTATATACTTCGTTATATCAGTCTTACATATGATTTCTTTACTGAGCACATTTTGCTCATCTTTTTATTTTCCACTTCACAGATTATTATAAATGGTTAAAAGGGGTATACATTAGAGGATATTGGCCGCATTCTTATTTACCCAAAACTATTTGTGTAAACCGGTAGGTATTTGTACTTTTTTTTATACATTCAATTGAATTGTACAGTACTACTTAACTTGTAACATAGGAATAAGGGATGTAAATTATAACAAAATAATGTTAAATTTCATATTCTAAATTTCTATAAATTGTTTATAGTTTTGCTGTTTATCACTATTACTGTACAAGTGTAAAGGCATCGCAGGCAGCCCAACCGAAATTTATATGTAAAATATGTTAATTACTGTATAGTTGGACTGTTACAGTTTAATTGGTATCAGAGCAAAGTTAGGCTGATGTCTATTGAAGTCTTTAGAATTCAAAGTGTCGAAAGTGGTTAACATCCCCTGTAGTACTGTATACGCTGAATGTATAAATGAATCAAGTGATTGTAAATCGGGTTAAGCGACTAAATTGTATATAAGTTTTTGAATCAAGGGTTATTAAAAGGGATTGTAACCTGACAATTTTGCATGAAATATGTGATCTTATAATCTTAATGAAAGGTCTGTTCGATAAGGTATAGAGAAGAACTCGGTGAAGGTCCTACCACGACTTTCTCTGACCAAATCGAAATAAGATCCTAAAATGATGATATTAGAGTGAAATATGATATCATCAGTGAATAGATCTTAAGATTACCTGTTTAAATATATTTTGAAGAGAGAGAAATAAATTAGGAAATGATGAACATGTCTCTATATGGAAATAATTTTTTGAATAATAGTAAACCAAATTGATCTTGAATTATTGATCATGATAGAGTAACTGATGGTGTAAAGTATGTAATACGCTTATAACGGTCCCTACTACTAGCCCCACCTTTACTCAGATGAGTGATGCAACCCAAAGTGTATATTGTGGGAGGTCGCATAATAGTTGGCCTTGTTACTGATTCTTTCAAACCTGAATTAAATGTAAACAGATGGGATATTTGGTTAGGGATTATTGGATATTATGAAATGTGATACACTCACTGAGTGTGACTGAGAAGATGATTTGTGTACTTGTTGATTCAGTATCAATACTATTAATTCTAGTTCTCTATATATTCCTTCTGTTTCCTATAAGTATAAATCAAATATTTATAAATCTGGAATATTGTGGGGTATGCTCTCCAAAATGATATACTGTTTAGAGTACTATGAAAATTTGAAAAGTGTGTATAAAAACTGTGAAGTGACTATAAGAGAGAAAGGAAAGTGATTGTAAGAAAAAAGGAGAATGACAGCTGACCTAAGTTTATTAAATGAGTATGATTTTGAAGTAAATTACAAAAATGAATGGGTTAGCTGTGAAATGTGTTAGTTTAAATTATAATATTGGGTGTATTATTTCTTTCATCTTGTATAGTATACTGTGTAATGTAAATAAATAAGTGAATCCATGTAAATATGTATTAAAATGATTTGAATATTTTGTATATGTGTTTTGAGGATATATAATGGAATTGTAGGACCTAGAGACGAAACATCCAAAGTGGCATAAGATTTGTGACTCAAAATTTACTAGATGTAATTTCAGATAAATCTCCAAAGTAATATAGATCCGGGAGATCAAATTTTCGTAAACTTGATTCTCAATATTGAATCTACTTCTAAGCTCTTATCAGAGAACATAAAGGAGTCCAAAGAGCTTGAGAAATGAATATGGAAATTAGTCGATAAAGAATTCATCTGTATTAGTGTATTTGGTGGAAGTACAGATGAAATTTGTTGGAAGAGTAAGGAAAACTTATAATTGTGTATCAAATTCCGAATATTCAATAGAGTTATTACTAAGAATGAATAATCATCTGTTTAGGATTGATGCTTTACTTGATCCACTTAGAGATGTATAAGGAGTTCTTAAGATCAATCTTCGAGTAGAGAATCATCAGATAAAAAGCTTGGAGATTGATGTCCATAAGATAATAGTTAGAACTTGTTATAATTCTTACGAGTTCTTTATGGTGTCTATGAGGTTAATGAAATATCCTATGAGGTATGTGAATTTAATGAATAAGGTATTTCAATCACATTTAGATAAATATGTAACCATGTTATGGGAAACTATTTCACCACACTTGAGGAACATAAGCAACATTCTTGAATAACCCCACAGACTCTTAGAGACCGAAAATTTTATTGCTAAGTTCAGCAACTATGAGTTCTAACTGAATCATAGCATTTTCAATGATATGTGGTCTCAAAAAATAAAGTAATCATTGATTGTCTAAAATTAAGGTTCTTGCTAAGTGAGTGAGACTAAAGATAGTGACTGGTAGAATTTACGAGGTTTTACTGAATAATATAAATAGTTTATAGAAGAGTTATAGAAACAACTACTCTACTGATGTGATTTATATGCGAGGAAGTTTATATGGGTAGATAAATGTGTGTGTGGGAGTAGTATTCAAAAGTTGTTAAAAGATTTTAATTGTGGAGTACTATATTATTTGGAGAAACAACTGAAGTGATAAGTGTGATAAGGTGAAAATGTATTAAGAAGATAATTTATATGATGATTAGGGAACACGAATTATAGAGAAGTTGCCAAATCTAAGATTTAATGTCTCTAACTATCATATGATTACGACTAGATTTAAGATCGAGCCAAACTTAACGGACAAAATTAGTTATACTCAGAGGAATAAATAAATAAATTACTGCCAGCCATATAAATGGATATATATATATATATTTGAGTTGTAAATTGGTACAAATAATGTGGAGATAGAATTTGTATTTTTATAATTGTTAATCGCAGAATCTGGTTTTGGAAAGATTTCATTTCCAATTATAATTTGAATTTATTAAGTAATGTTATATGTATTATAAGAATGAGGGATGTATTGACGACTTAATATGAAAAGAGATATTGGGGGAGATTGCTACCTAATGTCTCATCTACTGTGAGTGAAGGTTAATATTTAAGTCTGCAAGTGGATTGCAGCCGTAGCTAAACCAATGTGAAAATGATTATTCTGGGATAGTAAAGAATTTGGGAGAACCATGATGTTATAGAATTGATTATAAATTGATTAACTAAATTGATTTACTTCTTCATCATCATGTTTCTTAATCTCCTGAGTGCCATAGTGGATATATATCTGTGAAACCGTGAGAATGCATGTGGAGTTCTAGTGAGCGTTACATGTGATAGGGATCCCTGATTCGCCATAAGCTTTTAAAAGAATAGCAAAAAGCTTTAGGATTCCAAATTTACTGTTAGCATCGCTTCCGATTGATACAAATATTTGAGCGTATTATTCAGAAGCTCGATGATATATCAAGAACGAGTGCATTGGATTTAAAAGCTACTGGGACAATCACTTACTGTAAATTGAATTTGTTTAAATGATAGGTACCAAACTAACATCGACTTCGCACCAAAAGAGATAATATGTGATAACTAGTGTGAATTATCTATTGTATGAAAAGAAATGAAAATTTGTTAACTCCCAAATTGATAAGTAAATTTCAAGGAGTATAAATCAATTGTGAAAGACGAAATCTAGTGATTTAAAAGAAATTTGGATTGTGCAAGTATACTGGCAATATTATCTTAAAGAAACAATTAATTAAAAGTTAGAAACTATATAAGGAAGAATAGTACCTCTAATGGTTTTACTTTCTAAATCAAGTGAAATTCGGAGGACCGAATTTTCTTAAGGTGGGGAGAAAATGTGAGACCCAATTCTACTTCACTGTATATGTGTTAAGTAATTATTAATTAAGTGAAATTTAAGGTATTAAGTGATTATAAGTGAAAGTGTAACGTGAGGCCCACTTATTTTAGTGGTTTCTAATGGGCTCGAGACTAGTTATAAAGTGTACAGTGGCATAATAAATATAAAATGATGATTTTGAAGTTTAAAAATAACTTTTATATTATTTAATATTATTTTGTGAAAGGTGGAAAACAAATTGGAAAATGACATTTATGTCCTAAGGGCATTTTCGTAAATTATACCCAAACTAAAATGAGTTGAGAAGAAGCAAAAATACCATGATATTCTACATGAAAAGGAGAGTAGGATAGTGTCAAGAGATTGATTGAATTGATGGTTAAATCGAAAAATTTCACTAGCGGTTCGTTGGGTAAAATCATAATTTCTCATTATCGGTGCAACACGCGTCAATGAAACCAATTCCAATCATCAAGATGCATTAAATATGATTGTTTGGTCATGGAATCTGAAAATATGGAGTCTAATTACACAGTTTTTATGACTACGAAAGTTTAAGGGCAAAATTGTCTGAAGTTTACAAATCCAAGGGCAAAATAGTAATTTTGCCTCTCTTTAGAAAGTTCAATAAGTTTGCCCCTTATTTAGCCAGCCACTATTCATCATCACTAACCTCAAGCTCCTATGCCATTTTTGGAGAAAAAGAAAGAAGAAAAGAAAATAAAGAAAAACATAAAGAAAATTAGCTTATTTCAACAAGATCAAAACAAGAAATTTACTCTTTTCAATCTCCTCTCTTCATCTACACCCTTGGTTCAATAAATAAGCAACAAAATAAGAAGAAAAACAAGGGGTAAGGTTTCGGCCAAGGTAAGTCCTACACATTCCTTATGGTTTCTTCAACATCTAATGTTAGATTCTATGTTTTTCATCATGCTAAGCCTAGATTTAGCATTATTTTTGCTTAAATCCAATTAAAAATGATGAAAAGGCACCTTGGAGATTCAGTTGGGATAAAGGCATGAAGAAATCATGGTGAAACTTGCATGAAAACGGTGCTAAAATGAATAATGGACTTAGATAAACAAGTTGGTAAGCATAGTTTGAAGAAATGCCTTAAGGAAGCTTATAGACACCATTCGGCCATGGGGTTTTAGGCAGCTTAGGATGCTGCATTTTATGGTTTTGATATGCCAAATTAATATAGAAATCAAGAGAATAATAATGGTGAAATCGGATCTAAAAACGGAGCTAAAACGAGAAAGTTATGTTTTACTATCGGTGTAATTTACATTGGTTAGGCATAGGCAATATCTAATGTGGCTGCATTTAGTGAAAGTTAATAGCTTAAAAATAAGAGGAAAATTAATGAAAATTTTTGGTGAAATTGTTTTGCAGTCGGGATAGACGGATTTCGAGTGGTGCTACCGAAAGAGTCAGTAATACGAGACAGGTAAAGGATGAGTGTGTAAGCCGTAGGGATTTAACGAATGCATGATTTTGATGAGTATAATTTTATGAAATTATTTGGTATTGAATTGCCTTTGAAAATCATGCAAATCTGGGGTTTACGACTGGTATAAATACTGTGTTTAAGTGCAGGGAGGTTAGGGTATTTACAGCTGTTATGTTGTCGAAAATTCCTCCAAAATTTTCTAAAATATCATGAAATATATTATGTACATAGAATGAGTGAAATTTTGTGTTTTGAAATTTATTTCCAATATTTTCCATAAGTTTGAATTTTATGAAAAAATATTATTTAAATATTCATGTTTAAATTGATTTACTTCTTCATCATCATGTTTCTTAATCTCCTGAGTGCCATAGTCGATATATATCTGTGAAACGGTGAGAATGCATGTGGAGTTCCAGTGAGTGTTACCTGTGATAGGGATCCCTGATTCGCCAGAAGCTTTTAAAATAATAGCAAAAGGCTTTGGGATTCCAAATTTACTGTCAGCATCGCTTCCTATTGATACAAATATTCGAGCGTATTATTCATAAGCTCGATGATATATCGAGAGCAAGTGCATTGGATTTAAAAGCTACTGGGACAATCACTTACTATAAATTGAATTTGTTTAAATGATAGCTACCAAACTAACATCGACTTGGCACCAAAAGAGATAATATGTGATAAATAGTGTGAATTATCTATTGTATGAAAAGAAATGAAAATTTGTTAACTCCCAAATTGATAAGTAAATTTCAGGGAGTATAAATTAATTGTGAAAGAGGAAATCTGGTGATTTAAAAGAAATTTGGATTGTGCAAGTATACTAGCAATATTATCTTAAAGAAACAATTAATTAAAAGTTAGAAACTATATAAGGAAGAATAGTACCTATAATGGTTTTACTTTATAAATCAAGTGAAATTCGGAGGACTAAATTTTCTTAAGGTGGGGAGAAAATGCAAGACCCAATTCTACTTTACTGTATATGTGATAAGTAATTATTTATTAATTGAAATTTAAGGTATTAAGTGATTATAAGTGAAAGTGTAATGTCGACCCCACTTATTTTAGTGGTTTCTAGTGGGCTCGAGAGTAGTTATAAAGTGTACAATGGCATAATAAATATAAAATGACGATTTTGAAGCTTAAAAATAACTTTTATATTATTTAATATTATTTTGTGAAAGGTGGAAAACAAATTGGATAATGATTTTTATGTCCCAAGGGCATTTTCGTAAATTTTGACCAAACTAAAATGAGTTGAGATGATGTAAAAATACCATGATATTCTACATGAAAAGGAGAGTAGGATAGTGTCAAGAGATTGATTGAATCGATGGTTAAATCGAAAAATTTCACTAGCGATCTGTTAGGGGTAAAATCATAATTTCTCACTATCGGTGCACCACGCGTCAACGAAACCACTTCCAATCATCAAGATACATTAATTATGATTATTTGGTGATGGAATCCGAAAATATGGAGTCTAATTACACCGTTTTTATGACTACGGAAGTTTAAGAGCAAAATTGTTTGAAATTTACAAAACCAAGGGCAAAATGATAATTTTGCCCCTTTCTAGAAAGTTCAATAAGTCTGCCTCTTATTCAGCTGGCCACTATTCATCATCCCTAACCTCAAGCTCCCACGCCATTTTTGGAGAAAAAGAAAGAAAAAAAGAAAATAAAGAAAAAATAAAGAAAATTAGCTTATTTCAAGAATATCAAAACAAGAAATTTACTCCTTTCAATCTCCTCTCTTCATCTACACCCTTGGTTCATCAAATAAGCAACAAAATAAGAAGAAAAACAAGGGGTAAGGTCTCGGCCAAGGTGAGTCCTACACATTCCTGATGGTTTCTTCAACATCTAATGTTAGATTTCTATGCTTTTCATCATGCCAAGCCTAGATCTAGCATTATTTTTGCTTAAATCCAATTAAAAAAATGATGAAAGGGCACCTTGGAGATTCAGTTGGGACAATGGCATGAAGAAATCATGGTGAAACTTGCATGAAAATTGTGATAACCGTAAATTTTCCATTTATTGGAAATTAGAAATATTGAAAATAAATATTAGACAAATAAATTAAAGTAAATACATAAAATTTGCGGGAACGGGATATTGGTAAAAATCCCGAGAATCGAGGAAGTGAAAGAATCGGGAAATCGGTGTAAAGGAAATTAAATGGAAATAATAATAAAGTCGGAGTTATTGAAAATAAGAAAAGGAGGAATTTAAATTGGATTAACGGAAATCCAAAAATTAATAAAATAAAAATGCGTATATTATATATTTATATAATTAAATTATATAAATATATTTACACATGTTTTTATATAAATACATATGTATGTATATGAATGTTAGTATATATTATGAAATAAAATATATACTATTTTGTCTTAAATAAAGACACGTGTATATTATAAAATGTAGTTATATAATTATAAATATATATGTACAGATATATATATATATATGAAATATATATATTATTATTTTAAATAAAAGTATATGAATATAGAAGAAAAGTAAATGTGGTTTTATATTAAAGTTTAAATGTATAAATATTGTATTATACCATCTATATAATTTGTACATGTAAAGGTTATTTATTTTTAAAGTATATAATTATACATACATATATATATATACAATATATATTTTGTAATATACAGTATATATAATTTATGTATATAATATATTGTATATTGTATTTTATTAAAATGAAATAATATATGTATGATATATATAAAATATATATTACAAGTATAAAATATAAATGATAGTGTATAATATATAGTATGTATTATATTACTAAAAAGGGAAATAGAAATAACCTAAAAATAGAAATAGAAAAAAAAAAAAAGAAAGGAAAGGAGGGTCGGGGCAGGAATCCCGATCCCCCCCCCCAGGTGAGACCGTCGGTGGCGGAGATGCCACCGCCGGCGAGGGAAAAGGAAGGGGATGCGTCGCCGGCCAAGGAAGAAGGCCGGGAAACCACCGGCGACGGAAGGAAGAAGGAAAACAGAAGCGAAATCACGGCGGAAGCCGAGAAGAGGAGAAACCAGGCCGCCGCCGCCGGCCAAACCAGCTGCCGCCATCACAGTCGAAGCATCGACGGAAGAAGACGAAGCCGATGGAAGCCACCGGAGACGCAATGGACGGCGGAGGAACGCCGGCGAAGAGGAAGAAGAAACCGAGGCAAAACCGCCTCGATTCGCCACCGTGTCGCCGATCCAGGGCAAACGGAGGGCACCGGCAAGTTCGTCGTGCAGCCGGCCAGCTGAGGGACGCCCGAACCGCCGGAGAACCGGCCGCCGGCGAGGAACCGGCGAGGAAAGAAGCTGGACCGGTCTGAACCGGTCTGACCGGGAAAGGAAGAAAAGAAAAAAAAAGAAAAGAAAAAGGAAAAAGAAAAAAAAAAAAAAGAAAAAGAAAAAGAAAAGAGAGAAAGAAAAGAAAAAGAGGAAAAAGGAGAATTTTGGGAATTCGGAAAATTCCCGAAAATTCGACAACCCGGGATTTTACAAATTCGGTAAGAAATTTCCCGAGAATTTAATTTCAGAAAAAATTAAATAAATTATGAAAAATTCTAAAAATTAGAATTTTAATTCCAGAAATTATTTTCAGCAATCGAGATAAGGAATCGGGAGAAATGGAGCGCGGGCGCGATCGATAAGCGGAAGTCGCCGACCCGGAAAAAGGTAAGGGATGCATGTGCAGCACTGTAAGGATACTCAGTCTGCATAATTTAATTTAAAATATTTTATGCAATTATTTTATGAAAATTATTATGATGCATGAATTGCTGAAAATAATTTGGGAAGAAGTACTGGCTGAAAGATTTCAAACTGTATTTTCCGTGCAGGAGGTTAGTGAATCGGCAGCCGTTATGCTGCCGAAAATTTTAGAAAAACTTTATAAAATCATATTAAATGATTTATTTCCGAATTTCGATAGTAAATCACGAGACATGAGGAAATTTCTAAATTTCATAAAATATGAATATAATGAGATGGAACTTTAGAATATTCATGTATTCGAGAATGGTGATAATGAAATCACCGAAAATTCTCGAAATAGATAAATTACACGAATTACGAGACGAAAGATGAAGTGAAATATAGTAAATATTTTATGGATATTTTTATCAATATTCACTAAAGGATTATAACCCTTATGGTTTTAAATCATGGAATTATATAATTGTATAAATTCCATAAGGTGTATTTTCCGATGAAAAATACGGTTTTGAGACTGGTTGGTATTCTTATCATGCTGATACATGATATGTGACATGTTTAGTCCCGGTCGACACCTGATCCGTGATCCACCGAGGACAATATAGATTATGGTCATAGATTTGACCGGTTTAGTCCTTTACCCTCCAGGGTTTATAGTACGACAAGATTAACGTCTATATTAAAATCCATAAATGATAGGTGACATGTTAAAAAGGGAAATATTTTACATGACATGGAATATGTCAAACGGAAAAGGCCATACCGAGCAGAGACTCGATGATTGAACCGTGGGAGCCACCTCTAGAGTCCTTCGGGAACTAAGTGCTACACGTGTTCTGATATTTCAGTACAGGCCATACCGAGCAGAGACTCGATGATTGAACCGTGGGAGCCACCTCTAGAGTCCTTCGGGAACTAAGTGCTACACGTGTTCCGATGTTTCAGTACAGGCCATACCGAGCAGAGACTCGGTGATTGAACCGTGGGAGCCACCTCTAGAGTCCTTCGGGAACTAAGTGCTACACGTGTTCCGATGTTTCAGTACAGGCCATACCGAGCAGAGACTCGATGATTGAACCGTGGGAGCCACCTCTAGAGTCCTTCGGGAACTAAGTGCTACACGTGTTCCGATGTTTCAGTACAGGCCATACCGAGCAGAGACTCGATGATTGAACCGTGGGAGCCACCTCTAGAGTCCTTCGGGAACTAAGTGCTACACGTGTTCCGATGTTAGTATAAGAAATCGTAGGATATTGTGACGATAAGTAAGTGAGTGTGATTCGTGAATTCGACAAATGTCAAAGAATGAAATAGATTTTAATAGCTTATTCTGCTTTTTAACGGACAGAACTAATTAAGAGAGTACATTAAAACATGAAATAAGTTTTAAAGAAATAAGATGATGATTTAACTAATATTCTTTTCAAGGAATATACGGATATTAATTATTCTATTTAAAGGCTTTATTTCGTAGAAGCATTATTTTGAAAAGAATATGAAAAAGGTTATGAAAGATTAAAAAGGAAAAGGATTTATTAATTCAAAACAAAAAGAAAAATTTTTCTCTACAGTTGCTTCTAGGTTCCGTAACAAGTATGGTATTCTAAAATACCTACCTTACTCCATTCGGATCCCTAGCCGACTGTAGTATCTTTCCTACATGCGAGCCTAGAGCCCATAGGAAAAATGAAAAAAGATTTTCAGCATATAGGAAGCTGAGTATCAAGTGAGGCATATAATTCTCTTACTGAGCCGTGGTTTTGCTCACCCCTTAATTTTCAACATCTCAGGTTTTGACGAATGTGAGATCAGTGCATTGTGGATCCTGGCTGTACACGAAGGACAGTGTGTCAGACTGACTGATTATTTGAGGTATGATCATTTAATTCTCTGTATTTAGACACGTCAACAGTACTACTTATCTGATTTGTTACGATAGGGGATGTGTATAATATAAACAATATTATGTAAAATTTATTAACAGTCAGTACAAGTGAAGTATCAGACAGCCCAACCGATTAAGTTGTGTATAAGAAGGGTAAAGATGTGGTCACGGGTCGTGACAAAAATGGTGCCAAAATGAATAATGGACTTAGATAAACAAGTTGGTAAGCATAGTTTGAAGAACTGCCTTAAGGAAGCTTATAGACACCATTCGGCCATGGGGTTTTGAGCAGCTTAGGATGCTGCATTTTATGGTTTTGATATGCCAAATTAATGTAGAAATCAAGAGTAGAATAATGGTGAAATCGGATCTAAAAACGGAGCTAAAACGAGAAAGTTATGTTTTACTATCAGTGTAATTTACACTGGTCAGGCATAGGCAGTATCTAAAGTGGCTGCATTTAGTGAAAGTTAATAGCTTAAAAATAAGAGGAAAATTAATGAAAATTTTTGGTGAAATTGTTTTCCAGCTGTAACGACCCGTTACCACATTTTTCACCTTATTTTACACAATTTATCCGGTTGGGCTATCTGTGATACTTCACTTTATTTCCTATGTTAAACAATTTCATAAAATATTGTTTATATTACATGCATCCCCTATCTTACTTAATAAGCAAGTAGTACTACATACATGTCTAAATACAAAAAATAAATGATCGTACCTCATATAAATTAGTTGGTCTGTCACATTGTCCTTTATGTGCAGCCGTAATCCAGAACCATTGGATCTCACAATCATTAAAAACCTGAAATGTTTAAAATTAAGGGGTGAGCAAACCACGGCTCAGTAAGAGAGTTATATGTCACATTTGATATTCAGCTATCTATATGCTGAAAATAATTTTTCAATTTCCTTAAATCTTCCTAAAGGCTCTAAGCTCACATGTAGAAAGGATACTACAATCGACTAGGGATCCAAATAGAGTAAGGCAGGTATTTTAAAATACCTGACTTGTTCCGAAATCTAGAAGCAACTGTAGAGAGTACTGTATCGATTGTTTTCAAAACAATATAATTTTCGTTTTTTCATAGAGTAAACCACTTATCTCTTTTCACTTCAGTATACTTTAAAACACGTGGCAGTTCAGTAATAAAAACAGTGGTTTACTTCTCTTCTCTTCAGTACAATAAAAACACGTGACAGTACAGTGATTTGTAAATATCCAATCATTGGATAATTACTTCTTCGATTATTTCTATCTTATAAATAATTCTTATGTTATTCTTTTAGAATAAACATTTATTTCTCTTTTCAAATCAGTCACAATTTAGTAAAATAGTATATACAGTATTTAGTAAAACAGTATCTCGATACGGTTCAGTCGGTAATATTAAACAGTAGCTACCAATTCAATAAATAGGATACAGTAACTTTCATTTTAGTAAACAGTAAATGGTAGCTTTCAGTTCAGTAAAACAGTAATCAGTGGCTATCATTTCAGTGTACAGTAGAGTTCTGCAAATAGTGTTTTGGTACGGTTTTTCATCAGTAAACAATAAACAGTACAGTAGTCCAGTACAGTACAGTAAACAGGATTCTGTAAATCCTTTCAGTAAACAGTAAACAGTAAGTGAGACTAGGCCTCACCCTACAATCAAATCATGCTATCTCGTCCACTAGGGACACAATAACAGTAATGAGATCTATGGCCATGATCTATAATATGTTTACGGTGTACGCTTGCTAGGCGACAATCTGGGACGCTGATGACTAGCTGGTCAATCAGCCACATGACAGTAACAGTATGGTATGATGCATGAAGCTGGGGGCCTAAGTCTCAAAACAGTATAAAAACTGTACCATAGCCTTTATGGATTTAAAACACAGTAAATCTAACTATTTCACAATTATCCATAAGGCTCACATGTATAAATCATCACCTTTATGAAATTTATAATTTAAATATCATTTCTCAAAATATTTCATAAAAGTATAAATCATGTTTTCCATACAATGAAAACAGTTATAAAATCGTCACACTGAAAACACATCTCCTGATTGTGTCTTTTTCACTATAAAAACAGATACGCACTCTTTTCCGTGCTTTCTTTCCAAAACATGGTAGAGACCTGTAGTCTCTTTTCCGTGTCTTTTTCCCGTCACCATGTTTTCTTCTAAAAACACGTGTAGAGACTTGTAGTCTCGAAATCATAATTTTCCCATCATTTCTTAACCTTTATGGAATTTATGTAATTAATTATTTTCATAATGAAAACCATAAAGGTTTTACATAAAATCAAGTGAATATTTAAGAAATATTTATAAAATATTCACTTCGGTCTCTTTTTCATTTTCATCTCGTTTTACGTGAAATATCACCTACCGGGTGAATTTTTGGTGATTTCCTTTTCACCATTCTCGAAAGCATGAATATTTTAAAATCAAATATCACTATATCCATGTTTTATGAAATTTACTTTATTTCTCGATTTTCGTACCTGAAAATCGTTTCACGTGAAATCAAATCATGTATTATGGTTTTTGGTAATTTTTGGTAAATTTCAGTAATTTTTCGATAATTTTTCGGCAATATAACGGCTGCTGATTTGGCTAGCCTCCCGCACGGAAAATACAGTTTATATTTCTCAACAGGTATTTTACCACAATTTTAAACCGATAAATCACCACACTATAAAACCGATAATTATCAATAGCATTTATAAAATTAAATGCAATATAAAAACATGGCCGAATATCCTTACAGGCGGCACATGTCTCCCTTACCTGTCTCGGGTCAGCGACTGCCTCTCGAAGGTCGCGCCCGTGTTCACCTCGCCCTATTCCATTGGCTCGGTTATCGAGGGAATTTTTCTGGAAATTAAATTCTAAAATTTAGAATTTTTTCATAATTATTTAAATAAATAAATTATTTAAATAATTTAACATTTTTCGGGATTTCTTACCAATTCCCGTAATTTTCGAATTTTCGGGAATTTTCTAAATTCCAGGAATCCCTTTTCTCTTTCTCTTTCTTCTTTTTCTCCCTTCTTTCTTTTTCTCTTTTCTTTTCTTTTTCTTTTTCCTTTTTCTCTTCTTTTTCTTTTTCTTTTTCTTTTTCCCTTTTCCTGGCCAAACCAGTTTGCCTCCTTCCTCGCCGATTCCTCGCTGGCTGCAGGTTCTCCGGTAGTTCGGTGGTTCCTCAGTTGGTCGGCACCACGGCAAAGCCGGATCTAGCCTCCGTTCATCCCAAATCGACGACATGGCAGCGAATCGACTCGATTTAGGTCGGCCTCCTTCTGCCTCTTTGCCGGCCCTCCTCCGTCATTCTACGCCTGATTGGTGCCCTCCCACGTCTTCCTCTTCCTCCAGTGGTGCTTCGATGGCAGTGGCGGTGGCCAATTTGGCCGACACCGCCAGATCCCTTTCTCTTTTTCCCGATTTTCCACTGGTTTCTCCCTCCGTTTTCTTTCCGATTTTCTTCCTTTCGACGCCGGCAACCACTTCCCTCTTCTGGCCGATGGCATTCTCTACCTCTCTTTGGCCTCCTCTCACCGGTGGCGAAAGTGGTTGCTGCCATCGGTCCTCTGTTTCGGGAAGGGTCGGGATCCTTCCCGATTCTTCCTTTCCCCCTTTTTGTTTTCTTTCCTATTTTTAGTATATAATTATACTATATACTATATAATATATTTTATACATATAATTTATACTATATATTATACATTTATTATTTCATATATAGTACAGTACAATATATATTATATATAAAATATATATATTGTATATTACAAAATATATATTTCGTAGTATATATATGTATATTTATATATTTTAATTTAATTAACCTTTATATAAATATTTTCAAACTTTAATGTAAATTAATATTTACATTTCTTATATATGTATATATATACTTATATATATACATAAAATGCTATAATTGAATACATATGTATTATTTAAATTTATACCATACTATATATATCTATATATACCTCAGTATATTAATATATACTATATAGCATTTCAATTCATATGTATTTATATAAAAATACATTTATATAATTTATAATTATATAAATATATTTCTCTTTTATTTCTTATTTTCTTATTTAATTTGGATTTCCATTATCCAAATTAAATTTTCTCCTTCCATTATTTTCCATAATTTCTCATTTTATTTTTCCGATTTAATTTTCCTTCACTTGGATTTCCACCATCCGTTCCTTTCTCAATTCTCAGGATTTTCACCAATATCCCGTTCTCACAATTTTATTTATTTCCACTGATTTATTTTCTCCAATATTTATTTCCAATAAATGGAAAATTTACGGTTATCACATTCTCCCCGCCTTAAGAAATTCGGTCTTCTGAATTTAACTTAAATCAAAAGGTGGTACATTCCGTATACATATGATTTCTGACCTCTAGGTCATCCTCCAAGTGATACTGCCAGTACACTTTCAAAATCAAGAATACTTTAGACCACTACATACTGTCTTTCATCATATATATCTATACTCCCGTAAGTTCATTCATCAAATTGGGAGTCATTCATTTCATTCTGCTTTTCACATAAGAGTCTATTCATATTATTTTCATATTACAGCTGATCTATGTTGTTCATCATCCATTTTGCTCACTTGGTGCCAAGTCGATATAGTTTAAAACTATTAATTACACATGTCAGTCAGTTATATGTAATTGTCCCAGTAGCTTATACATCTCATGCACATTCTCTCTCAATATCATGAAGCGTTTACATCTCACGCTCATATATATATATATACACACATCAGTATGGAGCAGTGCTATCAATACACTTGGGATCTCAAAGCCTTTTACTATCTCTCATTAGCATATGGCAACTCAAAGACTCCCATCACATGTAATGCTCACTGGAACTATACATATGCATTTATACTATTTCATGCTCATACTTAGACTATGGCATTAGAGAATCTAGGATTCTGAAAATGGAAAGGGATTCTATTTAGATCATTAGTCTTTAATCACTTCCATGTCATCATTTCTCTTTTGGACTCTTTATTGTCCACAATATTCCTTTTATCAAGGCTGCATCTCACTTGCAGACTTTATTATGGATCATCTCTTACAGTCATAGATCATGAGACAATCATTTCTCTCTATATTTCTTTTCATGTAGTTTGGTCATTCGATGATTGAATCCTCAATTATCCATTTAATCATCACATTATCTATACACTTCCACCATTTATCATTTCAAGGTGGTTATGTGTATGTATAACACTTTTCTACTTAGATACTGGCAGTAAACATATCGTTTCTCTTACTCCTTTGAGTACCATTACTTTCACTTGTCAAATTTGGCTTGATTTTACATCTAGCCACTATCATGTGATAACCAACCTGAAATTACTTTTAGTCTTTATTTCGGGAACTACTCTATGTTCCCTACTTATCATTTCAGTCGGTTTTTTTTTTTCTCAAGTGGTATGGTATTTTACTATTAAAATCTTTTAACCTTTTGCATACTATCTTCTCTTCACGCTTATTCATCTACCGACTTTAACTTCTTTAATTATATCTCATCTATAGAGCAGCTAATCCCATCACTCTTCTATGGACTGGCAATGGTTTCTAGCTAGACTCATTATTTTCGTATCTCGATCATTATCTTTATTATAGACAGATTCACTGTCATTCTGTCATTCCAAGATTATACATCTCATAAAGAGATACTGTCTAGCCAAATCTCTTATTTGCAAGTCTTAGCACAAGTTTGCAGTCTTGGAGACTTTCAAGGGTCATATCATCATGCTGCTCATGTTCCATTTGTACTTTAGGCTCTATTAATATCTCCTCAATTTATTCATGTACGGATGCCTCATTTCTTAGGCTTATATACTTCACAAGGCAACTCATTAACCTTGTAACCTCAATAGGAACTCGTAAAAATTCACTCCGTGTTCTAATCATCATCTTATGGACATTAATCTCCAATCTTTTATCTAAGGATGCTTTATACTGAGGCTAATCTTATTAACTCCTCATATATCTCTGATCAAATCAATAAAGCGTCTATTTTTATGTAGATGAATACTTGTTCTTCATGAGAACTTCATTATTTAGTAATAATTTACTATATCACCTTAATTCATCTACATATCAAGGTTATCTGTACTTCTATCATTTATACTTATACAAATAACTTCATTATCATCAATTTATGTTATCTGTGTTTCCACAAATCACACCTTTACAAGTGAATTTCATTATTCACATATTTTCTAGAGTTATTTTCTTAAGCTTTTCATATTCTTTCTATATTCTTCGATATAAGCTTAGAATTAAATTTCATATCCACAATCGAATCAATGTTAGCTCGATTTTTCCAATCTATATAACTCTGAAAATCTTATCGGGAATTACATCCGATACTTTCTTTAATCACACATCTCTTTTATCATTTCGGACATTTCATCCTCATGTCCTGTCATATTCACTCTATATCCTCAAGGCAGAGACATTTACTATTCAAATCATTTTAATTCATACTCTACCTTGATGTCATTGTTTACTCATACTTTACAGCATTACGAATCTCATTCTAGTAAGCTGTATCGAGTACAACAATTGTCAATACATTTTACAGCTAACCAATTCAATTCAGTTATTCGCTTTAATATCAAGTTCATTTAATAAAATCAGGTTTAATTCCCTTGAGTATGTTATCCACGAGGTTTGAACCCTGGTACCCTTACGTACCCAGTTCCTTACACTTGTATTACCATTGAAATAATTGTAAGAGTCCCGCCCGTTTCGTATCGGCCATCAGCGAGCATCCCCTAGGCGATCCTTTCGCCCCAGGTTTACCCTTACAAGTGAGTCGGCGATCACATAGTTCGCTCGCATCTCACAACACATGATCTACTATGGGTCGCCCATCATTGAATCGCTCATCACAGTTTTGTCTCAAGGGTCTTAAAGAACTTAGGTTAGCTGTCATCTTCTTCTGTTTATCACTTTACTATTTTTGTGCATATTCTCCACTTTACAATACTCCATACAGTACATCAATTTGCAATGCATGTCTCCAAATGCTCCGGTTCTATAAATAAATGTTCATTTAATACCTCAGAAACAGTATAAATGTATAGAACCTCTATCAATCGTACTGCTATGGATTTCATCAATTTTGTTTTCTGATCACTTTCTCAGTCAATTCCTATAATATTTCACTTTTATAATATCCACATCCCATAACAGTTATCCGAGTTGATACACTCGTAATTCAGGCCCTTACAATCATTAACCGGGCCAATTATCTTGCAACATTCCACTATACTCTTTGGATCGCACCATATAAGGCCTCAGCCCGTCCGTCGTCTGCTTGTACACATCTGTACTGTCCTCTTTGAGAATGCCCAGCCCTTTCACTAGGTCACCCCTCAAGGTTTTGTCGTGAGGCCCAGCCCGTTCACTAGGTTACTCACAATTCGCATCCATAATCTAAGTGTTAGTGGAATCAGTAATAGGGATCGCTATATTCATATTACATCCTCTATGTCAGTAATAACTCCATTACCATCAATGGATTCAAGATCAACTTGGTTTTATCACTGTCCAGAACTTCGTCCAACATAGGGGCATTTTCGTCATTTCAACATTTATTTCTTTCTCCTCAGTATACATCTAACTCAGTATCTTATTATTTATGTGTTGATAGTATCCTTTCTCGTACTTGTATCAGCAATTTGAGATCTTATTTGATTTCGATAGAGAAGTCTACTGAAATCCATAATTGGATTACTTTGCATGAAATGCAGCTTTACATCATCAATTACTCTGTCAAATCCATCAATTCCAACTTATGTTGGTCTAGTTTGACTCCAAGTAAAATTTTGGAGGGAGGGGTATTTTGGTCATTTTTGGCTAAAAATTTTCTCTCTCTTCAAAATACCTTCAATCGGTGATCTTAAAGTCTATCTAATGATGATATTTCATTCCCCTCCTCCTTTATATCATCACTTTCAGGTCTCAGTTCGATCCGGACAGAAAAATATTGGTGGGGCCCTCACCGAGTCCTTTTCTATTCATTACCGAACCGACTTTCATTTAGATTATAAGATCACCATCTTTTAGATAAATTCCAATGCCATTTTCTCTCTTTAGCCATCCTTATTTCATAAACCTCACCCCTTTCAAAATATTTAACTCAATTTACAATCATTTATTTTCTTTATGTATTTAGACTATACAGTACTACTGGGTATGTTAATCTTTTTTAGACATTTCCTCTCCAAAAGTATCGACCGACATCAGGCCAACCTTGCTCTGATACCATTAAATCTGTAACGACCCGTTACCACATTTTTCACCTTATTTTACACAATTTATCCGGTTGGGCTGTCTGTGATACTTCCCTTTATTTCTTAAGTTAAACAATTTCATAAAATATTGTTTATATTACATATATCCCCTATCTTACTTAATAAGCAAGTAGTACTGCATACATGTCTAAATACAGAAAATAAATGATCGTACCTCATATAAATCAGTCAGTTTGTCACATTGTCTTTTATGTGTAGCCGTAATCCACAACCATTGGATCTCACAATCATTAAAAACCTGAAATGTTTAAAATTAATGGGTGAGCAAACCATGGCTCAGTAAGAGAGTTATATATCACACTTGATATTCAGCTATCTATAGGCTGAAAATAATTTTTCAGTTTCTTTAAATCTTCCTAGAGGCTCTAAGCTCACATGTATGAAGGATACCACAGTCGACTAGGGATCCAGATAGAGTAAGGCAGGTATTTTAAAATACCTGACTAGTTCCGGAATCTAGAAGCAACTGTAGAGAGTACTATATCGATTGTTTTCAAAACGATATAATTTTTGTTTTTCCACAGAGTAAACCACTTTTCTCTTTTCACTTTAATATACTTTAAAACACGTGGCAATTCAGTAATAAAAACAGTGGTTTACTTCTTTTCTCTTCAGTACAGTAAAAACACGTGATAGTACAGTGATTTGTAAATATCCAATCATTGGATAATTACTTCTTCGATTATTTCTATCTTAGAAATAATTCTTATGTTATTCTTTTAGAATAAACATTTATTTCTCTTTTCAAATCAGTAACCGTATCGTACAGTTTAGTAAAATAGTATATGCAGTATTCAGTAAAACAGTATCTCGATACGGTTCAGTCAGTAACAGTAAACAGTAGCTACCAATTCAGTAAATAGGATACGGTAGCTTCCAGTTCAGTAAACAGTAAATGGTAGCTTTCAGTTAAGCAAAACAGTAATCAGTGGCTACCATTTCAGTGTACAGTACAGTTCTGTAAACAGTGTTTTGGTACGATTTTTCATCAGTAAGCAGTAAACATTACACTAGTTCAGTACAGTAAACAGTACAGTATAGTAAACAGGATTCTGTAAATCCTTTCAGTAAACAGTAAACAGTAAGTGAGACTAGGCATCACCCTACAATCAAATCATGCTATCTCGTCCACTAGGGACATAGTACCAGTAATGAGATCTATGGCCATGATGATCTATAATATGTCATCGGTGTACGCTTGCTAGGCGACAATCCGGGACGCTGATGACTAGCTGGTCAATCAGCCATGTGACAGTAACAGTATGGTATGATGCATGAAGCTCAAAGCCTAAGTCTCAAAACAGTATAAAAATCGTACCATAGCCTTTATGGATTTAAAACACAGTAAATCAAATTATTTCACAATTATCCATAAGGCTCACATGTATAAATCATCACCTTTATGAAATTTATAATTTAAATATATTTCTCAAAATATTTCATAAAAGTATATATCATGTTTTCCGTACAGTGAAAACAGTTATAAAATCGTCACACTGAAAACACATCTAGTGATGTGTCATTTTCACAGTAAAAACATATACGCACGTTTTTCCGTGCTTTCTTTCCAAAACATGGTTTTCAACGTTATCGAGATTCAAATCAATTATTTTTATGATTTATCAAAAATTAAAAGATTTATTTTCCAAATCAACACTCCCATCACCATGTTTTCTTCTAAAAACAGGTGTAGAGACCTGTAGTCTCGAAATCATAGTTTTCCCATCATTTCTTAACCTTTATGGAATTTATGTAATTAATTATTTTCATAATGAAAACCATAAAGGTTTTATATAAAAGCAAGTGAATATTTAAGAAATATTTATAAAATATTCACTTCGGTTTCTTTTTCATTTTCATCTCGTTTCACATGAAATACCACCTACCGGGTGAATTTTCGGTGATTTCCTTTTCACCATTCTTGAAAACATGAATATTTTAAAATTAAATATCACTATATCCATGTTTTATGAAATTTACTTGATTTCTCATTTTTCGTACCTGAAAATCGTTTCATGTGAAATCAAATCATGTATTATGGTTTTTGGTGATTTTTGGGAAATTTTAATAATTTTCCGATAATTTTTCGGCAGTATAACGGCTACCGATTTGGCCAGCCTCCTACACGGAAAATACAGTTTATATTTCTCAACAGGAATTTCACCACAATTTAAACCGATAAATCACCACATTATAAAACCGATAATTATTAATAGCATTTATAAAATTAAATGCAATTTAAAAACATGGCCGAATATCCTTACAGGCAGCACATGTCTCCCTTACCTGTCTCAGGTCGGTGACTGCCTTTCGAAGGTCGCACCCGTGTTCACCTCGTCCGATTCCATCAGCTAGGTTATCGAGGGAATTTTTCTGGAAATTAAATTCTAAAATTTAAAATTTTACCATAATTATTTAAATAATTTAACATTTTTCACGATTTCTTACTGATTCTCGTAATTCCCGAGATTTCCCATAATTTTCGAATTCTCGAGAATTTTTCAAATTCCAGGAATCCTTTTTCTCTTTCTCTTTCTCTTTCTTCTTTTTCTCTCTTTTTTCTGATAGGATGATATTTTGTGAATTTTATATGTGCTATATATTTGCTTTATTGATGTTTTATGCCTAAAAGAGCTTACTAATGTTTATTTTATGTTTTAGGTATTAAATATCAAAGTTGGAATAAAAAGAAGCTAAAAAGAGCAAAGTGCAGTATTTTCTGTCCAGCTTGAAAGATTGACATTTTTGACCAATTTAATGACCTGATCTAAAGAGGTGACTTTCATGGAAGTTGTAGGACTTCTCAAGGTTTCCAGAATGCACAAGATCACAAAAATCAGAATTCATTTGGTGGGTCAAACATCTAGACAAAATCAGTACGAAATTCTAGGCAGAATAACGAGATTGAGAAGAAATTCCACTAAAGCAAGTTCAAGACAAGAGTTTGCAGAGACAAGATAATTTCATAATTTTATTATGTCTTAGATCTGTAATTAATTAATAAAAATGGGCCTTAGGAATTTTATTTAGAAAATAATTGTAAAAAGATGATGAGATAAAGGTAAGAGTTTCACTAGTCAAATTACTTGTTTCCCAAGTAAACTCTTATCTGAATCCCACATTGCTTAGGAAAGTCTTTTAAACTCTTCCTTAGGCCTATATAAAGAGCACAAGGTTCTCATAAACATCATCCCTCAAATCTCTCACATCCTTCTCCTCCCACTTCTCTCTTGTTTAGTTTTAGAGTAGATTTAATATAAATTTTATTTTTATTATTTTGCTTATTTCTTTATTATTTTTAATTCTAATTTTGTTTTCTTTATTTAAATTAATATTGTTTGTGTGTTCTTGCTTGTTAGTTTATAATCTTGATTATTAATTCTGATTTTATAT
The DNA here is from genome assembly GCA_031772115.1 of Heritiera littoralis. NCBI lineage: Eukaryota > Viridiplantae > Streptophyta > Magnoliopsida > Malvales > Malvaceae > Heritiera > Heritiera littoralis. The sequence continues at coordinate 5,227,024 of JAPDPK010000037.1, read as the reverse complement.
TATTAAAGATTGCTTCTTTGATTGTTTCTTGCATGATATATGTAATCTTTATAATATTAAACTTGAATGTTATGATCTTGAATATGACTAGTGAGTAGTTTTCTTATTTAGTTATGAGGTAAATTGATTATTTTTGGGAAAAGCATGTTGTGAGATTCTTGAACCTATTATATAATTGTTGATTAAATATCCAAGATTCTCTGAGCACATTATAATGATTGTTTGTTTGATTAGATAGGGTGCACACTATTTAGTTAAATTAAATAATCCACTGCCAGATTAAAAACATAAGTCCGTAATTGCTTGTGGAGTTAATCACTATGGATGGAGGAGAATTAAGGTTTAGATTAAATAAACCGAGCTTATGTGTTTGTTATCTAATGTCAACCCATATCTTTCTTGTTGTTAATGCTGCTACAACTTATATCTAGAGAGCTTGTTCTAGGTAGGTTAAGTAGTTAGAGATTAGTTAAAGAGCTTGTTTTAACTAACGACTCAGTAAGGAAAGATGTTGTAACAGAGCTTGTTGTTATGCTACGGTTGACTATTTAATTGACAATAATATTTTGTAATCAATGATCAACATCAAAATCCAAAAATGATTGATTGCCTCGTAACTGAAGCTTTTTGCTATTTGTGTTTTATATTTAATAATTCTTGTTTTCTTTATTTTAGACATAGCTTACAAAACCCCCAGATTTTCTTCTTCTTTCGCCAAATCCTAAAATTAGATTTTTAATTTAATAATTAATTTAAATAATTTAGTCTCTGTGGGTTCGACCCTTGCTCTACTATCTACATAGTAGAGTTAGGAAATTTTATTTTTGGTGACTGACGACACTCATCAAATTTTGGCGTCGTTGCCGGGGACTGAAATTTGTTTAGGTTAATTATTTTAATTTAAAGTCTAATTTTTTTTCTTTTCCTTTTCTTTTCTTTTTTAGGGATTGCTTGTCTGACAAGGATTCTAGTCACAAACTTCAAAAGATTAGGGACTACATACAAGCAACCCAAAGCGTGGTGCCACAAACACCACAACATCCACAACCACTACCTCCCAAGACGAGAAGTGAGAGGACTCCATAGAGCAAGCTTATGAACCACAATATAATTATGACCCATACTATAATTATGAACCACACTACGATGCCTACTATCAAGGATGGTGGGATCATTCTAATTTTGGTTATGGGAATCAATATGAGGTTTACAATATGCCATTCCAAGATACATATCAAGCTCCACCTCAAGACTCAGGTATGCCTCCACCTCAAGAATTAGGTATGTCTCTTGAAGATATTGTTAAGACTCTTCATATTAAAGCTTTACAATTTTCACAAGTGGTTGATGTTTATATTAAGAATATTGATCACCATGTGAGTCAAATAATGAATTCTTTAAGTAACATTGAAGCTATGACATGTCAACGTGTGGGGAATCTAAGAGATAATGTTCCTAACATCACCTTGAAAAGTGAAAGGGAAATTGAATCCAAGGAAAATGCACATGAAGATGTCGATGAGTTTATAGAAAGGGAGGATGAATCCAATTTCTATATTAAATGTCACGTCCTCATCACTAACCAAATAGCAACTAACTCTTATCTTAAATAACAATTAAATCGACTAGTTTATCCGATGTCAATCTTCCTTACTCTTATGCTTTAGGCATTTTTATCAGAGTATAATATCTAATTTCACATGCATAAAATTTTTCATTTATAAACATGTGTCATGTACATCAGGATCTCAAATATTCAGACAACCTAATTTCCCCACATATACAAAACTATGGTATCGTACTGTACATTAGCCGAAGTAACGGCCGACTAAATATACCTTCAAGGGATACGTAGGAAGCGTGCCCCGAAGGTATCTCAAAATCCCAAATGATGCTCCTCTATCCAGAGCGGAATTACTTCAAGTAATCTGTATGAAAAATAGTTGTAAAGGAGTGAGTTTACGCTCAGTAAGAAACTTATGTAAAAGAGCGTACTATATCACTATATGCAGTTTTCCTGCTTGGCTCTATAATGTCATGTAAAATCATTATAAAGCATAGTGCTTATATTTCTTTCGCAAATATCAAATACAAGTAAATCATGCTTTCAAATATTTCCACGGATCTCAAATCACGTGAAATCAAGTAGGCAAATACAAATATTTTCAAATAGATGGGAGACAATTTATATCCAACAGATTCATGCACCAAGTAATTCTCATCATGGATACAGCAAATATATCCCATAGGGATAATCCAGAGAGATAATGGATACAGCAAATATATCCCATAGGGATAATCCAGAGAGATAATGGATACAGCAAATATATCCCATAAGGGATAATCCAATATAAAAATCTCAAGAGGATACCGCAAATATATCCCGTAAGCGATAATCCTGAAAGATATCAAATAAATGGCGTACCCACGTATGGGCCAGGGATCCTCCCCAAAGCCGAATCAAATAAGAGACTTATGGCCATTGTCTATAGCCCACAGTTTCACTAGTCAGGTGCCGTACTGCGGGTCTGAGGGCTGGACTAAAGCTCCTCAGTCAAATACAAGTAACAAATAATGTGCATGCTCTTTTGAGAGATTCATAGTCTCCAAAACCTTATTCATATAGGTTTTAAACAAGTATGAATATCCTTTCTTAAAACAGGTTCTCAAAACCTTTCTTTCAAATAGGCAGTCGACTGGTCATATATGGCAGTCGATTGCTACCCCATGTTTTGCCTTATTGAATTTCTTTCCCTTTTTGAAATTCAATTATTATATTTTTCAAAATACAAATAGGGCAGTCGACTGGCCCCAAATGGCAGTCAACTGGTTTTGAAACAGAATGTTTCCCGAGAATTAGCAGTCGACTGGCCCCCTTGGTAGTCGGCTGGTTTTGAAACAGAATGCTTCTGGACAGATAGCAGTCGACTGGCTCCCCCTGGCAGTCGACTGGTTTGAAATAGAATGGTTTATGGAAAAATGGCAGTCGACTGGCTCCCTTGGTAGTCGACTGGTTTGAGTCGGTTTTCGAAAAACGACGTTTTGGATGTCTCTAGGCAGTCGGCTGCTACTTAAGGCAGTCGGCTGCTCCTAGCCTAATTGGTAATAGGAGTAGGACCCAAATTACCCCTTTTTCCTTCACTTAAAGCAGCTGTTGTTTCTCTCCAAAACAGTTAAAGTAGTTAAAAATATGCAGACATAGTCACCCTACGTCCGTTACATAAATTCCTTACCTCAATTGAGATAAATCCACAAACTTGGTAGCCAATCTACACTTGTCCTTTTTCACTTTTTCAAGCTGTAAACATCATGACAATTTAAACCTCAATAAACCTACTATATCAACTTTATACAATCCCAAACCATCAAAATATCAACATAAAACCATCTAACTCCCTTACCTTTGCAATTCACCAATTCTTTAGATTTCTAGATCTCCTTATTCACTTGGATTCACTCTCTCATATTACAGGCATATGTTAAGCTATCGACAGGGATCGTTTTTCTTTAGAGAAGCTTAACGAATCGATGGCTTGAAATGTTGGTTTGTCAAGGTGAGAATTTGAACACTTAGAGGAAAAATATGGAAGCAACGAGAGGGAGAGGAAGATGGGCTGGTGTCGTGGGGTGCAAGAGATGATGATGATGAGTCATGTTAGTTCATTTAATGCCCATTAATGCATGCTCATCATCTCAGCCATTGACCACCTCCTTTGACTCTTTGACCTTTGATTGTTTGACCATCAATTGCCTTAATTCCCTTTATGTCCCATGCATCATTTATAAAATCAGAAATTCACCTTTATTTCCTTAATCCATGCTGGAAAACTGTACAAGTATGGAAAATTTACAGAATTTTGGGGATTTCACATTAAAGGTGGAGTTGTTGACATGCACAATGTAAAAGGGAGAGAGAATTTCGACAATTTTATAAAGCACTATAAGGATGTTGAAATCAAAGAGCTCAAAGCTAAGGTAAGTGATAAACAAATTCCTTTTAATTCTTCTACTTACCCTCCTCCTTTTCCTAGTAGGTTTGCAAGAGCTACAAATGAAGAGCAAGACAAGGAGATATTGAAGACATTTAGGAAAATGGAAGTCAATATTCCTCTCCTTGATGAAATTAATGATCAAGTGCTTTGCGATGCCAAGTTTTTAAGGGAACTATGCACTTCCAAGAGGAAATTAAAAGGTGATGAAAAGCAAGTTCTTAAAGATGAGCTAGAAATAGCCATGAGCAAAAATCTTGAGAATGAGGAACTTGAGAAACCAATAAAAAAATTGAGGTTTGGGATTGGATGATGGAAGGTGGAGCAGTCGAGCAAACGACATTAAAGAAAAGCGCTACTTAGGAGGCAACCCAATGATGTAAAACGAGGGAGTATTTCTTCCTTTACTTGTATTACCATTTAATTTTTGAATTTTTTATTGTTCTTCTTTGCATGCTAGACTTACTTTGAGGACAAAGTAAGATTTAAGTGTGGGGGAGAATATTGGTTTATGAGTCTATAGAGTTTTTTTTTTTTTTTTTAGGAACTGGAAATTTTCTTTTTGAAAAAAAAGGGGTCAAATTTTTAAGAGTTTTAAAAGATCATGATATGTTTTCTTTCTTTTAAAGATTGATTCTAAACTGAAACAAAGTTTTACAAGAAAGTTAAGAGTATTTTGATTGTTGTAATTGTTGAAGTGAATACTTTCTAAAGAATTTATGTGAGTTCATGATTAAATATGACTGCTCATATGATATTGATAATGTGAGTAGTTCATTGAAGTTGGTAGAAGCAAAGGATAAATAGACAAAAAAAACATAAAAAGAAAAGAAAAATAGAGGTTGAAAGCTTTAAATTCTACTCCAATGTTTTGAGTTACTTGATCTTGTTGATTAAGTTCTTGAAGTGACTTAAAATATGAGTATGCAAAGCACTCTAAAAGAGGGCTTAGTTGTTGAGTAACTGGGTGTTGGTATCACCAATATTAACATTCGCGTAAAAAGGCAAGTAAGTACTTAGGGAAAACATTATTGAAACCTCAAAAGAAAAAAAGAGAAAAAGAAGGAAGAGAAAGTAGAAAATAAAAAAAAATTCTTGATCTATTGACTTTGTTTGTTGTAATGTAAAATGGATAATTGCAAAATTGATATTATATGTTTCAGTTGTGTTTATTGTGAATTTTGCATGAATTTATTTAGAAGTATGCACGAATATGAGAAGTAATAATTTGAATATGATTGACTTGATTATTTGACTTTTGTTGAAGTTATGAGTTAAGAATTGAAAGATTTGAAAATATGTCCATGATCTTAATCTTGTTTTGAGTCTTAATTTTTTAAAATTTTGAGTCTTATTATGAATTTTTAGGATTGAGTCTTAAGTAAAAGATTTTGTGGGTATATCTTCTGAAATCCCTCACGAGACACAACTCGTCCACTAGGGGTGATCTAGGGGTTTAAAGGCTTATTGCATATACTAAATGAAATCGTGATTCCTACGAAAGTGAGTTAGGATTTAAGATTTGGAATTTAGGATTTAGTTCCTTAGGAAGTTAGTTTAGGTTTTGCTAGAGGACTAGCAAAAGCTAAGTGTGGTGGAATTTGATAGGATGATATTTTTTGAATTTTATATGTGCTAATATATTTGCTTTATTGATGTTTTACGCCTAAAAGAGCTTACTAATGTTTATTTTATGTTTTAGGTATTAAATATTAAAGTTGGAATAAAAAGAAGCTAAAAAGAGCAAAGTGCAGTATTTTCTATCCAGCTTGAAAGATTGACATTTTTGACCAATTTAACGACCTGATCTCAAGAAGTGGCCTTCATGGAAGTTGTAGAGGACTTCTCAACGTTTCCAGAATGCACAAGATCGCAAAAATTGAAGTTCATTTGGTGGGTCAAACATCTGGAGAAAATCAGTACGAAATTCTTGGCAGAATAACGAGATTGAGAAGAAATTCCAATAAAGCAAGTTCAAGACAAGAGTTTGTAGAGACAAGATAATTTCTTAATTTTATTATGTCTTAGATCTGTAATTAATTAATAAAAATAGGCCTTAGGAATTTTATTAAGAAAATAATTGTAAAAAGATGATGAGATAAAGCTAAGAGTTTCACTAGTCAAATTACTTGTTTCCCAAGTAAACTCTTATCTGAATCCCACATTACTTAGGAAAGTCTTTTAAACTCTTCCTTATGCCTATATAAAGAGCACAAGGCTCTGATAAACATCATCCCTCAAATCTCTCACATCCCTCTCCTTCCTCTTCTCTCTTGTTTAGTTTTAGAGTAGATTTAATAGAAATTTTATTTTTATTATTTTGCTTATTTCTTTATTATTTTTAATTCTGATTTTGTTTTCTTTATTTAAATTAATATTGTTTGTGTGTTCATGCTTGTTAGTTTATAATCTTGATTATTAATTCTGATTTTATATTATTAAAGATTGCTTCTTTGATTGTTTCTTGCATGATATTTGTAATCTTTATAATATTAAACTTGAATTTTATGATCTTGAATATGACTAGTGAGTAGTTTTCTTATTCAGTTATCAGGCAAAATTGATTATTTTTGGGAAAAGCATGTTGTGAGATTCTTAAACCTATTATATAATTGTTGACTAAATATCCAAGATTCTATGAGCACATTATAGTGATTGTTTGTTTGATTAGATAGGGTGCATACTAATTAGTTAAATTAAATAATCTACCGCCAGATTAAAAACATAAGTCCGTAATTACTTGTGGAGTTAATCAGTTGGGATGGAATTAAGGTTTATATTAAACAAACCGAGCTTATGTGTTTGTTATCTAATGTCAACCCATATCTTTCTTGTTGTTAATGCTGCTACAACTTATATCTAGAGAGCTTGTTCTAGGTAGGTTAAGTAGTTAGAGATTAGTTAAAGAGCTTGTTTTAACTAATGAATCAGTAAGGAAAGATGGTGTAACATAGCTTGTTGTTATGCTACGGTTGACTATTTAATTGACAATAATATTTTGTAATCAATGATCAACATCAAAATCCAAGAATGATTGATTGCCTCGTAACTGAAGCTTTTTGCTATTTGTTTTTTATATTTAATAATTCTTGTTTTCTTCATTTTAGACATAGCTTACAAAACCCCCAAATTTTCTTCTTCTTTCCCCAAATCCTAAAATTAGATTTTTAATTTAATAATTAATTTAAATAATTCAGTCTCTGTGGGTTCGACCCTTGCTCCGCTATCTACATAGTAGAGTTAGGAAATTTTATTTTTCGCGACTGACGACACTCATCAAATTTTGGCGCCGTTGCCGGGGACTGAAATTTGTTTAGGTTAATTATTTTAATTTAAAATCTAATTTTTTTTCTTTTCCTTTTCTTTTCTTTTTCAGGGATTGCTTGTCTGACAAGGATTCTAGTCACAAACTTCAAAAGATTAGGGACTATATACAAGCAACCCAAAGCGTGGTGCCACAAACACCACAACATCCACCACCACTACCTCCCAAGACGAGAAGTGAAAGGACTCCATGGAGCAAGCTTATGAACCACACTATAATTATGACCCATACTATAATTATGAACCACACTACGATACCTACTATCAAGGATGGTGGGATCATTCTAATTTTGGTTATGGGAATCAATATGAGGTTTACAATATGCCATTCCAAGATACATATCAAGCTCCACCTCAAGACTCGATGTAAAAACTACAAACTTTGTACCACATGATGTGAATAAATAAGAGACATGGAGTAAGTTGAGTATTATGATATATGTTGTAAGAAATAATCTTATGACAAGTAATGAGGATGAAACCTCATTTTAGTGGAATTAGAAAACAATTAACTTATAATTTTGTGTCATTTAGAAAATCTCATAACTAAGTTCAAGAATTTAAATATGAACTAATGAGATGCATATATTCCACCAAATACATAGGTAGGATTGTTTTAATAAAACAAGTATACAAGTATATTAAAGGAAATGTAGTATGTATGAGAAATGAATAATTAAAATAAATTGAAGAATTCATATGTATACACATATCCATACAAAAAGATATATAAATATATATAGGTATATATATATATATACATATTAGACATGAATATATATAAATATACGTATATTTATATGAATATGAGTATGTGTATATATATATATATATGTTTTATTATAATTAAGGTTTTTAAATATAAGTACATATACACATTATATGTAAAGAGTATAATAAAATAAATGAATACATATGAATATATGATTGGTATATGTAGATAAAATTTATTATTTAAAGACAATTATAATTCATATGAATTATAAATATTTGAGATAATAATAAGAATATAAATAAAATATAATTTAGTGTGTGTTAGTGGAGTTTGATGGGACTTTCTCCCATCAAACCCCACTAACTTCACCCGGATACACCAACCCAAGCTTCTAAGAGAAGCCTTGAAAATAGAAGAAATGAGATGAGAGGAAGGGAGATGTGCGACACGAGACAGAGGGCTGGAGATTTAAACCATTCGGTGAAGAGGAAAGAAAGGAGATGAACTGAAGCCGAGAAGAAAGAAAAGTAGCCGGAAAGAAAAGGAAAAGAAGAGAAAAAGACGTTGCAAAGGAACATTTCAGTGAAGGAAGAAGAACTGCAGTTATGCAGTAAAGAAACGGAAAAGAGAGGAAATTCTTGATGTACAGAAGAATGAATTGGGTCTGAAGAAAAATGGGGCTCGTACGGTGATGACTGCTGGAACCGTGGGTTGAAGGAGGAGATTTTATGACAATGCCATGAGGAACTTAATGGTATAGCAAGGATGTTGTTCAGAGGCCATTACTGTCAGATTTTTTTTAGGTTAGTAATGTGGGATTTTGATGTTGTTTGAGGTTGAGTTTGTGAGGCTCAAAGTAGGGAATTGAAGATTGAAATTGGTTGCTTCCTAGCTGCTAGAAGGTGACAATCACAGAGACTCTCAAGTGGCATTTAAGACTGGAGGACAGGGGAGTCTCGGGTTGGATTTACCAGCCAAGATAAACGCTGGAAGTGACATGGAAACTGAGTTTCGAAGTGGTGAAATGGAGCTGTGATGATGCTATAAAACATCAGGAAAATTAGGGCAAGGAACGTGAGGCAGCTTAGGAACCATCATTGTTCCTCTCGGCTTGGGAACAGAGCAACGAAAGGGGGTCAACTTGGCTGGGCAAGAAAACTACAGTAACTGACCAATTGGTGCAGGAAAACTCCTCCCCTCAGCACATACGGGACAGCAGTAAAGAAGCTTGATTAACTTCTACCTTTTGGTCCAATAGAAACCTAGAACAAGAGTGGTTCGGTTTAAAGGTTCCAAGAGGTAAGATTTTGCCTCCCTTAGTTAAGTTAATAAATGTGTTTAATATGTAAATCAATATGAAATGATGTTTTATATATATGACGAATAATATGGTGAGGATGGTGAAACAAAATTGGCTAAATGCATATGCATATATACATATATGCATGTCATTAGTAAATATGAGGAATTTATTATGAGTAAGGTAAAATGATATATATATATATATTGCTATATATTTATATAATTGTATAATTGGGAATGAAAGAATAAAATCTAAGAATTTAGATTTCATTAGTATCAAATACCCATATATACATGTACATATATATTACTTATACATATATGTATGTATACTACTTGCTTAAAATACGAAGAAATAAATATATATATATATATATATATATGTTTATACTACTCACTTGAAAATTTAAACAAGAGACAAAGAAAGGAAATAGCATATACAAATTAATAAACCTCTTATTGCCTTATAAAGAAAATAAGTAAAGAGTTATTAAACCGAGTAAATAATGTTTCGAAAGACACATAAAGAATCTAGTCCCTCACCAAAGAAATGAGTTAGAATAGTTTAGATACTAAGACATATAATTGATATATGATCAAAATATAATTAAGACATGTTATTGAAACATCATTTGATTTAATTGTAGTGAATTTGGAGCGGTGTAGGAGTTTAGCTTGAGTTGAGGATCGAGGAAAGGTAACCTACCAAGCACCGAGGTAAGTGGGTTAAATAAATCTTACTAGCATCGTCTCGTAAGAGATGAAGGAATCCTTATTAAATAATTAATTAAATTATATAGGATATTGGTTGAGCATTACGGGTAAGATAATTAGAATAATTATGCAAGAGTTTTAAACCGAACATAATGTGCCTGTGAAATGCCCTTATTTAAAAGGTGATCTTTGTCGTGTATTGTGTAATGTGTTATGTGTTATGGCACTCTCATGATCATTGAACATGTTAACATATTGTTATGCTTGGGTATGAATACGTGAGTTGAGTACCAAATACACATATCGTCTCGATGTTGAGTCCATAGACCTCAATTAGCACCTAGTTTTATGTACCAAGAGTAAAGACTCGAATTCCGAACCGTGGGAGTCACCTCTAGGATCCTTCGGGAACTACGTGCTACACGAGCTTCGATGTGCTAAAGGCATTAACCGAGTAAAACCTCGAGTGGACTTTGGGCCATAGAGGACAGTACGGATGAGTGATGAAGCTAGGCAATCGTTGTCTGATGGGCCCAGAGAGGTTGCCATGGCCGATTGTGCTGGTTCGTCATAATCTCTAAAACCTCGAGTGGACTTTGGGCCATAGAGGACAGTACGGATGAGTGATGAAGCTAGGCAATCGTTGTCTGATGGGCCCAGAGAGGTTGCCATGGCCGATTGTGCTGGTTCGTCACACCCCTAAAATCCTTCGGGAACTAAGTGCTACACAAGTTATGACGAAATATGAGAAATCGTAGGGTATTGCGATTTTAAGTAAGTAAGTGATTGTGATTCATGAAGGCGATGAATGTTGAAGGATGACATAGATCTTAGGCATATGACACATGATGTATGTGATTATTGAATGATATCTATATATGCCATTTGAACATGTGCTACTTGAATGTTCGTTTCTTTCGATTATTTGAGTTATGTCTATATATGTCATTGAACATGTGCTACTTGAATATTCGTGCTTCCACACATAATTATATTTTTAATAAGAACGATGACTGGTGTAACTAAGGATGAAAAGTAAGTATGAGTAAGTTATGACGTGTGTACACTTACGAAAAGGGTAATAAACCTTAGTATAACCCATACATGCTAATTTACAATAACTCAAGCATGTATGATCGTGTTTTACGATATGAGCCTAGTATGTTTTATTTAAACTACTTACTGAGCCGTGGATTGCTCACCCCTTAATTTAACAACTGCAGATCATACGAGTTGATAGCCGGCTCAGGCTTCGCGTAGGCTCCTGGGAAATCGTACCTAGTAGTGGTACCCATTGCGTTCTCCAGAGCTAGCATTTTGTATTTTGAGGTATACTGATAGTATATCATTTTGATAATTATGTGTACGTTAACTTTCACAGTACTAAGATAATATGTGGGATGTAACTATGGATCGCATTAGATGACTATGAGAGTCTAGGTGGTTATCGAGTCCGATCCAGGTCTTAAATTATGTTTTGAATTATGTATAAATGTGGTAGATACGAACTTAGTAACGGTTAAACTCTCGAGATCTTGAAATACGTGATTGCATGAAATTGTGGAGAAACACCAGCTGTTGTATTATGTGATTTAGAAATGCGTTTTGTGCAGGGAATTATACCTGGGGAAATTGATAAAATACAAAGGGGAGGTTTTCGATCTGTTTCTTTTGGGAATAGTAAAATAAGACGAAAATCATAAGAAAAACCTCTTTGAGAAACGTGTCATAGCTCGAGAAATAATATGAGTAAGATAGGATCGGAATTTAGATACTACACTAACACCGAATACAAACCGTAAGTAGAAAAAGAAAAATTTGGTTCGAAATTTTCGTAAGCAAATCTAGTAAGTGTTAAGTGGATGTCATTGACATTCGGGTCGTGACACTCAAGTATGCCTCCACCCCAAGAATTAGGTATGTCTCTTGAAGATATTGTTAAGACTCTTCAGATTAAAACTTTACAATTTTCACAAGAGGCTGATGGTTATATTAAAAATATTGATCACCATGTGAGTCAAATAATGAATTCTTTAAGTAACATTGAAGCTATGACCTCTCAACGTGTGGAGAATCCAAGAGATAATGTTACTAACATCACCTTGAAAAGTGAAAGGGAAATTGAATCCAAGGAAAGTGCACATGAAGATGTCGATGACTTTATAGAAAGGGAGGATGAATCCAATTTCTATATTAAAGGTGGAGTTGTTGACATGAAGAATGTAAAAGGGAGAGAGAATTTCAACAATTTTATAAAGCACTATGAGGATGTTGAAATCAAAGAACTCAAAGCTGAGGTAAGTGATAAACAAATTCCTTTTAATTCTTCTACTTACCTTCCTCCTTTTCCTAGTAGGTTTGCAAGAGCTACAAATGAAGAGCAAGACAAGGAGACATTGAAGACATTTAGGAGAATGAAAGTCAATATTCCTTTCCTTGATGAAATTAATGATCAAGTGCTTTGCGATGCCAAGTTTTTAAGGGAACTATGCACTTCCAAGAGGAAATTAAAAGGTGATGAAAAGCAAGTTCTTAAAGATGAGCTAGAAATAGCCAAGAGCAAAAATCTTGAGAATGAGGAACTTGATAAACCGATAAAAAAGTTGAGGTCTGGGATTGGATGATGGAAGGTGGAGCAATCGAGCAAACGACATTAAACAAAAGCGCTACTTGGGAGGCAACCCAAGGATGTAAAACGAAGGAGTATTTCTTCCTTTACTTGTATTACCATTTAATTTTTGGGTTTTTTATTGTTCTTCTTTGCATGCTAGACTTACTTTGAGGACAAAGTAAGATTTAAGTGTGGGAGGGAATATTGGTTTATGAGTCTATAGAGTGTTTTTTTTTAGGAACTGGAATTTTTTTTTGAAAAAAAAAGGGTCAAATTTTTAAGAGTTTTAAAAGATCATGATATGTTTTCTTTCTTTTAAAGATTGATTCTAAACTAAAACAAAGTTTTATAAGAAAGTTGAGAGTATTTTTATTGTTATTATTGTTGAAGTGAATACTTTCTAAAGAATTTATGTGAGTTCATGATTAAATATGACTGCTCATATGATATTGATAATGTGATTAGTTCATTGAAGTTGGTACAAGCAAACCATAAATAGACAAAAAAAAAACATAAAAAGAGAAGAAAAATGGAGGTTGAAAGCTTTAAATTCTACTCCAATGTTTTGAGTTACTCGATCTTGTTGATTAAATTCTTGAAGTGACTTAAAATATGAGTATGCAAAGCACTCAAAAAGAGGGCTTACTTGTTGAGTAACCGGGTGTTGGTATCACCAATATTAACATTCGCGTAAAAAAGCAAGTAAGTACTTAGGGAAACCATTATTGAAACCTCAAAAGAAAAAAAGAGAAAAAGAAGGAAGAGAAAATAGAAAATAAAAAAAATGTTGATCTATTGACTTTGTTTGTAGTAATGTAAAATGGATAATTGCAAAGTTGATATTACATGTTTCAGTTATGTTTATTTTGAATTTTGCATGAATTTATATAGAAGTATGCACGAATATGAGAAGTAATAATTTGAATATGATTAACTTGATTATCTGACTTTTGTTGAAGTTATGAATTAAGAATTTAAAGATTTGAAAATATGTCCATGATCTTAATCTTGTTTTGAGTCTTAATTTTTAAATTTTTGAGTCTTATTATGAATTTTTAGGATTGAGTCTTAAGTAAAAGATTTGTGGGTATATCTTCTGAAAGCCCTCACGAGACACAACTCGTCCACTAGGGGTGACCTAAGGGTTTAAAGGCTTATTGCATATGCTAAATGCAATAGTGATTCCTACGAAAGTGAGTTAGGATTTAAGATTTGGAATTTAGGATTTAGTTCTTTAGGAAGTTAGTTTAGGTTTTGCTAAAGGACTAGTAAAAGCTAAGTGTGGGGGAATTTGATAGGATGATATTTTTTGAATTTTATATGTGCTAATATATTTGGTTTATTAATGTTTTGTGCCTAAAAGAGCTTACTAATGTTTATTTTATGTTTTAGGTATTAAATATCAAAGTTGGAATAAAAAAATCTAAAAAGAGCAAAGTGCAGTATTTTCTGTCCAACTTGAAAGATTGACATTTTTGACCAATTTAACGACCTGATCTCAAGAAGTGGCCTTCATGGAAGTTGTAGAGGACTTCTCAAGGTTTCCATGCACAAGATCGCAAAAATCAAAGTTCATTTGGTGGGTCAAACATCTGGACAAAATCAGTACGAAATTCTGGGCAGAATAACGAGATTGAGAAGAAATTCCAATAAACCAAGTTCATGACAAGAGTTTGTAGAGACAAGATAATTTCTTAATTTTATTGTGTCTTAGATCTGTAATTAATTAATAAAAATAGGACTTAGGAATTTTATTTAGAAAATAATTGTAAAAAGATGATGAGATAAAGGTAAGAGTTTCACTAGTCAAATTACTTTTTCCCAAGTAAACTCTTATCTGAATCCCACATTGCTTAGGAAAGTCTTTTAAACTCTTCCTTAGGCCTATATAAAGAGCACAAGGCTCTGATAAACATCATCCCTCAAATCTCTCACATCCCTTTCCTCCCTCTTCTCTCTTGTTTAGTTTTAGAGTAGATTTAATAGAAATTTTATTTTTATTATTTTGCTTATTTCTTTATTATTTTTAATTCTGATTTTGTTTTCTTTATTTAAATTAATATTGTTTGTGTGTTCTTGCTTGTTAGTTTATAATCTTGATTATTAATTCTGATTTTATATTATTAAAGATTGTTTCTTTGATTGTTTCTTGCATGATATTTGTAATATTTATAATATTAAACTTGAATTTTATGATCTTGAATATGACTAGTGAGTAGTTTTCTTATTCAGTTATGAGGTAAATTGATTACTTTTGGGAAAAGCATGTTGTGAGATTCTTGAACCTATTATATAATTGTTGATTAAATATCCAAGATTCTCTGAGCACATTATAATGATTGTTTGTTTGATTAGATAAGGTGCACACTATTTAGTTAAATTAAATAATCTACCGCCAGATTAAAAACATAAGTCCGTAATTGCTTGTGGAGTTAATCAGTAGGGATGGAAGAGAATTAAGGTTTAGATTAAATAAACCGAGCTTATGTGTTTGTTATCTAATGTCAACCCATATCTTTCTTATTGTTAATGCTGCTACAACTTATATCTAGAGAGCTTGTTCTAGGTAGGTTAAGTAGTTAGAGATTAGTTAAAGAGCTTGTTTTAACTAACGACTCAGTAAGGAAAGATGGTGTAACAGAGCTTGTTGTTATGCTACGGTTGACTATTTAATTGACAATAATATTTTGTAATCAATGATCAACATTAGGCTATTTGTTTTTTATATTTAATAATTCTTGTTTTCTTTATTTTAGACATAGCTTACAAAACCCCTAGATTTTCTTCTTCTTTCCCCAAATCCTAAAATTAGATTTTTAATTTAATAATTAAGTTAAATAATTCAGTCTCTGTGGGTTCGACCCTTGCTCCGCTATCTACCTAGTAGAGTTTGGAAATTTTATTTTTGGTGACTGAGGACACTCATCTCTTTCTTTTTCTCTTTTCTTTTCTTTTCTTTTCTTTTTCTTTTTCCTTTTTCTTTTCTTTTTCTTTTTCTTTTTCGTTTTCCTTTTTCCCGGCCAAACTGGTCTGCCTCTTTCCTCGCTGGTTCCTCGTCGACTGGTTCTCCGGCGGTTCGGTGGCTCCTCAGATGGCTGGCACCAGGGCGAAGCCGGATCTGGCCTCCGTTCATCCCAAATCGACGGTGGTGGATCGACTCGATTTAGGTCGGCCTCCTTCTGCCTCTTTGCCGGCCCTCCTCCGCCGTTCTTCGCCTGACCGGTGGCTTCTACGTCTTCCTCTTCCTCCCGTGGTGCTTCGGTGGCAGTGGTGGTGGCCAATTTGGCCGGCACCGCCAGATCCTTTTCTCTTTTTCTTGATTTTTCATCGATTTCTCCCTCCATTTTCTTTACGATTTTCTTCCTTTCGACGCCGGCAACCACTTCCCTCTTCTGGCCGGTGGCATTCTCTACCTCTCTTTGGCCTCCTCTCACCGGCAGTGGTTGCTACCGTCTGTCCTCTGTTTCAGGAAGGGTGGGGATCCTTCCCTGATTCTTCCTTTCCCCTTTTTTGTTTTCTTTCCTATTTTTAGTATATAATTATACTATATACTATATAATATATTTTATACATATATTATTTCATATATAGTATAGTACAATATATGTTATATATTACAAAATATATATATATATTGTATATTACAAAATATATATATATATATTTATATATTTTAATTTAATTAACCTTTATATAAATATTTTCAAACTTTAATGTAACTTAATATTTACATTTCTTATATATGTATATATATACTTATATATATATACATAAAATGCTATAATTGAATACATATGTATTCTTTAAATTTATACCATAGTATATATATATATCTATATATACCTCAATATATTAATATATACTATATAGCATTTCAATACATATGTATTTGTATAAAAATACATTTATATAATTTATAATTATATAAATATATTTCTCTTTTATTTCTTATTTTCTTATTTAATTTGGATTTCCATTATCCAAATTAAATTTTCTCCTTTCATTATTTTCCATAATTTCTCATCTTATTTTTTTGATTTAATTTTCCTTCACTCAGATTTCCACCATCCGTTCCTTTCTCAATTCTTGGAATTTTCACCAATATCCCGTTCTCACAATTTTATTTATTTCCACTGATTTATTTTCTCCAATATTTATTTCCAATAAATGGAAAATTTACGGTTATCACACCAGCCTGGATAGACGAATTTCGAGTGGTGCTACCGAAAGAGTCAGTAATATGAGACAGGTAAGGGATGAGTGTGTAATCTGTAGGGATATATCAAATGCATGATTTTGATGAGTATAATTTTATGAAATTATTTGGTATTGAATTGCATTTGAAAATCATGCAAATCTATGGTTTACAGTTGGTATAAATACTGTGTTTAAGTGTAGGGAGGTTAGGGTATTCGCAGCTGTTATGCTGCCGAAAATTCCTACAAAATTTTCTAAAATATCATGAAATATATTATGTGCATAAAATGATTGAAATTTTGTGTTTTGGAATTTATTTCCAATATTTTCCATAAATTGGAATTTTACCGAAAAATATTATTTAAATATTCATGTAATTAAATTTTATTAAAGTGAGATGTCAAATATGTTCTTTGTAATATTTCACAATTATTTTGAACGTTTATAAATTTTGTCACTTAAACATGAATATTTTATTGACAATTTTTACTGTACTGCTAATTATGAATTTAAATACCTTTTTGAAATTCTATTAAATTTTAATGATATTTGTTTAAATTCCTTAAAGGTATTTCTACTGTAAATGAAATGTTTTGAGAATCTTAGGCCTCATATCATGCTCACATGTATTACTGTACTGTACTATAAACCCATCAGGTCATCAGCAATCCTAAGGACACTTAGCAAGTGTACTCTGAGGACACTTATAAACTATGGCTATAGATCTTACTGTTTATTGTTATTGTTCCTTACAGGGATTCTATCATGATATAGCGAGGGTGATGCCTTGTCTCCACCTACTGTTTACTGTTACTGAACTGTAAAAACCGTTAACTGTTTTACCGAAACTGTGAACTACTATTTATTGTTACTGAACTGTGATTCACTGTTAAGTGTTTTACCGAACTAAGAACCACTGTTTACTGTTACTGAACTAAGAATTACTGTTAACTGTTTCACTGAACTACTATTTACTGTTTACTAAATTGTATTAAATTGTTTCTGTTTATTGAAACGAAATTGTTTTATGGAAATTATTTCTGGTTTTGAAAAGTTTACTAAACTGTCACTGTACTATGAAAATTCAAGTGTTTACCATGTTGAACTATTTTTACACTATCTAATGAACTGTCACCGTATGAATACTGAACTATTTTACTGTTATTGCAAAAAGTACTGTACCGAACTGTTATTGAAGTGTTTTACTGAATTGTTAACGTTTCAAGATGAACATTTTATTGTCTTTAAAACCTATATGGTTTACTGAAACCTCTACTATTTACTAAATTGTGTCGTTTACTGAAACACTATTACTATTACTAATTTGTTACAATTGAAAGTGTTACAAATTAATCACTATTAAAGTGAAATTGTTTACTGAATCGATTCGTCACTGTTTTACTGAATTGTTACGTGTTAAATTCTATTTCCATTGTTACTATTTTGTTATAACTGATAATGTTACAAATTAATCACTATTAAAGTGAAATTGTTTACTGAACCAATTCGTCACTGTTTTACTGAAGTGTTACTGTGTTAAATTCTATTTTCATTGTTTTCGTACTACTATAGTACTACTACTGAATTGTTTCTATACAGTTACTACTATTAACTAAATGGTTTATTGTATTGTTTCTACTACTGTTATTATAAGGTTTTCAAGTGTTTACGGAAGTGTTTAATTAAATGGTTTTCTTACCATTTATTTATTGAAAATCTATTAAATTGTTTTATATCAAAAATTTAATAGTTACTCTCTATAGTCGCTTCTGGGTTTCTGGGACAAAACGGGTATTTCAAAATACCTTTCATGCTCCATCTAGATTTCCCGGTCGACTATAGTATACTTCTATTTACTGTGCCTAATCAACTGTTAGGAAAATAATGTTTTCTAGCTTATAGACTTCGTTATATCAGTCTTGCATATGATTCCTTTACTGAGCATGTTTCGCTCACCCCTTTATTTTCTACTCCACAGGTTATTATAAATGGTTAAAAAGGGGTATACATTAGAGGATATTGGCTGCGTTCTTATTTACCTGAGACTGTTTGTGTCAATCAGGAGGTATTTGTACTTTCTTTTATACATTCAGTTGAATTGTATAGTACTACTTAACCTGTAATATAGGAATAGGGGATGTAAATTGTAAGAAAATAATGTTAAATTTCTTATTCTGATTTTCTATGAATTGTTTATAGTTTTATTGTTTATCACTGTTATTGTACAAGTGTAAAGGCATTGCAGACAGCCCAACCGAAATTTATATGTAAAATGTGTTAATTACTGTACATTTGGACTGTTACAGTTAAATATTATATTTATATTCAAACAAGTGCATGCACATCAGATGTAATTGCAAAGCATGATGTGAATAATGTAGTGTAACATTAAAGAATGTTCATAAACTAGTGAGATGTATTTGAATTGAATTGATATAAAAAAATTATAAGTTTCCATATTATGGTTTATATGTTGATTTTCTATTTATTATTTATAAACTGATTGGTTTAATGGTATAAAGATTAATTTGTAACAAACGTTATAGAATGAACTTACATTGACACCGAATGCAAATTGAGTGGTAACAAATATATGAACGAGAAAAGTGGTATTGAAAAGAAAAAGTTAGTTTGGCATTTAGCATTTTCAGACGTTATAAAAGTAGTATCAGAGCAAGGTTAGCCTAATACGTGTCAATGTAAATAAGTTAGAATTGATTTACATCTCACATTGTTGTGCCTTGTCGAATATAAATTGTAAAGAATAGCTAGAAAATATAACGAAATGTCGATTTGTAGAGGAAAATTGATGATAGAATAAGATATATCCTTGAGAATATGGATGATAGTTATGGATATTGTATGGAAATATTATGGAGATAAGTACGGAATAATCGAAAATGATTGATAAAATTGTGTTTATTTGGAGATGATTGAATGATCATAAGGGATACAACGAGTATAAGGATTGATAAGAACAGAAGGAAAGTAATAGGAAAATTAATGAACGGTATAGACATTGTACAGAAGAATTGTGAATCAACATGAACGAATGCGATAGATATTGAATGATCGAGGATGAATGTCACATCCTATATATACAATATTTTATTCTTTTTCCACATATTATACAAAGGTTGGGCTGTCTGCGATGCCCTTACTTCCCATTTCTTTTATACAGTAAACATTTATAGCTGTAATTTACCATTTGGTAAAAATATTTACATATTATAATTTATCTATCGTTTACATCTCTTGTTTATAATACAACACAATAGTATTATAAAGTAAGTCTGAACATATAAAATAAATGATTATACCTCCAGAATCTATACTACGCTGCCTCGGGGTACTCAAAGACAGCTGGAAATCCTCAGATGATAATCATGCAGTCACTGGAAATACTCTATAGATGTTAAAATAAAGGAGTCAGTAAACCACGACTCAGTAAAGGAATTGTATGTAATACTTGATATCACGAAATCTATATGCTATAAAATCATTTAATTCCTATAGGTGCACTAAGGACCCTAATAGGAAGGATACTATAGTCGGCTAGGGATACGGATGGAATGAATAAGGTATTTTGAAATACCTGTCTTGTCCTAGAACCTAGACGCGACTCTAGGGAGTAGGTTTTGATTTTTGAAATAAATCACTTTTCAATCACATTTCATATTCATTTCAAAATCAAAACTTTTATCGTATAAAAATTTAATTAAAGAATCTAATATTCAAATTTAAATCATAAAAAGAATATTAGATTAAAAATCTTCCTTTTCATTTGAAAACATATCACATATCACATATATCACTGAAATTTCATAAACAGTATCATACTCAATTTAGTACAGTAAATCATTTAAAATCATCATTCATCTCATTTAAACATATGAATAATCATTTATCATTCAGTATCATCATCCTTTTTAAAACATCATTTCATATCATAAAAATGGTGGAGACTAAGGCATCACCCAAAATATATCATGCTACAGTCCCTCGTAGGGTAGAATAATCATCATGTCAGATCTATGGCCATAGTCTATAATTGTCCTCGGTCATACATTGATTAGGTGTCAACTAAGATTGAATACATATCACATGTCACATATCATATATTACATATCAGCATGATAAAAGGGCCTATCAGTCTCAAAATACTGTTCTCATCGTCATTTTACCTTTATGGAATTCAATAAACTAGACAAAATCATCAGTCAGTCCATACATCATATAGTGAATATTTATGGAAAGTCATTTATAAATATTCACTTTTCAACTTTTCACTTGATAAACCATTTCATATACTGTAAAACATATAGGAGGAATTTTCAGTAATCTTACTTCCACTAGATTCAGTAACATTAATATTTAAATAATATTTTTTGATATATTTATGTTTTATGAAAAATATTAAATACATCATTTCCAAGGCTAGGAAAGCATTCAAATATGCATAAAAATATTTCATGATATTTTTAAAGAATTTTCTAAGAAATTTCAGCAACATTTTGACTGCTAATACCCTAGCCTCCCTGCACTTTCAACACAGTTCCAAAACCCACAAACAACCACAATTCCATAGTTTCCAAAGCAGTTCATTTTACAAATATTCTTATAAAATTAAATGCATTGAAATCATGCATTCGAGATATCCTTACAGACCACATACGCATCCCTTACATGTTTGACGTATTTGACTCTTTCGAGCACACCACTCGTAAATCGTTACTCTTAGGTTGCAAATAATTTCACCCAAAATATTAGCTTATTAAATATTTATTTTTAAGCCATTATTCATGTCTAAGTGAAACCACACTGGACATTGTAATGATGCTTGATAATGATGCTTTTTAAATGAATTGCTTTACTGTACTAAGTGAGAATACTGGGAATATTGCTTTGCCTCATGATTTTGAAGTGTTACTGTATTGTTTAGTGAAATTTCATACTGTAATTACTTTATGGAATTGTTTTATATATTTTATCGATTAGAAATTTCACGAAGTTATTGAATGTTTTATACTGCTGATCTATTTTATCGTCAACTACTTACTCCTTATAGTCCTTATAGTCAGAACTAGGGATCGAAACACGAAAGGTACTTCAAAGTATACTCCTATACTCTATCTAGTTACCTAGCCAATTATAGTGTCCTTCCTAAAAACATCCCTTAGTACACCGATAGGAATCAAATGATTTTATGCTTTTTTATATTCACATATAATATATTTTCCTAACATGTAAAATAAAAGAAATTATTATTTTATTTTTATTTCATTTGCATATAGTAGCATAGTATGCATTTTTATATATGTTTCTTACTAGGCTTCCTAAAGCTCTACCCCTTACTCAACATCTCAAATAGTTCTTCTGTGTACCTGGTAACCGCTGTTTTAAGGTTAGTTGAAGAAGACCACTAGAAGTTTAAAGTATCGACTAAATAGGTATATGTTAAATGTTATATTTTTATTCAGAGATGTGCATGCATAGCTGATGTGTCACATCCTGTATATATAGCATTTTACATTTTTCTACACATTTTACAAAGGTTGGGCTGTCGTAACGATTTCGCTCCCGACGATTTGAAAACATTTAAAAACAAAAGGAGTCGCCACCAATCTTTTTTGTTAGGTGTGATTGGTCACCTAAAATATTTATCTTTTTAACAAAATCTCAAAATTAATTAATTTTTATTAAAAAGATAATTTTTTGGTCTGCTAAAACAAAAGTTAGGTTCAGGAGTGCGGTTACGCATGGGGAAGGATTAGCACCCCCACGACGCCCAATAGAAATGGTACCATAATAATCATGTGTTATCCTTTAGTTTTAATAAAATGGTCTTAATTTGATATTTAAAAATAATTCCTATTTTATTGCATTTTTTTATTTTCCAAAGTCATTTTTTATTTGTAGAAATCATTTTTTATTATTTTTAAAAAGTTAAATTTTATTTTTCTGATTTTATTGATGAAACTCTTGATATTGGAAAATTTAACTAAATATCCCAATACTCTGGTAACATTTAGTTAATTCCTCTCACCTAGGGATCAGTCAAGAAATCACTACTTGTGAGTTTCATGACATCCCATCATCGGAAGAATTTCATTTATTTTGAAATTAATGTTTATGCACATGATGCAAATAAATAACATATGATGCAAATGAATTTTTTTTATTTTTTATATAAATATTCCTTTATTTATTTTAAATAGAAATTCGTATTATTGAAAAATTGCACTAAGTATCCCAATACTCTGGTAACACTTAGTGAACTTCTCTTACCTAGGGATCAATTAAGAAATCACTACTTGTGAGTTTCATAACATCCCATCATCGGACAATTGTTTATTTAAATTTAAATTTTATTATTAATTTCCTTTTTCTATTTTCTTTTAAAAACTCATTTATTTTTATTTTTAATAAAAATTAAAATTATTGAAAAATTATATTAAATATCCCAATACTTTGGTAACATTTAGCAGACTCTTCTCTAGGGATCAGTCAAGAAATCACTACTTGTGACTTTCGTAACATCCCATCATCAGACGTTTCATTTTAAATAGATTTAAAATTTTATCATTTACTCAAATTTAAATTTCATTATTTTTAAATACATTTTCTAATCAATAATAATAATTAATGAAAATACAAGTAAAAGAGAATTTTTTTTTTCAAAATTTTTATTTTACAACTTGCATTTAAAATAATAATAACAATAATTAAAAAACCAATAAAAGGCCAGAAAAAATTATACCCAAAATGAAGCCCAAGTTGTTAGAAATATGGATTTGCTGTTGGGCTTGGTAAATGGCAGCCCAAAACAGAAAAGCTTCCAAGGTCCAATCCAACAAGCTAAGCGCGGGTCGGGTCATAACTCCGGATATGGGTTGGATCAAGCGAACCGGGTCGTTCCTTTGCAGCGGGTCAAGCGTGCGGATCCCGGGTCAGAACTGGATCCGTGCGGGTCAGCAGCCTTTCTCCTTGTTTTGTTTTTAACTCATTTTCTTAAGTTTCTAAAAAAAATTTTAGACTCTTCTCAGACTTTCCCTGGGCGATTTTCGGTCGTCTCCCAGTCGCTGTGCACCATCGTCTGCCACCGCCGACCGCCTCTCGTCGACGACAAAAACCAAAAAGGAAGCTGCTTTCTGAAGCTTCGAAGCTTCCTCTTCCCGTTTCTAGCCTTCGTTTTCCCAAAGGATAGACCTACACTCCTAGATCTACTCTTGAAGTCGCCGATTGGAAACCTTAAAATGCCTATTGCCGCCGTTCCTTGTTACCAAACTTTTGGTTCCACCTTCCTTTCCTTCTTAGCCACTTCCTTACCAAACTTCACGGCCCAAAGGCTCCCAAAAATCCCCTAAATCGAAACCTTTTTCATTTCTCAGATTTTTTTCTTTCTTTTTTTGGTTACGGTGTTGCTTGGTTTTGTTGTTGTTTGTTTTTTTGTTGCAGGTATGGTGAGTGATGGGCTTGGTTTGGGACCGATTTTAAGGTTAGTGGTGTTTTTGGGTTTTTGTGATGGAGATTTGGTGAGGGTTGTGGGTAGTGAGGAGGGCTTGGATGATGGTTTGTGATCAAGGGTGGTTTGGTTTGGTGATGGTGGTGGTGGTCTCGAGTGATGGCATGTGTGTGTGGTGTTCGGGTGTGGGTGAGTAGTGAGTGTTGGTGGTGGTCAAATGGTTGCGGGTAGCTTGGCTGTGGGTTGAGTTGTGGGAGCTTGAAGCTTGGGTTGCTGTTTAGCTAAAGAGGTGGTGGATTTTGGTTTGGTTGAGGGTTGGCCGTGAGTGGTTGAAGCTTGCTGTCTTGGGGATTTGGGTCT
Source organism: Heritiera littoralis (assembly GCA_031772115.1). Lineage (NCBI taxonomy): Eukaryota > Viridiplantae > Streptophyta > Magnoliopsida > Malvales > Malvaceae > Heritiera > Heritiera littoralis. Next base: position 5,202,347 of record JAPDPK010000037.1, on the reverse strand, counting down.
CGGGTGGTTTTGAGGATGGTGAATGGTAGCCGAGTGATGGTGAGGTCAGACTTGAGGTGGTTAGTGGAGGAATTGTATCCGGTGAATTTTTGGTAACCGAAAGCCCCCTTCAGAAGAATCAGTCTTAGTTTTAATCTCATTGGGATGGCTCCTATTGACCAGTTTCAATCCAAAGGGTTTTACGGTTACCTTAAGCCAGCTGCAGACATTGAGAAGTTGAGTGACAGTTTGGGGAGAGGGCTGTGAGAGGTGGCGGGTATGGAGAAGACAACCCTATTAAATGCACCAACAGATTATAATAATAATAATAATAATAATAATAATAATAATAAGAAAATCAAAATAAAAATCAAATCAAATAAAAGAAAAGAAAAATTAATAAAAATAAAATAAATAATTAAAATGAAAATAAATAACTAGACACAAGCCCATTAAGATTTGGGCCTTAAAATTGGGTTAGATCAATGAGGCCCAAAATCTAAAATGGAAAAGTATAAAATTTTTACTGATTTGATTTAAATTAAATATCTTCACTCTTTTTCTCGAGAGGAGAACAAATCAATCAAAAATATTTACAAAACTCTAACAAATTGAAAAGTATCAAATTTATCAAAATAATTTGTAAATTCGGACAAAATTAGGTGTTTACAGTTGCCCCTCTTTGCGTATTGCTGAGAATCAGGAATAGGGCAAAGACAATAGACAACAATTTTGTTCGACCCATGATCTACTTCTTTGTTCCTGTTTGTTGTTTTTTTTCTTTTTTTTTAATTCTTCTTGAAAAATGCTCCTCATACAATAGAGGTATTGAAACTTTAAATTCTTTCTTGAAAAGTGCTACTCTTGCAACAGAGGCAGTGAAATTTTAAATTTTTTTGGAACATGCTCCTCTTGCAGCAGAGGCAATGAAACTTTTTTCTGAAATGTGCTCCTCTTGTAGCAGAGGCGATGAAACATTAAATTCCTTTCTGAAACATGCTCCTCTTATAGCAGAGGCGATGAAACTTTAAAAAATTCTTTTCCTAAAATGTGCTACTCTTGTAGCAGAGGCGATGAAACTTTAAATTAAATTTTTTTCTGAAATGTGCTCCTCTTGCAGTAGAGGCCATGAATGTGCTCCTCTTGCAGCAGAGGCTATGAAACTTTAAATTTCTTCCTGAAATGTGCTCCTCTTGCAGCAGAGGCCATGAAACTTTAAAATTTTTTTCTTGAAATGTGCTCCTCTTGCAGCTGAGACCATGAAACTTTAAAGTTTTGAAATATACCTTAAAAGATTTCACATTCAAACACCTAGAAAACTTTGTTTCGGAGATTCACATTCGAACATTTGACTTGGGGATTAACACCCAAAACTTTAACTTTGATTTGGAGATTCACATCCAGAATTTTAACTTAGATTTAGAGATTCACATCTAAAGATTTGATTCGAAGATTCACATCCGAAATTTTAACTTGGAGATTCACATCCAAATTTTAACTTGGGGATTGACACCCAAAATTTTGACTTAGGGATGCACACCCAAACTTTTGAAATTTTGATTTGGAGATTCACATCCAAAGATTTTGATTCAAAGATTCGCATCCGAAATTTTAACTTGGAGATTCCCATCCAAAATTTTGAATTGGATTTAGAGATTCACATCTAAAGATTTGATTCGGAGATTCACATCCGAAATTTTAACTTAGAGATTCACATCTAAAAATTTAACTTGGGGATTGACACCCAAAATTTTGACTTAGGGATTCACACCCAAAATTTTAACTTGGAGATTCACATCCGAACCTTTGAAATTTTGATTCGGAGATTCACATCCGAAATTTTAACTTGGGGATTTGGAGATTCACATCCAAAAATTTAACTTGGGGATTGACACCCAAAATTTTAACTCGGAGATTCACATCCGAACCTTTGAAATTTTGATTTGGAGATTCACATCCAAAGATTTTGATTCGGAGATTCACATCCGAAATTTTAAGATTTTGATTCGGAGATTCACATCCAAAAATTTAACTTGGGGATTGACACCCAAAATTTTAACTCGGAGATTCACATCCGAACCTTTGAAATTTTGATTTGGAGATTCACATCCAAAGATTTTGATTCGGAGATTCACATCCGAAATTTTAACTTGGAGATTCACATCCAAAAATTTGACTTGGGGATTCACACCTAAAATTTTGACTTAGGGATTCACACCCAAAATTTTAATTCGGAGATTCACATCCGAACCTTTGAAATTTTGATTTGGAGAATCACATCCAAAGATTTTGATTCGGAGATTCACATCCGAAATTTTAACTTGGGGATTTGGAGATTCACATCCAAAGATTTTGATTCAGAGATTCACATCCGAAATTTTAATTTGGAGATTCACATCCAAAAATTTGACTTGGGGATTCACACCCAAAATTTTAACTCGGAGATTCACATCCAAAATTTTACTTAGGAATTCAGAGATTCACACCTGAAAGTTTGATCTGGAGATTCACATCCAAAAATTTAGCTTAGAGATTGACATTTGAAATTTTGTTCGTAAATTTTTTCATCACATAATGTGCCGATTTCGTTGGGCTTAATACCACACAACAGTGCCAACTACATCGGGCTTAAACCTCATCTAGGTGCCAGCTACGTTGGGCTTAAATTTTCATTTTGGGTGCCAACTTTACTGGGCTTAAACTTTTATCCAATATCAAGATTGCAATTATTTTTTTGAAGATTCTTGATTCTACAGTTTCCTTTATCAATTCTTTACTATCTCATCTCAAGTTTTTTTTTTTTTTAAATTCTTAAAATTTTGAAACTTTCCATTTTATCTCTCATATTCCCAAAATTCCATTAAACTAATCTCATTTTCGCTTTTTTGTTTAACTTTTGTTCTTCTAGCTTTTTCTTTCCTTTCTCTAAAAAAGAATCTTTTTTTTTTATCTTGCTTTTCAAGCAACATCTTCATATTCTTGTCATTTTCAAAAAGAAACTTGATTATTATTTCTTTCCTCCTCTCTTTCACACAAACTTTTCTTTTCCTTTTTTCAATTTTCATTTTCTTTTCTCATTCACAAAACTCCTATCTTTCTTTTTTTTTTCAATGTTTGGCAGATGCAATGACCACTGATGCAAATGAAATATCAACAATGTCAATGTAAATTTCTTTATCAATGATATTAATGAATAGCTAATTATTATAATGCAAATACAGAGAACTTCTATCATGATGCAAAAGCAAATGAATTCTATCAAGATGCAAATGCAAATGTTTCATGCAAATGTGCATTGTAAAGATGCAAATGCAATTATCCAAAATTTTCTTTGATTTTCTCTTCTTGTTGACCAAAACCTTTTCATTTCCAATTTCTCATCTATCTTACCCTAAAATATTTGTCTCATCACTTAAAGCCATTTTTTTACTTGTGCAACAAGGGTTGCCCCAAGACAATCATCACATTTTTATTTACTATTACTTTTTTAAACATTATAAGTGTTGGCTCTTATAGGCTATACCGAGAGGGGGGGTGAATCGGTTTTTAACTAACCTTAAGCTCGTTTTTCGATTTCTCTAAATTCTCTAGCCTATATCGATATTTTCTAAGTTCTCTAGGCTAGACAAGCATGCAATTCAAGTTCAATTAAATAAACACAATATAATTGCAATTAATTAAAGAGAGTAGGGAAAGAGAGATTTACACAATCGATTTATAGAGGTTCGGCAACCTTGCCTACGTCCTCTACCTTGAGACGCTCCCAAGGATTTTCTCCAAATCCACTATCTTGAATTTGTGATTACAATCCCTCTTTTCAAGGCTCAAGAGTAACCTCCCTCTTTTTCTAGGCTCAAGAGAAACCTCTCTCTTTTTCTTAGGCTAAAGAGTAACCTCCCTCTTTTTCAAGGCTTAAGAGAAACCTCCCCTTTTTACAAGGATTGAATTGGTTTTACAAATGAGTAATCAAAGAGAGCCTCTAGATAGGCAAGTGATTACAGAAATTAAGCACAAGGAAAAAGCCTATACAAGATTTGTGCTAAGCACTACAAGGAATAAGAGAATGATAGATGATGGAAACTTTGTAGCTCTTGATTTGTTGTTTGAGGCTTGTAGATTTGAGGAATATGAGATTTGAAGTTGCTGAGTGGTTCCTCTTGCTTTCTTTAGCTTCTAAGCCTCTATTTATAGTCCCTTGGATGTATTCTAGCCGTTGGGTGGAGCCAAAACTTGAATATGACCGTTGTCTCACAAAAACTAGCCGTTATAGCACTTTTTCGTCGCGACGGATCGATCCCATGCCCAAAGGGATCGATCCCTTTAGTCCAGAGTCTTAATTCTTGGCTTGAGGAACCTTGGAAGCCATTCTGCCAAAAAGGGATCGATCCCTTTTGAAAAGGGATCGATCCCTTTTGAAAAGGGATCCATCCCTTTGATCAGGGATCCATCCCTTTGATCAGGGGATCCATCCCTTCAGAAAAGGGATCCATCCCTTTGATCAGGGGATCCATCCCTTACAATATTCATTTGTGTTTTCTAGGTCTTTAGGCATTAAAAACATTCTAAAACCAATTTTGAGTATTTTTAAATATGACATGATTTTGAAAACATGAATTTGAGTCCAAAAAATTTATCAAGTAATTTTCTCAAAATATATTCAATAATTTCATAAGAAAATTACTTAAACCAATAATTAAAAAATGTTTTCTAAATTGATTAAAGCCAATAAAGATATTCAATTAAATCATGGTTTTATATTTGATAAAAGCACTTAATATGGTTTATGAAAATCATAATTGATGAAGCAAATTTACAATATGAATCAAACATTTAAGATTACTTAAGTTTTTTGTCATTTCAAAATATATACGTCAATTTAAAGCTAACAATCTCCCCCTTTTTGATATGACAAAACTTAAGGTAAACTTGCTTTGAAAATTCTTTAGAGAAATACTCCCCTCTCAAATAAAGCAAGATTTTATAAAGCTCCCCCTTAATATATGCATGGGTTTTGAAAAAGAATTTTCAAACTATTTTCCCATTATCTCTCCCCCTTAATATCTCTCCCTATATCTATCTCTCCCCCTTTTTGTCATAGCAAAAAGAAGGAAAAATAATAAAGAAAATATGCTCCCCCTAAAATCAGGGCTATGTGAGAAAAAAAATGCTCCATCCAACAAGAAACATGTTAGTACATGGGACTTATAGCACAAATAAGTAAGTCAATATTCTCAAAGAGTATGAAATATTTATGCAATGAATATGACTTATGATCCTATATCAATTGTTTATAAATAATTTTGATACCAATTGTTGATAAGTAATTTTGCAAGAAGATTCCAATTGGTAAGAAGTTAAGCACGCACCTAAGTATATCAATTGTTCTCTAAGGTCCAACTAAGGTGCATGGTAATACATCATGATTATGAGCTAAAATTAGATGACATATCATATGCATGAGCTCATAAATCATGTTCAAGCAAGAATGTGCATAGAATCAAGATATATAGCAATTAACTACAAATTCTAGCACACAAGAGTGTCATGCAAAAATAACCTAAGAGAATTCTTCTCTATTTGTCATTTCAATCTAAGGAGCATGAGAAGAGTTATCAATTTAAAGCTCATACCAATTGGCAATTTAGTTTTGGCTTACCAATTATTGAAAATATGGTTTCCAATGATACTAATTATTATTTCAATCTAAATACCAATTGTTACTAATGGTTTACTTAGTCATTTTGCATGAATCCAATGTTTGTGTGTAGTGTGATCATGTCAAGAAAATAATCATTCTAAATATGCAAGAACACAATCACACATCATCAATTATGCATATGGATTAATTAAGCATTAGCACACTATCATAAAGTATTAATCCATATTCATATTCACAACATTATACCACATGGAAGATACAAAATGTCAAGATATTCAAGCAAACACATTTTCTTCCATAGTTTCAAGCACAAAAATCCTATGCTCATTTTCCAATTCAAGTCCTTAACCAATTATGAGCAAGGAAAGATTCAAAATTACCATTTTAATTAATTACGAGCCATATCCCTAGTTGTTATCATTATTTAACGTTCTAGAGGGTATATGCTATTTTAACTAAAATGGCTTCACCTAAGTGAATCAATATTATCAAGCTAAAATGTATTTTATCATCAAAATCCATAATCTATGAGTGAGATTAAGCACATAATATCATCAAGTAACTATTCTCATCTCATAGGCATGATTATTGATTCAACTTAAGTAAACATGCATGTTCAACATTAAAACAATCAAGATTCAATAGATGTATATCAATTATTGGTGTTGTCATTAAAGCTCAAGTTCCATAGTAATTTGGCTATGAAGAATTGATTTCATGGATGATAAATTTTCATGCATTTGAACATTTAGGATCCATTTATCATCACACATTGCAAGCCAAGGAAAATTATGACCTTATACCAATTGTTGAATTTACATTTGAAATCAATCCTTAAGGTCAAGTTTTAATTATTCTTCCACTAGATGTATAATTATCATGAAACCTAGTGTGGAGTAGTTGAGTCAAGCTAAGAAACATAATCCTAAAAGCATGCTTGACTAAGATGAACAAAAGATATGAAAAACACTCATTATGCACAAGTTCATTAAATTCTCAAATATATCCATAAATTCTTGAAATAAATCTCAAAATTATGTTTAAGCATTCATTGAAAATATATTTCAAGATTATTTCACGATTCATGAATGTTTTCAACAAGAAAAATGAATTTGCACTTGTGAGCTCAAGAAAAATTGATATTGATTGTTGAAAGTGATACCATTTGTTGGAAATGATTCAAATTGATGGAGTTGAGGCATGATATCAATGAAAAATGATTTTTCATACATTAAAGATCATTAAAAAGAAGTTAAAACAATGAATTTTAAGTTGAGAGGAGAGAAAATATCAAAACAATGAAAAGTTCTTCTCAATTTCGGATGAAAAGTGCAGAAAAGGCATAAATTGCCTAGAGGGATCGATCCTATGAGAAAAGGGATCGATCCCTAAACTCCAGAGTTCAATTTCCTGCATGTTTTTCCAAAGGGATCGATCATGTATGTAGAGGGATCGATCCCTCATCCTGGTTCTGCAGATTTTTGACAGAAAATCCAACTTGTGAGGTGCCAAAACTTCGTTTTTGAGTATTTTAAGTCCAAGTAATGGTTTAAACATTTGTAAAACATGATTTTGGACTTGTATGAATGAAAATCATGATTGAAAAACCATTTTACAAAAGATTTTGCAATTTTGGTAGGATTTTCACCAATAAAAGCATTTTTGGCCTCAAAGGAGGTCATTTTGAGATTTAAGCATATTTTGACCAAACCAATGCATTGAATTACATAAATATGTCAAAACAAACTTGTTCACATAGATTTTAAGCACATATAACATCAAATCATCATACTTGTGAACATTATGCCATGATTTCTAATATGCATGTTCTTCATTAAGGCTCATGACATGGAATTTTGCATATATGACATATTTGGCAATTTGAGGCAAGTAAATCTATTATCAACACATAGAAAACTTGCTCAAACTACAGAAATTCAATAATCATTTCAAAATCACAAAACATGCCTTTCATTCAATCATCAATATTTGTTCATCCAACATTCAAAAATCATTTATCATGCCTTTTTGATCAATCATTCAACTCACAAAGCATCAAAGATCATCAACCAAGTGCCTCAATAAAACATACAAATAATTTTAGCAAACAATGAGTTTTGAAGAGATAGGATTTAAGCTTACAAAACTCCTTTGCTTGAGAATGCTTTGCCTTGAATTGTTGAATCCACCTTAGGCCTTTCTTGAAGGATTGTTGTGACCTTGCTAAGGGTGGATCCTCAAGCTCTTTCTCTCTCTCATTGGCACAAGCAAACTTCATGAGGATGTGTTGAGCATATAAACTTCATTGTTCTATTGTATTCTCATGCTCTAACACTCCTACAACAAACCAATTCAAGCATGCTTTGGTACCCAAATTTTCTTGGGTCCATGAGAGTTAGTACAAATAATTTTTGATCCTTTTGGGATCCATTTCAAGCACAATTCATCATTATTTACAGCATGCTTAGGCACCCATATTTTCTTAACTACTCTTCCTCTAAATGTGGTTTTCCTATAAGTGCATGCTTGTGAAGAGTGTCCTATTCTATTGCAAAGTGAGCATGTGAGAGATGTATCATGCATAGTATTTTTGCTCACTAAGAAATTCCTAAGATGAGTTTCTTTTTGTTTTTCATTATAGCCTAATCCATCTTTGTCAAAGAAAGCTCTTTGGGTCTCTAACATGTGATCTAGCTTTTGTTGACCCATATAAAACCTAGAAAATGAGTTATGCAAATTTGTGTTCTTTTTATTTAACTCATTTATTTCTAAGTTGGCCTCTTCTAGTTTCTTTTCAAATTCTATCTTAGCACTTGTCAAGGCTTCATTTTCTATTTTTAATTTAGCAATGATTTTCTTATATTTAGAATTCATGCATTGAAATTCATTTGCTAAATCATCAAAGGCATTTTGTAGTTCACTAAAGGTATAATCATTATCTTCACTAGAACTACTACTAGCCTCATCATCACTAATGGCCATAAAGCATGAGTAGGCTACCTCATTATCTACATTTTCCTCATCGGAGCTATCACTATCGCTCCATGCAGCCACAAATGCTTTCTTCCTAGGTTTCCTATCCTTTTCTTTCCTAAGTAAGGGGCAATCTAACTTAGTATGACCCGGTTCATTGCACTCATAACATACTAAGGAGTCTTTTTCTCTTCTACTTGATTCTCCCCTATGATGTCTCCTATTTTGCTCTCTCTCGTTCATTCTCATGAACCTATTGAATCTTTTGGCAAACATTGCCATTTCCTTTTCTTCCTCATTTCCACTCTCATCACTATCATCCTTATGAGTGGAAGACTTAAGTGCTACTCCTACTTTCTTTGAAGGCTCTTTATTTCTTTTTATTTTCATTTCATATGTAAGTAAGGAGCCCATAAGTTCATCTAGAGACAAGGTGTTAGGATCCTTAGATTCTTCTATTGCGGTTACCTTTGCCTCCCATGACTTAGGCAAGCTATTTAAAATTTTCTTTACCATTTCAACATTGGAATAAGCTTTGCCTAGAGCCTTAAGTCCATTGATTATATCATTAAACCTAGTGAACATTTCACTAATGGACTCATTTTCTTTCATCCTAAATAGCTCATAATCATGTGTGAGCATTCCTACTTTGGTCTCTCTAACTTGATTTGTCCCTTCATGTGTGATGGCTAATTTGTCTCATATTTGCTTGGCATTCTCACATAGGGAGACTCTATTATATTCATTGGGACCTAATGCACAAAAGAGAGTGTGCATAGCCTTGGCATTCAATTGTGCCATTCTCATGTCATTTGTGTCCCACTCATCCTCACTCTTAGGGACATCCTTTCCATCTACTTTCTTCATGGGAATTCTAGGACCATTCACTATAATCCTCCATACCTCATAATCATTTGATTGTACAAATAGCATCATTCTAGTTTTCCAATATGAGTAATTCTCACCATTGAAGAGTGGAGGTCTAACCAATGATTGTCCCTCTTCTCCTAGGGGTGTGCCTACATTCAAGTGAGCTATTTAAGATCTTTTTGCTCGATAGAGGTTAGTCTAATTCAATCTCGAGCCCAAGCTCTGATACCAATTGTTGGCTCTTATAGGCTATACCGAGAGGGGGGGTGAATGGGTTTTTAACTAACCTTAAGCTCGTTTTTCGATTTCTCTAAATTCTCTAGCCTATATCGATATTTTCTAAGTTCTCTAGGCTAGACAAGCATGCAATTCAAGTTCAATTAAATAAACACAATATAATTGCAATTAATTAAAGAGAGTAGGGAAAGAGAGATTTACACAATCGATTTATAGAGGTTCGGCAACCTTGCCTACGTCCTCTACCTTGAGACGCTCCCAAGGATTTTCTCCAAATCCACTATCTTGAATTTGTGATTACAATCCCTCTTTTCAAGGCTAAAGAGTAACCTCCCTCTTTTTCTAGGCTCAAGAGAAACCTCTCTCTTTTTCTTAGGCTAAAGAGTAACCTCCTTCTTTTTCAAGGCTTAAGAGAAACCTCCCCTTTTTACAAGGATTGAATTGGTTTTACAAATGAGTAATCAAAGAGAGCCTCTAGATAGGCAAGTGATTACAGAAATTAAGCACAAGGAAAAAGCCTATACAAGATTTGTGCTAAGCACTACAAGGAATAAGAGAATGATAGATGATGGAAACTTTGTAGCTCTTGATTTGTTGTTTGAGGCTTGTAGATTTGAGGAATATGAGATTTGAAGTTGCTGAGTGGTTCCTCTTGCTTTCTTTAGCTTCTAAGCCTCTATTTATAGTCCCTTGGATGTATTCTAGCCGTTGGGTGGAGCCAAAACTTGAATATGACCGTTGTCTCACAAAAACTAGCCGTTATAGCACTTTTTCGTCGCGACGGATCGATCCCATGCCCAAAGGGATCGATCCCTTTAGTCCAGAGTCTTAATTCTTGGCTTGAGGAACCTTGGAAGCCATTCTGCAAAAAAGGGATCCATCCCTTTGATCAGGGATCCATCCCTTTGATCAGGGGATCCATCCCTTCAGAAAAGGGATCCATTTGATCAGGGGATCCATCCCTTACAATATTCATTTGTGTTTTCTAGGTCTTAGGCATTAAAAACATTCTAAAACCAATTTTGAGTATTTTTAAATATGACATGATTTTGAAAACATGAATTTGAGTCCAAAAAATTTATCAAGTAATTTTCTCAAAATATATTCAATAATTTCATAAGAAAATTACTTAAACCAATAATTAAAAAATGTTTTCTAAATTGATTAAAGCCAATAAAGATATTCAATTAAATCATGGTTTTATATTTGATAAAAGCACTTAATATGGTTTATGAAAATCATAATTGATGAAGCAAATTTACAATATGAATCAAACATTTAAGATTACTTAAGTTTTTGTCATTTCAAAATATATACGTCAATTTAAAGCTAACAATAAGAATTCATTTTACAATCAGAACTTTTTTCTAATAAAAATTTCCCCAAAATGGCACAAGAAATTCTTTGCCCCACAATAATTATCAATCCTTTTTGCTTTCTTTTAGAAACACCCTCAAAACTTCCTCAATCATAGTTGCCCCAAAATGGCATAAAAAAATCCTGCCTCACAATAATTGTTGAATTCTCTCATTTTTGCTTGAAACACTATCAAAATTTGATTAGCAATCAAAAAATTTTCAAACAAAATTGCCTCAAGCATACTTCCTATTCTCATATAAATGGTTTTCATTTTTGAAAAATATATGTCTAGCCAAAACTTTTTAATTGCCCCACAAACTATGACCAAAGAAAGTTAAACGCAAATACAACAAAGAATCATGACATTTGAGTTTCTTGAAGATTGGTGATCACTATTTAGGTGGACGCGGAAGGGATAGTAATTTATCTTCATCAAATGGATCAAGTGGTTTCACACATCAATGTTTTGGTTTAGCAAGAAAGGCTTACAACTTAGTAGAAAAGGAGATGAATGTTCCTTCATCTAGGCTCACAAATAAAACATAAGTTTTTTTTCAAAAAAAAATAACGAATTCCTTGCAAATCATGTTTTTGCAAAATAGTTTATCTTGAAATGCAGACAAAATTTGACACTCTTTTAATTTCAAATTATGTATTTTGATAATTGTCAAAACTAGCCACAATGGATCGAAGCTTTTGCCGGGTTGTTTGGGAATGGAGAGTAGGTTCAAAATTTTACATCAATCCCTTTGACGGATCATCAAAATGGACATTCTTGGTTCTCTTAAGGGCTATGGATGGTCATGGGTCTCAAAATTATTTCGCAATGTCACTTCTTGTTTGAACTTGCCAGCACCATGAATGACCTCACAAATATTTTCGTTTTGGCTTTAGACTGCCCCTTTTGGGGTTTTCACCCTAAAGCGTAATTCTTTTTTTTCTTTTTTTTTTTTTTTTTTGTGATTGTTCCATTATGCACTTAAGAATTCAAAATTCATCCAAAATTGACTGTGAAGATTCTTGAAGGATAATCTTGGTTGAGAATGAGCTAAGTGCCCCCTTAGTTATGATGATTCATTAAGGAAAAATCTCTCCTGTTTAAGTATACACGTTTGATCGAAATGGACTTTTCGAGGTATGTAATGTAGGCCAGGTTTCGGGGTTCTGAAAGAATGGATAATAAGGCCCAAAAATGTGTTTAAGGGTGATCAACCAATGATCATTTAATATGAAGTGAAGACTTATTCAATTCATTTGTCTTCTTATTTCTTATTTTGTCACTCCTTCATTTCATTTTCTCTTTTTTTTTTCTTTTTCTTTCTTGCAATTTCTTTTTTCTTCATTTTTTTCCCTTTTTTTTTACTTTATGGAGTGAAATCAAAATCCTGTAAAGCTATTTCACCTCACATTTGCCCCTTAACATGGTAAACCATTTTGACTTAGTATTGGGGCTGGTCATTCGTACTCTTGGAGAAGGTTTTTGTATATGTGCCCCCCAATGTGGAAGGTGATCCTTGGTTAAGGTTTATTTAGAAAGAATTTATAAGGCTCAAAAAGGGTAGCAAATGGATAAATTTCATATTAGTGAAAAGGATGATGAAAGATGGCCATTTGTCATTTCAAACATGGTCACTTAAATTGACAAAAATTTCCTTGAGTCAAAAAAGTCAAATATTTGTCTTTCTATTGTTTTTTTGGTTTTTCAAGATGAAATTTCTTGGATATTTTCAAATTTTGGTTCCTTATTCTTCTTCTTCTTCTCTCTCTCTCCCTTTTTATTGTTTGGAATCATTCGAATATCTTGAGCGCATGATGTCACAATCAATTTTGCTCTTTTGTTTTTGTTTCAATTTTTTCTCTTTTTTCTTTTTTTTTTGTTTTTTTGTTTTTTTACTTTTTTTTTACAACTCATGCGACAACAAAACATTGCTACAAAATGCCCACAAGCTAGTGAAAATTGTTGGAATTGGCATATTTAACTTTGGATTGCTCATGGTATTTTTACTGAGAGAGGAAAAAGGTATTGCATTATTTGGGCAAGTTAAGGGTATGGTACTTTGTCCTCCTCAATCTTGGTTTCAGTGACATGAATGAATCAAAGATTCAGAAATGGCCTAAGGAATCTCATGGTTTGTGGTTTTTCAAACAAAATTAGGCAATTTTGACAAGTATGAATTTCTGGCATAGTTTTGACACATATCAAATTACCAAAATTCAAATTTAAAAGAGTGCCATGCTTGATTATTCAAGGAATCCAAAAATGAATTTTATCAAATTGATTGTTTCATTGTTCGTTGCCCAGGTAAAGGTCATTACAGTTTGATGGCATATTATGATCTAGTGAACATGGATCATGAAATTTGCACTTGTCCTCTTCAAATGCATGAAGGCTTTATAAGAGATTTAGGGCATGGAAACAATTGGAGAAGATAGTTGATGGGATGAATTTTTCTGATAATGATCACCAATTTTTCAAAACTCTCTTCAATCTTTCTTTATTTTGTCATTTTGTTCAACTTCTTTGATCATTTGATTTAGTCATGTGAGGCTTTTATTTGAATCATTATATATATATTTTAAAAAATGTGATTTCTTTACAAAAAGAATCAATCAATGACATTTATATATATCAAATACAATGACAAATCAAAATAAAAAATGTACATGAAAAAGTTTCTACTATATTTTCAAAAAATCTATTTACCACAATTAATGGCATAGCAAAGTAAAATACACAAAAAATTTTTGTTGAAAATTCCCTCTTGTTTGACAACTTTACATATCAACTTGGAAAATAAAATTTGAAACATGTGGAAATGACAAGTTAAAAAATCAAAGAATCATTTTATGCCCCACAAAATGTTCCAAAAAGTTTCCTTTTTCATAAAAATCAGAAAGAATTTCTTCCACTTTGAAATGTGGTGTAAAATGCATGAGATATGATACAACAATGATGCATTAGTGAAAGACATGTATATACGAAATGCGATCTATGCAAAATCCAATTATAAATGAAAATCAAATTCTGTTTTATTTCACTTGTATGATCATAAAATGCACCTAACATGATCTTCAATGTATGTAGACACGATAATGTCGAAATGATATGAAATTAAAATGATATATGATGCTAACATGCTTAAAAAATGAATGCTTGCATACACAATACCTAGACACAAATTTTATTGTTGCTGAGCCCAACATGCAAGGAGGAAAAAAGAAAAACATAATTTTTAACTAAAACTAAACACTCTTCACACATTTTTTTTCATCCTTTTTTTTCTCTTCTTTTTTTTTTCTTTTTTCTTCTTTTTTGTGTACCAGACAAAGTTTTTTTTATTTTTAAAAAAAATTCACATTTTCTAGTAGATTTTTTCCAAGAATTATTTTTATTTCATTTTATTCCCAATCAAATTATTCTTTAAATTCTTTACCAAATAAATTCAAGGACAATTTTTGTTGACATCCTTTTTTATTATTCAACCCAGTGTTTTGCAATGAGACAATCAAGAAAAGGAAAGAAAAACATTTTTTAAAACCCTTTTTTTTAGCATTTTTAGGCTCTAATTTAAAATTCCTATACAATCCAAAAAGATATTTTTTTGAAAATTCTATACAAGAAAGTCAATTATTCATCTCTCTTTTTCTTTTCATATTTATTTTGACTTCAAAAAGAAAGAAAAAAGTTTTTTATTCATTCTCTCATTTTATTCTAACCCTTTCTCCATGAGAGATTAATTAATTTCCTACTCAATCCCTTTTAATTTTCTTTTTTATGCTTTTATCTTAGGAAAATTTTCCAAGAATAATAAAGAATAAAAAATTTGTTTTTTTTTAAATAAAAAAACTTAATTGAATTTCTTCTTATTATTTTTAGTGAAAGAGACATTTTTTTTTAACAAATTTTTTCATTTTTTATTGTAAAAAGAAAGGTTTATCCACATTTTATCATTTTATATTTTTCTTTTTAAAGAAAGAAAAGTGAAAGAAATTAAAACCTTTTTTATTTTTATATATAAAAACATCTTGTAACCAAATATACACAAAACTTCTTTTTCTTCCTCTTGCTTTGGAGAATATTTTTATTAGTTCCTATTTTTAAGGACTTATTTTCAAAAAATAAAAAATTCCCTCTTTTATAAAAGAAAGAAGAATTATTCACATTTTTAAAAGAAAAATTACACATTTATTCTATCATTTTCATCACATCTTTATTTTCCAAAAGTAAGTGGATTTCCTTTTTTACAAGATCTTTTTTAAAAATATTTTTTTAATTTTATTTTACAGAAATTCTTTTTAAAAAAAAAAACAAGGACTTAAATTATATACTATTCAAACCAAAATCTATAGTACCTTTATTATAGAAACGAGAAAAGGGGTCAAATATGCTCCCTCGTGTCCTACCTTCGGGATAATTTCTACAAAAATCGGACATGGCTCTACCTAAGGTTGGACTTTAAGGTTCTCTATATGCTGGTTTAGGTCTCTAAAAGGTTAAAAAGGTTCTCAAATTATTCCTTACTGGCATCCACACTGGACTAGTAAGGAACCAATTTGAGTGGGAGTATTTCACATACCATTGCGGAGTTGATTACCTTACGAGAGCATAGATACTTTACTCCCTCCTAAGGAGGACAGAACCCGGGTATAGGGCTCATGTTATGAAAATGCAAATGTAAGTGTGTGGAGAGGGAACACATCAAATGTTCATTACACTATAACCCTTATCCTACATGCCCCACAATTTATTAGCAATAATATATACAAAAATAAAGAATGACATGACTAAGACATCAATGCAAATCAAATTATTAGAAATTGAAGAAATTTAAATGTCAATTAAGACTATTAGATTAAAACTTAGGATAACACATCATTAGTTAATGGCCAGACTCTCAAAAACACTCCCCAATGGAGTCACCAAGCTGTCGTAACGATTTTGCGCTCGACGATTTTGAAAACATTTAAAAACAAAGGGAGTCGCCACCAATCTTTTTTGTTAGGTGTGATTGGTCACCTAAAATATTTGTCTTTTTAACAAAATCTCAAAATTAATTAAGTTTTATTAAAAAGATAATTTTTTGATCTGCGAAAACAAAAGTTAGGTTCGGGAGTGCGGTTACACGTAGGGAAGGATTAGCACCCCGACGACGCCTGTTAAGAAACGATACCATAATAATCATGTGTTATCCTTTACTTTTAATAAAATGGTCTTAATTTGATATTTAAAAATAATTCCTATTTTATTGCATTTTTTTTATTTTCCAAAGTCATTTTTTATTTGTAGAAATCATTTTTTGTTATTTTAAAAAAGTTAAATTTTATTTTTTTGATTTTATTGATGAAACTCTTGATATTGAAAATTTTAACTAAATATCCCAATACTCTGGTAACATTTAGTTAATTCCTCTCACCTAAGGATCAGTCAAGAAATCACTACTTGTGAGTTTCATGACATCCCATCATCGGAAGAATTTCTTTTTTTTGAAATTAATGTTTATGCACATGATGCAAGCATATAGTACATGATGCATATGGAATTATAAAAAGAACTTTATATTTTGATTTTTATTAATGAAACTCTTAATATTTAAAAATTTAGCTAAATATCTCAATACTCTGGTAACATTTAGCTAATTCCTCTCACCTAGGGATCAATCAAGAAATCACTACTTGTGAGTTTCATGACATCCCATCATCGGAAGAATTTCATTTATTTTGAAATTAATATTTATGCATAAATAACATATGATGCAAATGAATTTTTTTTATTTTTTATATAAATATTCCTTTATTTATTTTAAATAGAAATTCTTATTATTGAAAAATTGCACTAAGTATCCCAATACTCTGGTAACACTTAGTGAACTTCTCTTACCTAGGGATCAGTTAAGAAATCACTACTTGTGAGTTTCATAACATCCCATCATCGGACAATTGTTTATTTAAATTTAAATTTTATTATTAATTTCCTTTGTCTATTTTCTTTTAAAAACTCATTTATTTTTATTTTTAATAAAAATTAAAATTATTGAAAAATCATACTAAATATCCCAATACTCTGGTAACATTTAGTAGACTATTCTCACCTAGGGATTAGTCAAGAAATCACTACTTGTGACTTCCGTAACATCCCATCATTGGACGTTTCATTTTAATTAAATTTAAAATTTTATCATTTACTCAAATTTAAATTTCATTATTTTTAAATACATTTTCTAATCAATAATAATAATTAATGAAAATACAAGTAAAAGAGAAATTTTTTTTTCCAAATTTTTATTTTACAACCTGCATTTAAAATAATAATAACAATAATTAAAAAACCAATAAAAGGCCAGAAAAAATTATACCCAAAATGAAGCCCAAGTTGCTAGAAATATGGATTTGCTGTTGGGCTTGGTAAATGGTAGCCCAAAACAGAAAAGCTTCCAAGGTCCAATCCAACAAGCCAAGCGCGGGTCGGGTCACAACTCCGGATCTGGGTCGGATCAAGCGAATCCGGTCGTTCCTCTGCAACGGGTCGGGCACGCGGATCCCAGGTCGGATCCGGATCTGCGCGGGTCAGCATTCTTTCTCTTTATTTTTTTTTGCTATAAAAACTAACTCTTTTTTTTTAACTCATTTTCTTAAGTTTCTAAAAAAAATTTCAGAGTATTCTCAGACTCTCCTTGGGTGATTTCCGGTCGTCTCCCAGTCGCCGTGCACCACCGTCCGCCACCGCCGGCTGCTACTCACCGGCAACAAAAACCAAAAAGGAAGCTACTTTCTGAAGCTTCGAAGCTTCCTCTTCCCGTTTCTAGCCTTCGTTTTCCCAAAAGATGGCCCTACACTCCTAGATCTGCTCTTGAAGTCGCCAGTTGGAAACCTTAAAACGCCTATCGCCGCCGTTCCTCGTTACAAAACTTTTGGTTCTGCCTTCCTTTCCTTCTTAACCACTTTCTTACCAAACTTCACAGCCCAAAGACTCCCAAAAATCCCCTAAACCGAAATCTTTTTCATTTCTCAGATTTTTTTTCTTTCTTTTTTTGGTTGCGATGTTGCTTAGTTTTGTTGTTGTTTGTTTTTTTGTTGCAGGTATGGTGAGTGATGGGCTTGGTTTGGGACCGATTTTAGGGTTAGTGGTGTTTTTAGGGTTCTATGATGGAGATTTGGTGAGGGTTGTGGGAGTGAGGAGGGCTTGGATGATGGTTTATGATCAGGGGTGGTTTGGTGATGATGGTGGTGGTCTCGGGTGATGGCTGTGTGTGTGTGGTGTTCGGGTGAGGGTGAGTAGTGAGTGTTGGTGGTGGTCAAATGGTCACGGGTAGCTTGGCTGTGGGTTGAGCTGTGGGAGCTTGAAGCTTGGGTTGCTGTTTAGCTAAAGAGGTGGTGGATTTTGGTTTGGTTGAGGGTTGGCCGTGAGTCGTTGAAGCTTGCTGTCTTGGGGATTTGGGTCTCGGGTGGTGTTAAGGATGGTGAATGGTAGCCGAGTTATGGTGAGGTCAGACTTGAGGTGGTTAGTGGAGGAATTGTATTCAATGAATTTTTGGTACCTGAAAGCCCCCCTTCATAAGAATCAGTGTCAGTTTTAATCTCATTGGGATGGCTCCTATTGTCCAATTTCAATCTTTAATCCAAAGGGTTTTACGGTTACCTTCAGCCAGCTGCAGACATTGAGAAGTTGAGTGACAGTTTGGGGAGAGGGCTGTGAGAGGTGGCGGGTATGGAAAAGACAACCATATTAAATGCAACAACAGATAATAATAATAATAATAATAATAATAATAATAATAATAATAATAATAATAATAATAATAATAATAATAATAATAATAATCAAAATAAAATCAAATCAAATAAAAGAAAAGAAAAATAAATAAAAATAAAATAAATAATTAAAATGAAAATAAATAACTAGACACAAGCCCATTAAGATTTGGGCCTTAAAATTGGGTTGGATCAATGAGGCCCAAAATCTAAAATGGACAAGTATAAAATTTTTAATGATTTGATTTAAATTAAATATCTTCACTCTTTTTCTCAAGCGGAGAACAAATCAATCGAAAAATATTTACAAAACTCCAACAAATTGAAAAGTATCAAATTTATCAAAATAATTTGTAAATTCGGACAAAATTAGGTGTCTACAGTTGGGCTATCTGTGATGCCTTTATTTTCCATTTCCTTTATACAGTAAACATTTATAGCCATACTTTAATGTTTGGTAAAAATATTTACATGTCATAATTCATTTGTCGTTTACATCCCCTATTTATAATACAGCACTGTAGTACTGTAAAATAAGTTTGAATATATAAAATAAATGATTATACCTCCAAGATATAAGCTAGCTACCTCGAGGTACTCAATGAGCAGCTGGAATCCTCGAATAGGCAAATTACGTAGTCACTAGAAATACTCTATAGATGTTAAAAATAAAGGAGTGAGCAAACCATGGCTCCGTAAAGGAATTATATGCGATACTTGATATCACGAAATCTATATGCTATAAATTCATTTAAATCTTATTTTGGATTCTAGCACCAAGCACTCTTATTTAATGTATCTTGATGATTAGAAGCGGTTTCGTCAACACGCGACGCACAAATAGTGAGAAATTATGAAATTACCCCCGCAGACTGCCAGCCAAATTTTTTTATTTAACAATTGATTCGATAAATCTATTGATGCTGTCTTAAACTACTTTTCATTTAGAATATCATTTTATTTTTACTTCGTCCCAATTCATTTTAGTTTGGGTACAATTTATGAAAAATACCCTCAGGACGTAACCATCATTTTCCAATTTGTTGGCCACACTTCTCAAAATGATGCAAACAATGTATTTTAACATCAAAATGTCCGTAATATCATTAGTACACCATTCATATACTATTTCCTCAATCATATATGAAGGAAACCGAAACAAACACGCAGCAGAATTTATATCATTCGGCCTTCACCAAGATCGATTCGGAGAGTTGCCTGATTAGGGTTTCGAGATTTTACCTAATGTTTTCTCTGATTTTCTGTCATTGGTCGAGTCATAAGCAACAACTTTTCGTTCCTGCCTCTATGGTATCCACATGAACGGATCTCACGACTCTTGAACGTCTCAAGATCAGAAGCCTTAAAGAGCGTTTTTCATTCCTTATAACCGAATTGCTAGCTTCAATTAAAAGAATATTTTTTTTTCTGTTTAATTGTGCGGCTCACTTTTAGAAAACACAAAACATCCTTTTATAGGCAGTAAATTTTACCCTAAAATTTACTGTCAAACAGAACTCTAATCCTACTTAGAATAGGATTAGTTATATCCTTAATCCAATTCAGAATAGGATTAGTTATATCCTTAATCCAATTCAGAATAGGATTAATTAAGCTCCTCATTGATCCGTTCTAAGTGTGCAACCCAATAGGTTCTCAAAACAATGGCAATGACAAAATTGTCATAGGCAATTAGCGGTATCTAGCAACACATCATTGCTACCCATGTAACGAGAATGTCAATGACTCAACATAACCTTACTCGTGATAGATGTTACCGTGTAGTCTAATCCCTTTATCATTTGATGTCTTGATTAGACACAAGTCATGGAATATGTCACACTTGTATAGTCTAATCAGCGTTTCTTGATTCTTGAGTAGACTAATTAAACAAATAAAATTAATATCTCATATTGACTTATTCGAGCATGGCCATGCATTTCTTAGTCTCACTCTATCAAAGGGCCCAAAACATCACTCTTGTTATATAAGAGGGATAAATCCTATCTTGATCACTCAACATCCCTCTACATAGATCAAGGCATACCCAATTACTATTTTTATAGTCTATCCTGTTACGAATGACATCTAGCAGCATTAAAGTATGCAATTCTCTATGTTGGGATCTCTGATGATCTCAAGTCAAAGGATCACATACACCATCATCACTATGAGAATCGCTTATGACACTCATATAACAATCCATGTAGCGTTCTCATGGAGGGTCGATCCAGTACATAGTTCTCTAACATGTACCTATGTGATGACTTGATATCCTATATCCATGACAATGGTCATCAGTCAACCACATACTAGTCTTATCGTATCATTGTTATCCTTGTTTACAATAATACTTGACTAGGGATATTTTAAGAATAGTGTGTTATTACTATTCTAAGGACATTATCATATAAGATTACATTACGCAGTTATAAGACAAATATAATAATGAACTATAATATATAAAATGTCATGATACATAAAAAAAATGCCAAAGTCATGATACATGAAAATACCCTCAGGACGTAACCATCATTTTCCAATTTGTTGGCCACACTTCTCAAAATGATGCAAACAATGTATTTTAACATCAAAATGTCCATAATATCATAAGTACACCATTCATATACTATGTCCTCATTCATATATACATCGGGGTTCAAAATTTATTCAAAATCATTTAATAATTACAAGTATACATGTGTACAATACAAAATACTCAGTTCTCACATTTCCTCCCCACCATTAGGAGATTCGGTCCTCCGAATTTCGTCTAGACCACTCATTGAAATAGCTCTGGGTATTTCTCTCACATTAAGCTCTCTAATTCCTACGTTGCTTGCTCCTCGGAATGGTATTGCCAGAGCACATTCATTAATGGAATCGTCTTAGATCGCAATACCTTATCCTTCAGATCCAAGATCCAGATAGGTTTCACCACGTCACTCATATCCTCTCAAATCTCCAGTGGCTTGTATTGAATTACGTGGGACAGATCTGGATGATATTTCCTGAGCATCGAGACATGGAATACATTATGCATCGTTGATAACTCCGGTGGTAATGCCAATCTGTACACCACGTCTCCCATACGATCTAAGATTTCAAATGGTTCAATGTATTAAGGACTCAGCTTTCCCTTCTTACCAAATCTCATTATGCCTTTAGATGGGGAAACTTTCAAAAATACATAGTCACCTGATGAGAACTCGAGTGGTTAGTATCTCGTATATGTGTAACTCTTCTGCCGACTCTAGGTTAACCTTTCACAAATAATCTATACATCTCTAGAAGCTTGCTCTACCAAATCGGGAGCCAATAACTTTCGATCTCCCATTTCTTCCCATGCGATCGGTGATCTACACTTTCTACCATATAATGCCTCGTACGGTGTCATGTCGATACTTGTCTGGTAACTGTTATTATAAGCAAAATTGGCTAATGGCAAGTGGTCATCCTAAGAGCCCTTAAAATCCAATGCATAGGCCCTTAGCATATCCTTGAGCATCTATATCATTCACTCAGACTGTCCGCCAGTCTGCGAGTGAAAGGCGGTGCTAAAATTCAATTGGGATCCCATAACCTCCTGAAATCTCTCCCAAAAATGAGACGTAAATTGAGAATCCCTATCTGATGTAATGCTCACCAGAACGCCATGTAATCTCACTATCTCCCGTATATGTAGATCGGCAAGGGCACTAAGAAGATCTGTAGATTTGATAGCTACGAAGTGGACAGACTTTGTCAATTTGTCCACAATCACCCATATAGCATCATAATTCCTTTGGGTCTTAGACAAACCCATGATGAAGTCCATTGTAACATGCTCCCATTTCCATGTAGGAATCGTTAAAGGCTTCAATAAACCTACAGGTTTTTGATGCTCGATCTTAACTTGCTGACATGTGAGACATACAAACTCTGCGATATCTTTCTTCATATTTGGCCACCAATATATCCTCCATAGATTCTGGTACATCTTAGTACTACCTGGGTGTAGAGTGTACCTGGAGGTGTAGGCCTCTGTCAAAATCAAATCTCTGAGCTGGCAATTATCAGGAACACAAATTTAGCTTCTAAACCTTAGGATCCCATTGGTGCCAATCTCAAAGTTTGACTGTACTCTTATTTGTACCTGACTGGCAACCTCTATATAATAAGCATGTGTCCTCTGAGCATCTTTGATCTGATCCATCAAGCTCGGCTCAATATTGAGACTAGCTATAAATCCATAGCTTTTCGAGGAAATCATACTAATACCGAGGTTTGAGAACTATTCCTATAGCTCATTCTCCCTGACTATCATATATGATACCATAGCCATGTGCTTTTGGCTCAAAGCACCTGCCACCACATTTGCTTTCCCCGGGTGGTACAGTATCTTGCAATCGTAATCCTTCAATACCTTTATCCATCTCTACTGTCTCATATTTAACTCACACTGCGAGAATAGATACATCAGACTCTTATGGTCTGTATAGATCTAGAAAGTCTCACCATACATGTAGTGCTACCATATCTTCAATGCAAACACCACAGTGGCCAACTCAAGATCATGGGTTGGGTAGTTCTTCTCATGCTCCTTAAGCTACCAAGAACATATGAAATCACCCGACCATTCTACATAAGAACACACCCTAATCCCTGTGCGAAAGCATCGTATATATTGAGAATCCACCAAATCCGCTGGGAAGGGCAAGTATTGGAGCTGTATTAAGCCTCTGCTTAAACTCCTGAAAGCTACACTCACACGCGTCTGACCATTCAAACTTAACATCCTTATATGTGAGTCGCGTAAGTGGAGCAGCTAATCTAGAGAATCCTTCAATGAACCGGCGATAATATCTAGCTAGACCTAAGAAACTCTGAATCTCAATCACTATCTTAGGCCGCTCCCATTGTACTATGGCCTTTATCTTGGATGGATCAACAAACACCTTGTCCTTTGATACTATATGTCCCAGAAATGTAATATGATCTAGCAGAACTCGCACTTACTGAACCTAACGCATAGCTTCCGGTCTTTGAGGGTCTATAGAACTATACAAAGATGCTATTCATGTTCCTCCCGGACTTAGAGTACACCAAGATGTCATCTATAAACACGATCATGAACCGATCTAAATAGGGTTGAAACACATCATTCAGCAAGCCCATAAATGCTGCAGGGGCATTGGTCAACCTGAATGGCATTACCAGAAATTTGTAGTGTCCATATTGAGTCCAAAAAGCTGTCTTAGGAACTCCGAATCCTTAAGCTAATGATAGCCCGATCAAAGATCAATCTTGGAAAACACCTATGCACCCCTGAGCTGATCAAATAAATTGTCGATCCTGGGCAAGGGATACTTATTCTTGATGGTCACCTTATTCAACATCAGGTAATCAATACATAACCGAAGGCTGCCATACTTCTTTCGGACAAATAGGAACAGGGCACCCTACGGAGACATATTAGGATGGATGAATCCCTTATCTAATAACTCCTGGAGATGTTTCTTAAGCTTTTCCAACTTCGTCAATGCCATTCGATATGGGGGTTTAGAAATGGGCTCCATGCCAGGTACAAAGTCAATGGTAAACTCAATCTCTTGATCCAACGGTAACCTTGGCAAATCCTCTTGAAATACGTTTGAAAAAACCCTAACCACAGGAATCTAATGTAGCTTGGGATGTCTCTTTTCCATGTCTTCCACATATGTAGTAAAACCTTCAACATGTACACATAACATTCAAACAATTTAGTAAACATATCATTTCATTATATCTTATCGAATAGTTTTACAATATATCATTCTAGTTAAGAGAAGATAATAAACTTAGTATAACAATCTAAGCTAACAAAATTTGTAGCTAACCAATCCATTCCTAATATTACATCAAAATCATACATAGTCAACAAAATCAGGTTAGCTGTTGTTTTCTTCTCTCCTACAGTTACTTTATAATTTTTGTACACTACATTAGTCATCTGTGCTTCTTTGAAAGGTGTATTTACTTGTAAAGTATATCCTAATGGCTCCGGTTCTACTTAGACTTTGTTAGCACAAGCAGGTGATATAAACGAATGAGTAGAGCCAGGATTGAATAATGCAATTACAAGTATATTGGAAATGTAAATTTTGCCTTTAATGACATTTACAAAAGCATCAGCAGTCTCCTTATCCAGTGTATACACCTGTCCCTGAGTCACGGGCTTCCTACATTTCTCCACTATCGTCGCCCGTCTCGGCTGTGAGGGTGTAGCTCTCTCCATCTCAACCGGAGCTACTGGCACCGATATTGAGGGAATAGGGGCTTGAACAGTAAAAGCAGTGGACTCTTGAAGCATCGGGCAATCCCTCATCAAGTGTCCCATCTATCCACATTTGAAGCAGGCCTTAGTCAATAAGTAACAAGGTCGTGTACCATGCTACCGACCACACAGCGTACACCTGGTCACGGTACTCCTCTGTGTCGAGGTGGGACTTATGGTAGGGGCTGTAGTAGCTGATCTAGTAAACCACCCCTCCAAAATCTGAATGCTTGATGGTCTAACCCTCTTAGTCTAATCTCTACCTGATTTGTCCTCTGCGCCCTTCTTCACCTTACCCATTCCTTTAGACTTAGCCTTCAATGCCAGTTCAGAATGAAACTGCTAAAAATCTTGCTCGCACAACTAAGCACGTCTAACCACCTCATCATATGTACGAATGTCAAACGGAGCTAACTTAGATCTGATAGATGCTCTTAGCCTAGCTTTAAATTGATCAATCTTATGCCGCTCATCAACCTATGTTAGTGGATCAAATATGCTAAGTGTGGTGAACCTCGACTCATACTGATCCACTGTCATACTACCCTGTACCAACCCTATAAACTCCTGCTGTAGCTTCTTTTGAGCTATGTTAGGTATATACTGGCGGTGGAAGGCATCCACAAATATCTCCTAAGTGATCATCGGATGCTAGGCAAATAGTACTGTATGTGCGAACTTCCACTAGTGCTCTGCATCATCAGTCATCTGGAACACGATTAGTCCTACTCTCTCCATATTAGAACATCATGTATCTGAATAACTTCTCAATAGTAGTCACCCACTACTCTGCCACCAGTAGATCTCGATCTCCCTTAAACTTTGGTGAATTAAACTTAGTAAACTGCCGCATTAATGCCACATCACAATAAGACTCTACATCTTTAGGCAGCTGTACTGGTGGCAGTGGTGGAATAGCTTGCGCCTGCTATACTAGCTATAGTGTAGGCTAAGCCTCGGGAGCAAGCTATACAGGAGTTGGTGCAACTAGTGGAGTTGTTGGAGCTACTCGTTCTCTCTCTGCTCGATCAGCAACTCTATCTGCGTGATACATGGCGATGAAATCCACCAACATCCACTCCATCCGAGGCATCCGAGTGTTCGGGTTCTCAGGCTGCGATGGGTGAGCAAGTCTTGGGGCGGGCTCCAGTACTGGCTCAGGTGTGTGGGGCTCTGGACTCTGCTCTACCTACCTTTGCCTCTACTCCTAGTTGCGCAAGTCACCCGTCGTCCACTCATATCTGCACAGCACATCCATTTATCGATTTTTCGTTAGTGACTTATTTATATATCTAGACTATACAGTACAACAAGGGATGTTAACCACTTCACTTTATCATAAAGACACCGACAAATATCAGGCCAACCTTGCTTTGATACCAATAAATACTGTTACATCTTGTATAAACAGTATTTTACAATTTTCTACACATTTTACAAAGGTTGAGCTATGTGAGACTCGATTTTATAATACTGTACACCATATTTTGTAAAATTTTGATAGTGGAAATAAATTATTTAGTGAAATTAAATAAGTATTGAATGTGGTTTTCCACTTTGGATTTTGGAATTATTGGATTTATGACTTATAATATGTTGTATAAGAGATGGAATAAATATTAAATGATGAAAAGGAAGCGTAAAAATAAACAAAGGAACAAATCTGAAAATTGAATTAGAAATGCAATTTTAATGGCAAAAAGTTTCAAATTAAAGATATTTAAAGGAAATGAATTAATTTATTGGACAAGGGATGAATTGTGATTGGTTAAGTATATAAAAGAGAGGGAAGATAAGCTAAAAATGAGTAGAAAAATGGGTCTCCATACGCCACTTCCTTGCTGCCGTGAGCTGCTTAGCTGGAACCATCTAAAGAAAAATTAACTATAAATTTTTATAGTATAAATTTCAATATAAGTGATATTTAAAGGAAGAGAAGTTAAAAATTTAACATGTGAATAATTTTTATTGGTTGAAGCCTACAAAAAGAAGAAGAAATTAATCAAAAAACATACAGCAAATGGTCTTCACTGCCACACTTTTTCTGTTGCGTTTACTGCCCATTTTAATACAATATAAGACATGAAATGATAAGGAAAGGGGATAAGTGGCTAAGTGTCACAGCCCGTGACCTTATTTTTCACCTTATTCTATACATCTTATTTGGTTGGGCTGTCTGTGATACTTTACTTTTTTTTTTCATATAAACAATTCCATATTAAATTATAATACGAATTATATCCCCTATCTTAATTCATAAGAAAGTAGTATTGTAGGTAAGTCTAAATACAGAAAATAAATTATCATACCTTATTAAATAAATCAAGCTGTCGCATCGTCCCTAAATGCACAGTCGAAATCCTTTAGGTGTCAGACTCTCAATCTTCGAAAACCTGAAATGTTAAAATTAAGGGGTGAGCAAACCATGGCCTAATAAGGGAATTATATGCCTCACTTGATATTTAGCTATCTATATGCTGAAAAACTTTTTCATTTTTCCTATGGGGGCTCTAAGCACACATGTAAGAAGGATACTACAGTTGGCTAGGGATCCGGATGGAGTAAGGCGGGTATTTTGAAATACCTGTCTTGTCCCGAAACCTAGAAGCAATTGTAGAGAATAATGAATTTCATTTTGTTTGAAATTTAAATGCTTTTCCTTTTTATTCCATATCGTTTTCATATTCTTTTCAAAATAATGCTTTTATAAAATAAAACACTTAAATAAAGTAATTGATAGTCATATATTCTTTGAAAAGAATTTTAGTTAAATCATCATCATTCTCATTTAAAACTCGTTTCATGTTTTACTGTACAATCATAGTTAGTACAGTACTTTAAATAGAAAAATAAGCTATTAAATCCTTTTCATATAAAATATACATCATTTAAATCTAATATTCAATTTAAGAAATTATAATAAAAATATTAGATTTATTTTCCTCCTCTTTCCTTTTTGGAAAACATATCACATAGTCATGTTACATATAGTCTAATATTCAATTTAAAATCATAGTAAGAATATTAAACTTATAAATTCTTTTTCCTTTGAAAACATATTACATGTTCATATCACATGTCATATGAAAATCATCTCGTAGTACTAAAATCAGTACCGAAATAAGCGTTATGTAAAATGCTATAAATCACTTTCATTTAACTTATCACATATCATGTAAAACGTTTACATTTAACGTATAACATATCATATAAAACATTTTTCATATATGGAGACTGAGGCATGCCCAGCCCGTCCACTGGGTCGTTACTCATATCATGCTATAGACCCCGAAGGATATAAAATAATCATGTCAGATCTTGGCTATAGTCTATAATTGTCCTCGACGGATCACTGATCAGGTGTCAGCCGGGACTACATATCACATATCACATGTCACATATCACATATCAGCATGATAAGGTTGCCAACTAGTCTCAAAACAGTATTTTTCATCATTAATAAACCTTTATGGAATTTATAAAAATATATAATTTTATAATTTAAAACCATAAAGGTTATAAAACTATTTAGTGAATATTTAAGAAATATATATAAAAATATTCACTTTATTTCTTTTCATTTTCCATCTCGTATTACGTGTAATTTACATATCAAGAGAATTTTCGGTGATTTCATTATCACCATTCTCGAAAAGAATTTTTTCGG
Organism: Heritiera littoralis; assembly: GCA_031772115.1. Classification (NCBI taxonomy): domain Eukaryota; kingdom Viridiplantae; phylum Streptophyta; class Magnoliopsida; order Malvales; family Malvaceae; genus Heritiera; species Heritiera littoralis. The sequence continues at coordinate 5,173,559 of JAPDPK010000037.1, read as the reverse complement.
TGATTTAATTATCACCATTCTCGAAAACATGAATATTTTAAAATCACTTTCATTTTATTCATGTTTTTATGAAAATATTCATTTTCTCGATTTTCATGGTTAAAAATAATTTCTCGTGACATAAAATCATTTATTATGATTTTCGATATTTTTCTAAATTTTTCGACAGTATAACGGCTGCCAATTGGCTAACCTCCTGCATGGAAAATACAGTTTATATTTTCAACCAGTACGTCATCATAAATTTTCAGCCGATGAATCATCACAACATTTCCATAAGATAATTTATAATTTAAAAACATGCAGACTGAATATCCTTACAGTGCTGCACATGCATCCCTTACCTATCCCGGGTTGGCGACTTCCGCGTTATCGGTTGCGCCCGTACTCCATCTCTTCCGATTCCATCATCTCGTTCGTCGAGAATGATTTCTGGAAACCAAATTCTAACATTTAGAATTTTTCTCAATTTATTTAAATAAATAAATTGATAATTTTCTTAAACCATTTTCAGAAATTTCTTACCGAATTTCCATAAATTTCCGAACTTCCGAAATTTTCGGATTCCCTAAAATTCCCTTTTCTCTTTTTTTTCTTCTTCTTCCTTTTTCTTCTTCTTTTTTTTCTTTTTCTTTTCCCTTTTTTTTCTTTTTCTTCTTTTTTTTCTTTTCTTTTCCTTTTTCCTGGCCTGAACCGATTCAGACCAATCCAGCCTCCCCTTACCACCGATTCTCCTCCGGTGGCCGATTCTCCGATGGTTCGGCGTCCCCAAAGCTGGCGGACATCACGGCGAAGCTCCTAGTGGTCTCCGTTCAGCCCAGATAGGTGGCACGGCGGTGGATCTGGCAGCGTGGGTCTAGGTCCTTTCCTCCCTTTTTTTTTTCTCTTTTCCGTCGTTTCCTTCACCGTCGGCCATCCCTTCACCTTGGTCAACCTTCGCCGGTGGCGGTGCCCGAATCGGCCGGCATCGCCGTTTCCCCTTTTTCTTTTTTTTTCTCGGTTTCCTTTCCACTTCGCTTCTCCTTCCTCTTTTCCTTTTCCCGTCACCGTCCGACTTTTCCCTTCCCCTTTCTCGGCTCACCGACGGCGTCGCTCTCTCTCCCTTCTCTTTTCTCTTGGTCGGTCGGCCGACGGGGTCGACTGCCATTTCCTTTCTGTTGAAACGGGATTCGAGTTATATCCCGATCCCGTTTCTTCACTTTTCTTTTTTTTAATATATATAATTATATTTATAATTATATATAATTATATTACTAATAACATATATATATAGTTTTTATTTTAACAATATATATACACTTTAATTGAAATTAACATATATATATTTCATATATATATTTATTTATATACAAAATTGTATAAAAATATACACAAGTATTTATTTAATAAAAAATATATTTATATATTTAAATATATAAATATATGCATATACTCATTTTATTCCTTATAATTTGGATCTCTTGATATCCAAATAATTTTCCATTTTCATTTCTTATTTAATTTGGATTTCAATTTCTCCAAATTAATTTCCTTAACTTCATCATTTCATCAATTTCGAGAATTTCAACAATATTCCCTTTTTCGTAAATACTTGATTTATTTACTTTAACTTACCTATTTACATTTAAAATTGAATTTCAAGTATTAATAATTTCGAAAAATGGAAACATTTACGGTTATCACACTATGTGGCAACCTCTTATTGGATGACATGAATAAATAGAAAATTAAATGGAACTAAACTTCAGCAATTTTCTTTCTTCTTGCCGACTTCCCCTGCTGCTCCATGATTTTCTGTTTTGGTCACTCATCCTTGCTCTATTTTGCTTCCGTTCTTCCAAGGAAATTCAACAAAAATCTCATCCTCTTGATACCTAACTATTTAACCTTTCCCCATCAACCTTTCCTCCATCTTCAAACTAACTAAGAAACAAGAAAAGGGAGGCTAACATGAAGCAGAAACTGTTCTATTTTGGAGTTGTTGGTTCAGTCAAGGTGAAGAGATATCATGTGTTATTGTTTTAATTAAATCTAAAGTTATGTTCTAGCTTAGTGTAAGGTGTAGAGAAAGTTTATGAAGTTGGTTTTACATGATATTGGCTAGATCAAAATTTGACATGGAAGTGGATGTTCGGTTGACATGAGAATGAGTAATATCTTGTGCTATCATGCAAGAAAATAATAGGAAATGATTAAGTGAATAAAGAATTAAAGTTTCAAACATTAAATTATGGGAGACGTTTGAAAATCAAAATATGCCATGTGATGGGTTCGGTTAGGTTGAGAATATAAGGAAGATGTGCACTTTCTTGCATGAGAATAATAAGAAATGATAATTTAAGATGAAATAAAAATGATAGAAAGGTTAGAGTGAAAAATGGAAGCAAAGTCAAGAAAATGGCAAAATGGTAGTTTCGGCCAAGAGGGTTTAGGCATGAATTAATGCTGAAATTTATAGTTTGATGTTTGAAAATGACTATAGAAATTGAAAGAGAAAGATCAGTGAAAACGGAACCGAAAAAGAAGCTAAAATGAAAAAGATTAGTTTTAGCACCAGTATAATTTATACTGGTTATACATGTGTTATACTATTAATGGCTGCATTTTATGAAAGTTAGTGGCTCAAAATTAAGAGGAAAATGATTAATAATTTATGATAAAATTACTTTGCATCCAGGAATTACGAAATTCGGTAGGCGCAACCAGGAAGCTCGATTTCGTTAGACAGGTAAGGGAGAAGTGTGTGAGTTGTATGGATACATTGAATTGCATGATTTATCAAGTTTAATTTTATGAAATTATGGAAAGATTGATCTGCTATGAAAATCATGCAAAATTGTGGTTGAAAGCTGGTTTTATATACTGTAATTTTCGTGCAGGAGGCTAGAAATTCACAGCCGTTATTCTGCCGAAAAATTATAAAAATTATTCTAAAATATCATGAAATATTTTAGATGCATAAATGGAATAAATCATGAATTTTGGAAATCATTTCCATCAATTTTCCATAAAGTGGAAATTGTTGAACAATGCTAAATTAAATATTTATGTTATGGATTTTTAGTTAAAGTGAGAATGAAATATATTCTTTTTACTATTAATTATTCAAAAAAAGAATATTTATGAGATTCTCACTTAATAAATGAATATTTATCGACTGTTTTCCCTGTATTTGGAGATATGAAATAAATATCTTTTTGAAATATTTATTTAAATAAATGATTTAATTCATTAGATTTCCTTAAAGGTATTTTTATAGGAAAAGAAATGATTTTATACCTTCATGGAACTAAATAATGATCTTATTTATTTTATAAATTCTATGAAGGTGATGAGATGGTGAATAAAATGTATTGAGATGATTTTGAGAAAAATGTGAAAATGATGGAAATTTCTGAAAAGAGGAAATATATGAAATTGTGAGCCTTATGGATAAAGATGAAATATTTCAAATTATTTTTGAATAAGATCCATAAAGGCTATAATACAAATTTTATACTGTTTTGAGACTTAGGCCTCGATTTCATGCTTACTGATTACTGTTACTGTCACGTGGCTGATTGACTCGCCAAGTCATCAATGGTCCCGAAGTCACCTGGCAAGTGTACCCTAGGACCCTCTATAGATTATGGCCATAGATCTTACTGTATACTGTTACTGTGTCCCTTAGGGGATGATGATAGCATGATATGATTTAGTGTGATGCCTAGTCTCAACCTACTGATTACTGAACTGGATTTTACTGAATACTGTTTACTGTAATGTACTGTACTGAGAAATACTATTTACTGAACGGTATGTTACTGATTACTGTTTATTGAACTGAATTGAGAACTACTGTTTGATGGAAAAGAATATAAAAAAATTATTTCTAAAATTATAAATAATTGCTAAACTTTTTATCCACTGATTTCTGGATAATTATAACATACTGTATTTTTTAGTCCCTGACGCATTGGATCGTTAGAGATCTTAGATCGTGTGGGAGATGTGCACTACCTTTAAAGTTGTCAGGAGTGCATAACGTATTCCATGTCTCGATGTTTAAAAAGTAATATCCAGATCCTTCTCACGTGATTTGACGTGACCACTAGAGATTAGAGAGGACATGAGTTACACTGAGAAACCGGTATGGATTTTGGATAGAAAGGATAAAGTGTTGTGATCTAAGATTAATCCTTTGATTGGATGCTCTGGTAGTAGGAGGCTACTTGGGAATTAGAAAGCCTTATGCATAAGAAATATACAAAGCTTTCTCACTAATAGGTCTGGTTGAAATTTGGTGGACCAAATTTCTTAAGGTGGGGAGAAATGTGAGACCCGACTTTGTCACGCTGTACACCATAATTGTAATTGATTTATAGTGGAAAATAAATATTGAAGATAGATTTCCACATTCCATTTTCTTATTTGATTTAAATTTTATGGTGTATGTGAGGTAGAATGCATATCTAAAATTTTTAGAATGGTACTTAAATTGTTGGAATTATTGGCTTAATAGCAAACAAAGGAAGATGGACAACACACCAACAATTTTACTACACTTAGTGTATACGGTTGAAATGAATTGCTAGGAAAAGCAATTCAAGCCATGGATAAAATGGTATGTAATAAGCACTAATTAAACATAACATGATGCCTAGAAGCTTATTGGAGGAAGCTTTGAAATTGAGGCATGAAGGAAAGTCAAGAAAAGAGGCTAGAAGTGGACTTCACGCCACTTCGCTTCTCCTTGTACCAAGCGGTTTAAACACTAATGGTTTAACCGATTTACATGCAATGTGAAACATAATTAATGGCAAAGAGATCAAAGTCAGCATGGGAATTTTTGTTATTGGTTGAAGAATGTAAAAAGGGATGAAGAATAAGTCAATAGGCAGCAGAAAATTGCTGCTACACGCCACTTCTGATTTGGAGAGGAAGTTGGCTGCGTTGGACTAAAGGAGAAGAGAGAATGTTAAGTTAATATGAGACGTGTTTTACTTAGATAAGGAATAAGACAAAGGTGCAAATAAATCAAGAAAAAGGGCTGGACAAAGTAACTGCATGCCGTTCTTGTTGACTGTAGTTTTCTTCACAATTTAATGAGAGCAGAAAATGGTTACCACGCCACACCTTTTGTTACCATTTTTCTTAAACAATTAATAAGATAACTAACAAAGGAAATGATGAAGAAAGGGATAGGAAGTTAAGTGACTTTGATAAACAGAATATATATATCTTACTAAGTGAAACCAAGAACTCCAACATGTTTCCTCTTCATGCCCGACACTGTTGCTATTAAATTCTACTGTGTTTCACTCTTATTTTCTCTCACGTTTAAGTTGCAAGATCTCACCTTCTTGCTATCAAATCACTTAACACTCCTTTATACATCTTTCATTCGCTCATAAAACCATCCAAGTAAATCAAGGAAAGGAGGACTAACGTGGGGAAACAACAAAACAAATTTGTGAGTTGGGTTGGCTCGATCAAACAAGGTAAATAAAGTTTCCAACGAATATTCATGTATTTAATTCTTGGTTTATAGTGATGATATGCTAAGTAGGAGATGTGTAGGTATATTACTTGGCATGAAATTGTGTAGCAAATTAATATGGCTATTTCTTACCTAATGGGGACGTTAATGGTTGAACATAAGCTGCTGTGTTATGCATATGTAAAGTGAATAGATGAAACTCGATAGGCAAACATGATTATCCAACTACTTGCCAAATAGGTGAGCAAAGAAATTAGGATACTCGCCCAAAGGATGAGGCGAGCTCAATGAAATGTATGAATTGGCGATATACATGTTCGCCAACATCTTGGATAGTCAGGATGATCACCCGGATGGGCGAGGGCCAATGATCACCCAAAAAGGGCGAGAAGGGCGAACTCAAAGGAATAGGCCTAGCAAGTTGAAATGATTGGGCGAACTCCCACTAATAAGCCAATATGAGAATGGCGAGACTGTTGGGCGAGCTCCCACGTGTAAGCCATTTGATGAATGGCGAGCTCGATTGGGTGAGCTAGTAAGAGCTCTGTTGGGTGAGCTAGTAGGATCTCTGTGGGTGAGCTAGTTGATTTGTCTCAAGTCTCGCCCAAGTGATGGAAATATATAAAAAGAAAATATTAATAGTTTTAATAAATTATTTTGCAGCAGGGAATTAAGGATTCGATAAAAGCGATCGGGAAGGCGAGCAGGAAGCTAGGCTTCGTAATACCAAGTAAGGGAGATGTGTGTGAAGTGAATGCATGTCCTGTGGAGTTAAATTTTATGAAATTATTGAGAAATTGTTTTGGTTTATGACATGCATTTATTTGATAAATTATTTTGATTTGGGGCGAACTGGTAAAGGGCGGGCGAGCCAATGGAAGGCGACCCCTGTTATGTTGTTTTGGGGCGGGCGAACCGTTTGTTAAGAAAATTCCAGGCGAGCCAAAGTGGGCGAACCCTTTTGTAATGTTTTGGGCGGGCAACCCTATTTTAATAAACTCCGGGCGAGCTACAGAGCCTACCCCTTTATGATGTTTTGGGCGAGCCAATTGTAGGTGACCCATGTTTTAATAAAAAGTCGAGCGAGCCAAAAATAGGTGATCCCTTTTTGTGACAATGGGCGAACTGGCCATGGACAAGCCATAGTGGGCGAACTGGCCATGGGCAAGCCGAAAGGGGCGAGTTGACCATGGACGAGTTGCTATGGGCGAGCCAGTTTAATTTGTTTTTAAAAGCTAATGTTGGCGGGCGAACACTAGTTCACTGTGTTTGGTGAGCTGGCCATGGGCGAGCTGACCATGGGCGAGCAGGTTTTAAATGTGTTTTCTCATACGAAAACCAAAAGAAAAGAACTGGCTGTTTTATTGCCTTTTGTAAATAGAAAATATAAAACCTTTTTGGAAAACAAATCATTTTGAGGAAATGATGAAATTATGAAATATTCCTTAAAGGTTAGTTATGAGATATAAAGTGATTTTGAGACTTTAGGCCCTGAGTTCATGCATTAATATTGACTTAACTGAGTGACCCGCCTGGGGTGATGGCTCGGGTCGATAGACCAATGGGTGCACCCCAGGGCATCATAAGGCTAATTGACCCGCCAAGTCATCAGTGGTCTCGAGGTCACTTGGCAAGTGGACCCAAGGACCACCTATAGATTATGGCCATAGATCTAGCCGAGATAGCTGTGAGGGGCGATGGCCTACGGGTGCACCCCAAAAGTGGACGATTTGTGTTCCTGGAAAGGGGTAGGGAATGATGAGAGCATGATTTATTTGTAGGGTGATGCCTAGTCTCAACTTATTGATTTCTGTTTATTGAGGGGATTTACTGGATCCTATATACTGTTTACTACATTTTAATGTAAATTGTTTAACCAATGATTGGAATGGTGTATCGAGAGTATTGTTAACTATATCCACTGTTTTCCTACTTGGTATGATTTTAGGAAAAATAAATACTATGTGGCATATAGTTTTGCTTTCTTTAAAGTAGCATACGTCTCCTTTACTGAGCGCATGATTCGCTCACCCCTTTTGTTTTAACTCCACAGATAAAAAGATACGGAGTTAGAGAACTATATCCCAAATGGATATAGCTACGTGTAAAGCGCTGGGGCAAATTATGTTAAATATGACAGGTATAGTCACTTCTATTTTACATTTTAGACATAAGTATATAGTACTACTTTATTGAAACAAGGACAATAGGGGATGTCAGATGTAAGGAATAATGAAAAAATTTTCATATTCCATATTTGTTAAATGTTAATGGCATCACAGACAGCCTAACCGAAAAAGTGTATAGAAATACGTGAAAAATGTGGTAACGGGTTGTTACAATAGATCTCATGTATTTCCCCTATTTGGGATGATATTATAGCATGATATATTTAGGGTGTTGCCTGGTCTCCATGATACTAAACTGAAAGCTATCGTATACTGTTTACTGAAATGGTGGCTACTGTTTACTATTTACTAACTGAACCGTATCAAGATACTATTTTATTGATTTGCAAGATACTGTTTTACCGAATGGTACTGTATTGAATATTACTGTTTTACTGAACTGTAAGATACGGTTACTGTACTGATGAGAAAGAAAGTAAACTACAGTTTTGCCATTGTACTGTCATGTGTTTTAACTGTACTAAAGGAAACCATTATTTTATTACTGAACTGTCACGTGTTTTAAATTATACGGAAGTGAAAAGAAATAAGTGGTTTACTCTGTGAAAACGAAAATTATATCGTTTTGAGAACAAGGAATATAGTACTATTTGCAGTTGCTTCTAGGTTCCGGAACAAGACAGGTATTTCAAAATACCTACCTTACTCCATCCGGATCCCTAGCCGACTGTATTATCCTTCCTACATGTGAGCCTAGAGCCCATCTAGGAAAATTTAAAGAAAGTGAAAAAGTATTTTCAGCATATAGGTAGTTGATTATCAAGTGTTGCATATAACTCTCTTATTGAGCTGTGGTTTGCTCACTCCCTAATTTTAACATTTCAGATTTTCGGTGACTGTGAAATCTGACATTTGAGGATTTCGAGCTGTGCATTTGGAGACACTGCGACAGCTTGATTTATAATATGAGGTATGATCATTGATTTTCTGTATTTAGACTTACTTTCAATACTACTTTCTTGAGAATTAAGATAGGGGATGTAATTGATATTACGAATTTTATGTTTAATAGTTAAATGAATATGAAAAGTGAAGTATCACAGATAACCCAACCGGATAAGTTGTATAGAAATACGTGAAAAATGTGGTCACGGGATGTGACACTTGGGTAAATAAAGATACATCAAAAAAAATGGTGTGTAAATATATATAAGTATATATATATAATTATAAGTTTAAAATAAGATATATATGTGTATATCTTGTGAATAATAAAAAAATTAGATAATAATAATAAAATAAAAATAAAGTAAACAATAAAATAAAATTTGTATTGAGTTGATGGGAATTTTCCCATCAACCCAACCAATCTCGTCAGACACCCATCACTCTTTCAAATTGTTTTCTTTTCTTTTACTCAAAACCATCCCTCCACTACCTCACTCTCCACCAACTCTCTCTTTCTCAACCCATATCCTTCACCCTCATTCTTGGCTATTCCTCTTTCTCTGCCATTCGACCATCACGCCATTGAAGGGGTTGAAGACTGAAGCTGCATCGAACAACAGAAACTAATGGCACAAAATGAAGACAAACACTGCAGCAATAAGGTGGGCACCGGAATGATTTTAAGAATGCCATTGGTGTTGCATTTTCAGACTTGAAACAAGAGCCAAAAGAAGGAGCTGTGCATGGCATTTACAGATTAAGTATAGGACAGTAGAAAAACGGTAGAGCAAAAATGTGGCTTCATGCTAGGTTTGAAACTAGGGACAAATGGAAGGCTGTTTAGTGTTGGTGAGTGACGTTTTGGAGCCTGTATAGTGGTGCATTTTCTAGATTTTTGAAATAGAGTTGGATAATAGAGCAAGAACCGAGCCTTATGTAGAGGCTATTGAGCATGGAAACAAGCTGATTCAGACGAGAAGAACTGAAGTTGTTCATGCTGACCGAGAAGCATTTTTCTAGCTGGGTTACGAGACCATATAAGAGCTGAACGTGGACAGTTTATAGGAGCTGTGTTGAAGCTAGAAAATATGGTTCTTGAAGAGGGTTATAGGCTACAACGAGAAGGGTGAACAAGGCTGAGAAAGAAGCCTAAAATTTTGGCTGATCAGTGGGTATTTTAAGGACTAGAAAACAAGATTTTTTGGTTGCTATTTTGATGTTGAAATGGAACACCAAAAGGAGGCTGTTTCACATGGTGTACAAGGGCTGCAGTGAGAGGCATTCCACACTAAGCTGCCGAGATACAAAGGTAAAAAGAAAAGAAAGAAAAAGAAAAGGAAAGGAAAAGAAATAAAAAGAAAGAAGATATATATGTAAATATATATTTGTATATATGGAGATAAGAAAAATAGATTTAAGAATTTTATTATGTTAGTGTTAAATATAAATATATATGTATAAATATATATATATATATATATATATATATATATATATATATTACTTACTTGGAAACAAGATAAGAAACAAAGAAAAGAAAAGAAATAAAAGAAAGAAAAAGAACTAGAAAGAAAGGAAATATATATATGTGGAAAAATAATGCATATATATAGAGAGAGAGAAGTAGGAAAATGAGATAATTCGATTTGAGAATTTGAATTACATTAGGGTTAAGTGTGAATATACATATATATATATATATATGAATATCTATATATATATATATATGTATGTACTAAGTTGGAATATAAATTTTTACAAGTATATAGAGATGGGCTAGGTATGATTAAGTTGGATTTTTCTAAATGTGTAGCACGATGGGAGGACGGCGGACACGGCCTAGCTGGACATGGGACAAGCTCAAACTAAGCTCGCCTTAGGTAAGACGTTTATATAGTGTAGAAGTAGGATTATCCTGTACAGGATTGAATCTTACGATAAAATGATTTGAATACCTAAAGATTAGATATAACGAAATGAAATACAGGTACGATATTAGACTTGATAAAGTACCATAGTGTTGAGATATTAACTGGAAATGAATCGATATGGTATAAACTCGTAAACATCATGGGATGAAATGATAAACATTCATGCAATCCATGAGCATTCCATTTTATGGTTTTCATTTCATTTTCTTGAATTTATTGCCATTAAGCATGCCTTATTACCATACATGAAACTCGAAATGATTTATTCTTATCGTGTTTGTAAGAATACTTTGGAAGCTTAAATGGTTTTGAAAGGAATGAATTTCTAGTGTATGCATATGTATGTATATATATGTAAATGAATTTAAAGAAATATATTATGTACTTGGCACTGTTTTCATGAGAATAGTTAAATGTTTTATGAGACTATAGGCACCCTAAGAAATTAAATTCAATAAAGCATAGTGGAAGTTGCCTGATTGGAGATTACTCATTAGGTATAGATGCTTGTTCGACAATAGTCGTGGATTCGCCTGATCAGTAGGGCTGAGAGACATGAGGTCTATGGCCATAGATAGTGCCCTAGTTGGTTTCCAAAGGACGATAATATGATTCTTCACTGCTAACTACAGTGATCTAAGTCTTTATTAATAGTGAAATAGGGATCTAGCCTAGTCTTAAATGATATGAATGAAGTTTAGAGTATGGTTTTAAAATGAAACTGAACTCTAAACTTGATATAGCTTTATGGCATATGAAATGTATTTTGAGGTTTGCACATGACATGAAATATACTTCAAAAAGTATATGTGATATGAAATATGCTTTCAAAGAGTATATGTGATATGACATATGCTTCAAAAAGTATATGTGACATGAAATATGCTTTCAAAGAGTATATGTGACATGAAATATGCTTCAAAAAGTATATGTGACATGAAATATGCTTTCAAAGAGTATATGTGACATGAAATATGGTTCAAAAAGTATATGTGACATGAAATATGCTTTCAAAGAGTATATGTGACATGAAATATGTTTCAAAAAGTATATGTGACATGAAATATGTTTCAAAAAGTATATGTGACATGAAATATACTTCAAAAAGTATATGTGATATGAAATATGCTTCAAAAAGTATATGTGACATGAAATGAAAAAGCTTGCATACTTCAAGCATGTCTTAAAAGTAAAACTAAGATGCATTGATATTTTCGCACGTCTTGAACATGTTTTAAAAGAATATTTATTATATGTTTTAAGACTGTGATCACTACATATATTGTTATATGTTAAAAGTCATATTATGATTTCATGACTTAGACATCTCATGATATGTTAAGGTATAGTTGAATTAAGGTTGAGAATATAACAGACATATGTTACATGATGAATAAGAGAATGATTGATAGTAAATCCTCCTCACATGATACCATGCACTTGCATTAAAATAGTATAATTCTAACTCTGCACTCATATAAATGACTTACTGAGCCTTGCTAATTAAACGCTAATTAAATTTTTCAGATTGAGCACGGAGTTGGGGGAGTATTTGGGAGCTTTCTGAATAGTCTCAAGCCTGAAATATAGTCCTAACTCTCTAAGGAGACTTTTGTGAGCACTTTGGGTATATATACTCATCTTTTGTATTTAATATCAATTCAGTCTGTTTTTGATTCAGTACTTTGTGATAACCGCCAATTTTAATATTTTGGTATTAAATATTTGTAATTAAATTCCAAAATAAATAGAGAAGTTAAATAAATAAATAAAATTGTGAGAACGGGATATTGGTGAAAATTTCGAGAATTAAGAAAGGAATGGATGATGGAAATCCGAGTGAAGAAAAGTTAAATTGGAAATTCGAAAAATAATGAAGAGGAAATTTAATTTGGATAATGGAAATTCAAATTAAATAAGAAAATGAGAAAAGAAAATGAAATATATTTATATAATTGTATATTATATAAATGTATTTTATACAAATACATATGTACTAAAATATTATAGAGTATATATTAATATACAGTGGTATATTTATATATATACACTATTTTATCAATTTAAATAGTACATATGTATACAAGTATAATATTTTATATATATAAATATATATACATACATATAGGAAAAATGTAAACATTAAATTACATTAAAGTTTAAATGTATATATATATATATATTGTAAATACAATATATATATGGAATTATTACATTTATATAAATATTTATATAAATGTTATTTAATTTAAAGTATATGAAAATATACATTTTTATCTGTACATATATATTATTCATATATAATATATTTATATAATATATAGTACAAAGTACTATATAATAAAATAATATAATTATATTTATAATATAGCTATAAATATAATTATAAAAAAAAGAAACAGAAAATGAAAGGAAGAAAACGGGAAGACTCCCGGATTTTCCTCCCCGAGTGGCAACCGACCACTGTCGTCGGAGAAAGGAAGAGAGAAGAAGGGAGAGATGACATCGCCGGCGAAGAAAGGAAGGGAAGGAAGTTACCGGCGGTGAGAAAGGAGAAGAAAAGAAGGGAAATCGGAAGGAAATTTCAGGCGAAAGTCGAGAAAGAGAAGAGAAGAGAAGAGAAAGTGGCGGTGCCGGCCAAATCGGTTGCTGCCACTGCCACTACCACCGAAGCTTCGTTGGAGGAAGAGGAAGACGTGGGAGGCCACGGTTGAGGGGGAGAACGGAGAGGAAGGCCGACGAAGGAGGAAAAGAAACCGAGGCAAAACCGAGGAGATTCGCTGCCGTGTCACCGATCCAGGCCGAGCTGAGGCCACCGGCAAGTTCGTCTCAACGCCGGCCAGCTGAAGGGCACCTGAACAGCAGGAGAACCGGCTGTCGGCAAGGAACCGGCGAGAAAGGAAGCTGACCGGTTCGGCTCGGAAGAAAGAAGAGGAATAAGGAAAAGAAAAAGAAAAGAAAAAGGAAAAAGAAAAAGAAAAAGAAAAAGGAAAAAGAAAAGAAAGAGAAAGGAAAGAAAAGAGAAAAAGGAAGAAAAAGAGGAAAAGAAGAAAAAGATAGGAAAAAAGGAAAATTTCAGAAATTACGGGAAATCCTAAGAATTTGAAAACCCGGGAATTTCGAGAATCGATAAGAAATCTAGGAAAAGGGATAAATTATTTAAATAATTATGGAAAAATTCTAAATTTTAGAGTTTTAATTTCTAGAAAATTCCTTCGATGACCGAGCCGATGGAATCGGGTAAAGTGAACACGGGTGCGACGAACGAGGCAGTCGCCGACCTGAAACAGGTAAAGGATGCATGTGCAGCACTGTAAGGATATTCAGTCTGCATGTTTTAATTATGAAATATTTTATGAAAATATTTTATGAAATGATTATGATGAATGATTGGTTGGAATTTGGAATGAAGTATTGGTTGGAAATTATGAATTGTATTTTTCGTGCAGGAGGCTAGCCAATCGGCAGCCGTTATACTGCCGAAAAATTATCAAAAATTATTGAAAATTTCTAGAAAATTTCATAAAATCATAATAAATGATTTTAATTCACGAGAAATGATTTCTAATCACAAAAATCGAGAAAATAAATATTTTTCATAAAAACATGAATAAAATGAAAGTGATTTTTAAATATTCATGTTTTCGGAATTGGTGATAATGAGATCACTGAAAATTCTCTCAATGTATGAATTATATGTGATATGAAATGGAAAATGAAAAAGGGATAAAGAGAATATTTTATAAAAGTTTTCTAAATATTCTCTCGATATATGAATTATACGTAATATGAAATGAAAGATGAAAAAGGGAAAAAGTGAATATTTTATAAATATTTTCTTAAATATTCACTTGATTTATTATATAACCTTTATGGTTTTAATTATGAAATGATTATTTTTATAAATTCCATAAAGGTTTTCAAATGATAAAAAATACGGTTTTGAGACTAGATGGCATCATATCATGCTGATATGTGATATGTGATATGTAACATGTAATATGTGATATGTGATATGTAGTCCCGGCCGACACCTGATCAGTGATCTGCCGAGGACCATTATAGACTATGGCCATAGATCTGACATGATGATTTTATACCCTTCGGGGTCTATAGCATGATACGCGTAACGACCTAGTGGACAGGCTGGGCGTGCTTCAGTCTCCATATATGAAAATGTTTTATATGATATGTGATATGTGAAATGTAAATGTTTTACATGATATGTGACAAGTTAAATGAAAGAGATTTATAGCATTTTACAAAATGCTTATTTCAGTACCGATTTTAGTACTACGAGATGATTTTCATATGACATGTAATATGAATATGTAATATGTTTTCAAAAAGGAAAAGGAGGAAAGTAAATCTAATATTCTTATTTTAAATTTTAAATTGAATATTAGATTTAAATGATTTATATGTTATACGAAAAAGGGTTTAATAGCTTATTTTGCTATTTTAAAGTATTGTACTAATTATGATTGTACAGTAAAACATGAAATGAGTTTTAAAGGAAAATGATGATGATTTAACTAATATTCTTTTCAAAGAAAATATGAATATTAGTTATTCTATTTAAATGCTTTATTTCATAAAAGCATTATTTTGAAAAAGAATATGAAAATGTTACGAAGTAAAAAGGAAAGGATTTGAATTTAAGAATCTACAGTTGCTTCTAGGTTCCGGGACAAGATAGGTATTTCAAAATACCTACCTTACTCCATCCGGATCCCTAGCCGACTGTAGTATCATTCCTACATGCGAGCCTAGAGCCCATAGGAAAAAAATGAAAAAGATTTTCAGCATATAGGAAGCTGAATATCAAGTATGCATATAATTCCCTTACTGATCCGTGGTTTGCTCACCCCTTAGTATTAACATTTCAAGTTTTCGAGGATTAAGAGTCTGACATCTAAAGGATTTTCGACTGCGCATTTGTGGACGATGCGACAAGTCGATTTATTTAATAAGGTATGATCATTTATTTTCTGTATTTAGACTTATCAACAGTACTACTTTCTTATGAAGTAAAATAAGGGATGTAATTCATATTATAAAATTAATATGAAATTGTTAATATGTAAAAGAAAAGTAAAGTATCGCAGACAGCCCAACCAAATAAGATGTATAGAATAAGGTGAAAAATAGTGTCACGGGCTGTGACAGGTTTAATGGTATTAGAGCAGGGTTGGCCTGATGTCTGTCGATACTTTTGGAAAAAAAATGTGTTGAAAAGGTTAACATCCCCTGTAGTACTGTGTAGTCTAAATACATAAAGGAAATAAATGATTGTAAAGTGAATTACGTGTTTAGAAGGGGGTGAGAATTATGAACTAAAGATGTCAGAAAAGAAAAACGGCTCAGGAATGATACCTGAAATGGTGATCTTATAATCTAAATGAAGGTCGGTTCGGTAAGGAACATAAATGGACTCGGTGAGGGCCCCACCAGTACTTTTCTGTCCAGATCGAACTAAGACCCGTAAGTGATGATATAAAGGAGGGGAATTAGATATCATCATTTAATAGACATTAAGATCACCGATTAAAGGTATTTTAAGGAGAGAGAAAATTTTTGGCCAAAAATGACCAAAATACCGCTATCTCTAAAATTTTGCTTGGAGTCAAAATACACTAGCAGAAGTTGGAATTGATTGATTTGACCGAGTAATTGATGATGTAAAGCTGCATTTCAAGCAAAATAATCCAATTATGGATCTTAGTGGACTTCTCTGTCGATATCAAACAAGATCTTAAATAGTTGATATTAGTATGAGAAATAATACTATCAGCACATAGATAATAAGATCAATGGTTTAAATGTATATGAGGATAAAGAAATAAATGTTGAAATGACGAAAATGCCCCTATGTGGGATTATGTTTTGAATAGTGATAAAACCAAGTTGATCTTGAATCCATTCATAGTAATGGAGTTATTGATGGCATAAAAGAATGTAATATGAGTATAACGATCCCGATTATAAATTTCACTTACATGTAGAGTGCTCATGTGACTCGAATGGTTATAAGGAAGTCGCAGGATGAGCGACTCTATTATTGATTTTTAAGGGTCAAAGTTAAAAAGGGTATTGATGGGATATTATTATGGGATCGTTGGATATGATGAATGAGAAAGAAATCAGTATAAAGGACGAAATCCATAGCAGTACAGTTAATTCCGATTCTATACATTCATACAGTTTTCGAAGTATTAAATGGACATTTATAGAACCGAAATATTTTGAAATATGTCTTGCAGAATAATGTACTGTATGGAGTATATGAAATTGGAGATATGTATAAGGGTAGTAAAGTGATGATAAGAGATGAGGAAGATGATAGCTAACTTGAGATTATTAAATGAGAATGATCTCTAAAGTAAAACATAGTGATAAATAGGTTAGCTATCAAAGGTGTAAATTAAACGGTTATACTTAATACAACATTGCAAATTAAGAGGATTGATATGCTGTGTAGTATAAGTAAACAAGTGAATCAAGGCATAGTAGATGTTAAAATGATTTGAATATTAAATGTCTTTGCCTTGAGGATGTACAATGAAATGATAAGACATAGGGATGAAATGTCTAACACAGTAAAAGATGTATGGTTAAAGAAAGTATCGGATGTGATTCTCGATAAATTTCAGAATTATATAGATTGGAGAAATCGAGCTAACATTGACCCGATTGTTAATATGAAATCTATTCTAAATTTATATCAGAGAATATAAAGGAATCCGAAAAGCTTAAGAAAATAACTCGGGAAAATATGTGGATAATGAAATTCACATGTATAGATGAAATTGATGGAAATACGGATGATGTTAATGAGATGATGAAGTATAATTGGATATTAAATTCCTATTATGCAATAGAGTTCTTACTAAAAACAAATATTCATCTGTGTGGAAATTGATGCCTTATTTGATTTAATCAGAGAAGCATAAGGAGTTTATAAGAACCAATCTCTGTACAAGGCGTCATCAGATGAAAAGTTGAAGACTGATGGTTATAAGATGATAATGATTTGAACTCGATAAAATTATCACGAGTTCCTATTGCTGTTTACAAGGTTAATGAAATTCCTTACGAGGTGTATAAGCCTAATAAATGAGGTATCCATATAAAGATACGTGATGAGATATTGATATAGTCTAAGATATCAATGGAAAATAAGCAGCATGGTGGTATGACCCTGCGGACTCTCAAAGACAATGAATTATATGTTGAGTATGGCAAATAAGAGATGTGGCTAGATAGTATCTCTATCAAAGATATATGATCTCGAATGACAGAGCGATGTGGATCTGTCTATGATGATGAGATAATGATTGAGATACGAAATGTACTGAGTCTAGCTAGATACTATTGTCAGTCTATAGGAGAGTTTATGGGTTAACTGCTCTACTGACGTGACTAATAAGTAAAGAAGTTAAAGTCGGTGGACGAATAAATGTAAAGATGATGTACAAAAGGTTAAAAGAGTTTAATAGTGGAATATTTTACCATTGAAGAAAAGTGACTGAAATGATGAGAATGAAAAGATGTAAATGTAAGGAAAAGTATAAGTATGATGAGGGACCACGAATATGGAGCGGTTCCCAATTTTAAGATTGAAAATGATTTCCTTGTGGTTATCACATGATTATGGCTAGATGGAAGATCGAGCCAATTTTGATAAATGAAATTTAATGATACTCAAAGGAGTAAATGAATTATATGATTTACTGCTAGTCATGTAAATGGAAAAATGATAAATATATATATACAACCACCTTGGAAATGGTGGAATTACATGGATAATGAGGTGATGAAAATGATGATTGATTTGTCACCTATGAAATTTAAATTATGAAGAGTATAAGCTCAGGTATATTTTAAAACTTAAGTGATATAGAGTATACCATAAGAATAAGAGATGTAATGATAAGATTACATGGAAAGACGATATGGAAAGAAAATGATGAGTAAATAATAAAGTCTGCAAATGAGCTGCAACATTTAATGAAATAAATATGAAAAGACTATTGTGAATAATAAAGAGTTTAAAGGAGATATGATAATATGGAAGTGATTAAAGACTGATTGTCTAAATGGAATCACTTTCCCATTATCAAACTCTTAGATTCTTTAGTGCCATAGTCGAAATATGATTATAAAATGATGAAAATGTATGTGACGTTCCAGTGAGCCCTATATGTGATGGGAATCTCTGAGTAGCTATATGTTTATGGGAAATAGCAAAAGGCTCTGAGATTCCAAATTTATTGACAGCATCACTCCGTACTGATGTAAATATCTGAGCGTAGAATGGAAACGCTCGATGATATGTTGAGAGAGCGGATGCACGAGATGCACAGATGCACGGATGCACGAGATGATTTTCATATGACATGTAATATGAATATGTAATATGTTTTCAAAAAGGAAAAGGAGGAAAGTAAATCTAATATTCTTATTTTAAATTTTAAATTGAATATTAGATTTAAATGATTTATATGTTATACGAAAAAGGGTTTAATAGCTTATTTTGCTATTTTAAAGTACTGTACTAATTATGATTGTACAGTAAAACATGAAATGAGTTTTAAAGAAAAATGATAATGATTTAACTAATATTCTTTTCAAAGAAAATATGAATATTAGTTATTCTATTTAAATGCTTTATTTCATAAAAGCATTATTTTGAAAAAGAATATGAAAATGTTACGAAGTAAAAAGGAAAGGATTTGAATTTAAGAACAAGAATGAAAATTACTCTCTACAGTTGCTTCTAGGTTCCAGGACAAGATAGGTATTTCAAAATACCTACCTTACTCTATCCGGATCCCTAGCCGACTGTAGTATCCTTCCTACATGCGAGCCTAGAGCCTATACGAAAAAAATGAAAAAGATTTTCAGCATGTAGGAAGCTGAATGTCAAGTATGCATATAATTCCCTTACTGATCCGTGGTTTGCTCACCCCTTAATATTAACATTTCAGGTTTTCGAGGACTAAGAGTCTGACATCTAAAGGATTTTCGACTGCGCATTTGTGGACGATGCGGCAAGTCGATTTATTTAATAAGGTATGGTCATTTATTTTTTGTATTTAGACTTATCGACAGTACTATTTTCTTATGAAGTAAAATAGGGGATGTAATTCATATTATAAAATTGATATGAAATTGTTAATATGTAAAAGAAAAGTAAAGTATCGCAGACAGCCCAACCAAATAAGATGTATAGAATAAGGTGAAAAATAGGGTCACGGGCTATGACAACTTAGATGGGATGTAACTTAATATAGAGAATAGCATCTAGACTATAGTAAAGATGAATTATAGAATTGTTGATTTTTGCATGAGCATGGATATATGATTGAATAGCATGAACAAGTGACCAAGTAAGAAGATGTAAACCATAACATGAAATGTTATGAATGTTGGATTATGCCCTTAGAACCATTCATTAGATGATTGACTTTGGCATTATTTATGTATCATGACATTTTATTTATTATAGTTCATTATTATATTTGTTTTTTAACTGCGTAATGTAATCTTATATGATAATGTCCTTAGAATAGTAATAACACACTATTCTTAAAATATCCCTAGTCAAGTATTATTGTGAACAAGGATAACAATGATACGATAAGACTAGTATGTGGTTGACTGATGACCATTGTCATGGATATAAGATATCAAGTCATCACATAGGTACATGTTAGAGAGCTATGTACTGGATCGACCCTCCATGAGAACGCTACATGGATTGTTATATGAGTGTCATAAGCGATTCTCATAGTGATGATGGTGTATGTGATCCTTTGACTTGAGATCATCAGAGATCCCAACATAGAGAATTGCATACTTTAATGCTGCTAGATGTCATTCGTAACAGGATGGACTATAAAGGTAGTAATTGGGTATGCCTTGATCTATGTAGAGGGATGTTGAGTGATCAAGATAGAATTTATCCCTCTTATATAACAAGAGTGATGTCTTGGGCCCTTTGATAGAGTGAGACTAAGAAATGCATGGCCGTGCTCAAATAAGTCAATATGAGATATTGATTTTATTTGTTTAATTAGTCTACTCAGGAATCAAGAAACGCTGATTAGACTATACAAGTGTGACACATTCCATGACTTGTGTCTAATCAAGACATCAAAGGATAAAGGGATTAGACTACACGGTAACATCTATCACGAGTAAGGTTATGTCGAGTCATTGACATTCTCGTTACATGGGTAGCAATGATGTGTTGCTAGATACCGCTCATTGCCTGTGACAATTTTGTCATTGCCATTGTTTTGAGAACCTATTGGGTCGCACACTTAGAACGGATCAATGAGGAGTTTAATTAATCCTATTCTGAATTGGATTAAGGATATGTCTAATCCTATTCTGACTTGGATTAAGGATATAGTTAATCCTATTCTAAGTAGGATTAGAGTTCTGTTTGGCAGTAAATTTTAGGGTAAAATTTACTGCCTATAAAAGGATGTTTTCTGAAACATAGAAAAACAACAATTAGAAAACAAAAAGGTATTCTTTTAATCGAAGCTAGCAGTTCGGTTAAAAGAATCAAAAACGCTCCTTAAGGCATCTGATCGTGAGACGTTCAAGAGTCGTGAGATCCGTTCGTGTGGATACCATAGAGGCAGGAACGAAAAGTTGCTGCTTGTGATTCGACCAAAGACAGAAAAATCAGAGAAAACGTTAGGTAAAATCTCGAAACCCTAATCAGGCAACCCTCTGAATCGATCCTGGTGGAGACCGAATGATTTAAATTCCGCTGCATGTTTGTTTCGGTTTCCTTCAATGAATTGGAAATGGACTTAGATTATTAAGAAAGTTTAGGCTCATTAAATGAAAGAATAATGGTGAATTTGGTCATAGTAATCCTAGAATACAATCAACTGCTATTGTGGGAAGCATGAGCTTGATATTATTTGTGAATTTTATGCAGCTAATTAACCTGGGTAAAGTGATAAATATAGGCGGGGGAGTTAACGTCCCGAAATAAAATTCACTGCATTGCACTTAGACAAAACAAGTATAAAAAAACAAAAAAAAAACCCTAAATTCTACGCATCCGTACAAGTAAAAGGTACCGTCGCGACCTTCGGGTCGTGACAGATTTATTGGTATCAAAGCTAGGTTGTCTAGTGCATGTCAGTGTAGATGAGTTAAAATGGTTTACATCCCATAGTACTGTCATTGCCTGATTGTTAAGTGCTCAATAACTGTAAAATACTGTTATAAATGCATGTGTTTTTATATAGAAATTAAATGATAACAAAGTAAAGAAGATTACTAAGTGGTGGATGATTTGAAACCTCGATAAGTAACAAAATAGCCTGTAAGGTATTGTGATGTACAAAAAAAAAGGGGACTCTTCAAACCTATCATTGGTAGAATTAAGATTGAATACAACATGCTATGTTCTATGAATCTTTTGTAAATGTTAGATTTGTAAGGTATGTCGTGCAAGATAACAAATTGATGTGGAAGTTAAGATTGCGTGACACGCAAGACCATAATGTCTTGCTATTGATCTTGACCTAGTTTGATAGTTTCTAAAGTATAAGAGGATGAACGGTCACAAGATATGAACTTACGGATACATCAAACTTGGCAAAGTTATTGAGTATTGAACTTTGAAATTAAAAAGGGATTGTAATCCTAGAATTTTATATGAAATAGGTGATCTTATAATCTTAATGTTAGGTCTATTCGGTAAGGCACTGAGAGGAACTCGGTGAAGGCCCCACTAGGACTTTTCTATCCGAATCGAACTAAGACCCTAAAATGATGATAGTGGAATGAAAGGGGATATCATCAGTCAATAGATTTTAAGATCACCTATTTAAAAGGTATCTTGAAGACAGAGAAATAAACTAAGAAATGAAGAATATACCCCTCTATTGAAATAATTCTCTCGAATCATAGATGACTAAATTGATTTGGAACCGATTGATGATAATAAAGTAAAGGATGGGGTAAAGAATGTATTACAGGTATAATGGTCCCTACTATTAGCACCACCTATACTCTGATGAGTAATGCGACCGGAGTGTATACTGTTTGAGGTCGCTAGATAGTCGGCCCTGTTATGTATTCTTAGGGCCTGAATTAAATGTGAAAAGACGAGGTATTTGGTTAGGGATTATTGGATATTATGAAAAGTAATACAATTACTAAGTGTGACTAAATAAGTGAATCGATGTGAAATATATGTTAAATGATTTGAAAGTTATACGTATGTATTTTGAGGATACATAGTAAAATTCTAAAATGTAAATAACGAAATATCCAAGATGATATGAGGTTATGATTTAGAAGTTACTGGATGAATTTCTAAATAATTTTCGGAGTAATGTGGATTTGAGAGATTATTAACTCGATTCATAACATGAAACCTATTTATAAGCTCTTATCAGGGAATATAAAAGAGTCTAAAGAGCTTAAGAAATTACGCCAGAGATTAATGAATAAAGAACCCATCTGTATTTGTGTAATTGGTGGAAACACATATGATATGGTTCGAAAGAATAAGCATAGCTTATGATTGTGTACCAAATTCCGAGTAGTCAATAGTATTATTGTTGAGAATGAATAAGCTATTGTTCAAGATTGATGTTTTACTTGATCCACTCAATAGTATATGTAGGGTTTCAATATCAATCTTTGAACAAGATGTTATCGGATAAAAAGCTTACAGATAAGTGCCTATAAGGTGATGTTCAAAACTTGGTATAACTTTTACAAGTCCTTTATGGTACTTAAGAGATTTATGAAATATCTTGTGATGTTTGTGGATTTAATGAATGAAATATTTCAATCACATACAAATAAATTATAATGGCATGAAACCGCGAGATGTGAATATGTATATTTATTTGAAGAATATAAGCAGCATCTTTGAATAATTCCACAAAATTCTAGAAACTGAGAATTTTGTTGTCAAGTTCAGTAAATATGAGTTTTAACTGAACAGCACCATTGTAGAGACGTGTGGTCTCGAATGATAAAATGAATATTGGTTTGTTTAAAAAGAGGTTATTGCTAAGTGAGTAAGAGTAAAATATAGTTATTGGGGTACAAAAATTACGAAGTTTACCCAAATAATATAAATGATTTGTTGAGGAGTTGTGGAATTGATTGCTTTACTGATATGATACATACATATAAGAAAATTAAGTGGTAGCGAATGAACATGTACGAGTATAGTATTCAAAATTGTTAAAAGATTTTTAACGCAAGAGTACCATACCATTTGGAAAAGCAACGGAAGTAATAAATGTGAAAAGATGAAAATGTATTAAAAGACAAATCATATGATGATAAGGGAACATGAATTAAGAGGTAGTTCCTAAACCTAAGATTGTATGAGATTTCCTTTGATTATCATGTGGTTATGGCTAGATATAAAATCGAGTCAAACTTAATAGATAAAAAATTAGTTATACTCAAAGGAGTGAATAAATGAAGTACTGCCAGTCATGTAAATGGATATATAAATATATATATGCATATATGTATATATATTGGAACTGTGAAATTGCATAAGTAATGTGGAGATGGAATTAAGATTTTGATAAATTCAATTACAGAATTTGATTGTGGAAAAAATTACATCCTCAGATACATCCTAAAATTTAGTGATATTACATGTACTATAAGAATAAGGAATGTAATGGTAATATTATATGAAAAGAGATGTCAGGAAAAATTATTACCTATTGTCTCATTCACTTTAAGTAATGATTGATATTAAAGTCTGCAAATAAAGTACAGTCTTAGTTAAACTGTGAAATGATGATTATGGGATAGTAAAGAATTCGAAGAAACCATGATGTCATTTGAGTGATTATTGACTGATTGACTAAGTCTACATACTTTTTGGCTATGAAAGCCACATATTCACTCAGTGCCCTTGCAAATTTGTATGTTAGAGAGATCGTGAGATTACATGGGATCCCAATGAGCATAGTATCAGATAGAGACTCTAGATTTACTTCTGGTTTTTGGGAACATTTCCAAGATGCTCTGGGAATGAAATTGAGTTTCAGCACTGCTTCCATCCTCAAACTGATGGGCAATCCGAGAGAACAATTCAAACCCTTGAGGATATGTTGAGAACGTGTGTCATGGATTTTCAAGGTTCATGGGATGATCATCTGGCATTGGCTGAATTTGCGTATAACAATAGCTTCCACTCGAGCATTGGGATGGCACCATATGAAGCATTGTATGGACGTAGATGTAGATCCCCTATAGGCTGGGAAGAAGTGGGTGAAAGGAAGATATTTGCTCCCGAACTTGTAGAAAGGGCTTCAGAAAGTGTTAGATTGATATGTGATCGATTGCGAACGACTCAGAGCAGATAGAAGAGTTATGCCGATAATCGCAGGAGACTTAGAGTTTCAGCTTAGAGATAAGGTGTTTTTAAAGATCTCTCCATCTAAAGGCATAATGAGATTTGGTAAAAGAGGAAAGTTGAGTCCTCGGTACATTGGTCCATTTGAGATATTAGACAGAGTGGGTGATGTGGCATATCGACTAGCGTTACTACCAGAGCTATCGAGTGTGCACAACGTCTTCCACGTATCTATGCTGCGGAAATACCATCCAAATCCCTCCCATGTGATTGAGTATGAGCCTTTAGAGATCAGAGAGGACTTAAGTTATGTTGAGAGACCGCTTCAGATTTTAGATTGAAAGGATAAAATATTGCGGTCTAAGACAATTCCTTTAGTAAAGGTGCTATGGCAAAATCATTCCTCAAAAGAAGCTACATGGGAGTTGGAAAGTCTCATGAAAGAGAAGTACCCCCACTTATTCTAGGATAACTTGTAGCAATTTGGAGGACCAAATTTTTCAAGGTGGGGAGGATGTGAGAACCATGATTTTTCTTAAAATATATATGTACTCAAGGTGTGATTTATGTGTATGTAGTAAAACATGTACTTCTTGGAAAACTTAGAATATATAAAACTACTATGGTTCATATTCATAGAAAAGAAGCCTTCAAGTAGAACGTATATCGTCCACTAATACAGTATATACAACGTATGGTGTGTACAAGGAATTTAAATACGTAGGCCTTAGGTAAATAAAGATACATTCAAAAATATGGTGTGTAAATATATATAAGTATATAGATAATTATAAGTTTAAAATAAGATATATATATATATATATATACATATGTATATCTTGTGAATAATAAAAAAATCAGATAATAATATTAAAATAAAAATAAAGTAAACAATAAAATAAATTTTTTATTGAGTTGATGGGAATTTTCCCATCAACCCATCCAACCCCGTCAAACACCCATCACTCTTTCAAATTGTTTTCTTTTCTTTTACTCAAAACCATCCCTCCATTACCTCACTCTCCACCGACTCTCTCCTTCTCAACCCATCTCCTTCACCCTCGTTCTTGGTTGTTCCTCCTTCTCTGCCATTCGACCATCACGCCATTGAAAGGGTTGAAGACTGAAGCTGCATCAAGCAATAGAAACTAACGGCACAAAATGAAGACAAACACTGCAACAACAAGGTGGGCACCGGAATGATTTTGAGAATGCCATTGGTGTTGGATTTTCAGACTTGAAACAAGAGCCAAAAGAAGGGGTTGTGCGTGGCATTTACAGATCGAGTATAGGACAGCTGCAAAATGGTAGAGCAAAAATGTGGCTTCATGTAAGGTCTGAAATTAGGGACGAATGGAAGGCTGTTCAGTGTTGGTGAGTGACGTTTTGGAGCCTATATAGTGTTGCATTTTCTAGATCTGAAACAGAGTTGGATAATAGAGTAAGAACCGAGCCTCATGTAGAGGCTATTGAGCGTGGAAACAAGCTGATTCAGACGAGAAGAACTGAAGTTGTTCATGTTGACCGAGAGGCATTTTTCTGGCTGGGTTGCGAGACCATATAAGAGCTAAACATGGACAATTTATAGGAGCTGTGTTGAAGCTAGAAAACGTGATTCTTGAAGAGGGTTATAGGCTGCCACGAGAAGGGAGAACAAGGTTGAGAAAGAAGCTTAAAATTTTGGTTGATTAGTGGGTATTTTAAGGACTAGAAAACAAGATTTTTCTGTGGCTATTTGGATGTTGAAATGGAACACCAAAAGGGGGCTGTTTCACGTGGTGTACAAGGGCTGCAGTGAGAGGCATTCACACCAAGCTGCCGAGATACAAAGGTAAAAAGAAAAGAAAGAAAAAGAAAAGAAAGAAAAAGAAAAGGGAAGGAAAAGAAATAAAAAGAAAGAAGATATATATGTAAATATATATATTTGTATATATGGAGATGAGAAAAATAGATTTAAGAATTTTATTATGTTAGTGTTAAATATATATATCAATATATATATATATATATATATATATATATATATATTACTTACTTGGAAACAATATAAGAAACAAAGAAAAGAAAAGAAATAAAAGAAAGAAAAATAACTAGAAAGAAAAGATATATATATATATGTGGAAAAATAATGCATATATATATATAAAGAGAGAGAAGTAGGAAAATGAGATAATTCGATTTGAGAATTTGAATTACATTAGGGTTACGTGTGAATATACATATATATATGAATATATATTTATATATATATGTACTAAGTTGGAATCTAAATTTTTACAAGTATATAAAGATGGGCTAGGCATGATTAAGTTGGATTTTTCTAAATGTGTAGCACAAGGGGAGGACGGCGGACACAGCCTACTTGGACACGGGACAAGCTCAAACTAAGCCCGCCTTAGGTAAGACGTTTATATAACGTAGAAGTAGGATTATCCTGTATAGGATTGAATCTTACGATGAAATGATTTGAATACCTAGAGATTGGATATAACGAAATGAAATACCGGTACGATATTAGACTTGATAAAGTACCATAGTGGTGAGATATTAACCGGAAATGAATCGATATGGTATAAACTCATAGACATCATGAGATGAAATGATAAACATTCATGCAATCCATGAGCATTCCATTTTACAGTTTTCATTTCATTTTCTTGAATTTATTGACTTTAAGCATGCCTTATTACTATACATGAAACTCGAAATGATTTATTCTTATCATGTTTATAAGAATACTTTGGATGTTTAAATGGTTTTGAAAGGAATGAAAGTGTATGCATATGTACGTATATATATGTAAATGAATTTAAAGAAATATATTACGTACTTGGCACTGTTTTCAT
The DNA here is from genome assembly GCA_031772115.1 of Heritiera littoralis. Taxonomy (NCBI): domain Eukaryota; kingdom Viridiplantae; phylum Streptophyta; class Magnoliopsida; order Malvales; family Malvaceae; genus Heritiera; species Heritiera littoralis. The sequence goes on along the minus strand of JAPDPK010000037.1, from coordinate 5,145,849 downwards.
GAGAATAGTTAAATGTTTTATGAGACTATAGGCACCCTAAGAAATTAAATTCAATAAAGCATAATGGAAGCCACCTGATTGGAGATTACTCATTAGGCATAGATGCTTCTTTGACAATAGTCGTGGACACGTCTCAGTCTCACCTGATCAGTGGGGCTAAGAGACATGAGGTCTATGGCCATAGATAGCGCCTTAGTTGTTTTCCAATGGACGATGATATGATTCTTCACTGCTAGCTACAATGATCTAAGTCTTTATTGATAGTGAAATAGGGATCTAGCCTAGTCTCAAATGATATGAAATGCAGTTTAGAGTATGGTTTTAAAACGGAAATGAACTCTAAACTCAATATAGCTGTATGGCATATGAAATGTATTTTGAGGTTTGCACATGACATGAAATATGCTTCAAAAAGTATATGTTATATGAAATATGCTTTCAAAAAGTATATGTGACATGAAATATGCTTCAAAAAGTATATGTGATATGAAATATGCTTTCAAAGAGTATATGTGACATGAAATATGTTTCAAAAAGTATATGTGACATGAAAAATATTTCAATAAGTATATGTGATCAGAAATATGCTTTCAAAGAGTATATGTGACATGTCCATATCAGGTTCTGAATGTTGTCTTGGTCAAAAGTCAAACTAGATTGACCGTTATTAAGAAAAGTTCTCAAGCGTATGGACAAAATTGTTATTTTGCCAGTTATGTGTTTCAAGCCCAAAATTAACATTTTTCTACTTCCGTTCCCATCCAAATTAAGGATAATCCTATAGGGCCCACTTGATAGTTTCTCTAGTACCTACATGGTAAGATAAAGTTAGTTACTATAGTTTGACTTATCATTCTAACCTGAAATATTCAATAAGTGTGGAAGGAATAAATGAAATTAGGAATCTCACAATAAGATTAGTGAATTATGATTGAGATTGATGACTGAATTGTAATGAAATGTCTGAATTGTGATTAAGATGAAAATTGTGGAACAGAACTTGTGTTATTGCGTTTTCTGCAGGTTGGTTTAGGTTAAAATATAAGCTGTTATGCTGCCAAAATTTCCAATGATTAGAATAGGAATAAGTAAAATTATAAACCTTGCTCATTTTATATAAAAAATACTAATGCACATGTGCATGATTTGCATTAATTACACTAGGTAGCCATACAAAATGTGTAATGGCATATCATTGATTCACGCATAATTCTTCCCCAATGTGTTTTGATTCAAGCTACTTTTATGCATAAGTTTTATAATGACTTGCATTATGTTTTAGCTGGAAAGGTTCTAGTTCTGAGTTGACCTTTGAAATAAATAAAAAATTATACATATTTGCAACTCAAAACTATTTTAATTAGTGTTTTTATATCCGTGGGAGCCACCCCTAAAGTCCTAAGCGACCTACATGCTACACGAGTTCCTTTGAGATAATGGAAGTCACCTCTAGGATTCCCATTAAGCCTATCGAGCTTCACTTTAGGTTTCATTACTCGTCTATCAAGCTCTGTGCTTTAGACTATAGTAAAGTGCTACATGTTGACTTTCGAGTCAATTCGAGCTTCTAGGTTCCATTTTTGTTTATCGAGCTCTGTGCTTTAGGCTACTAGTGAAGTGTACACTTTGACCTTTGGGTCACTACGAGCCTATTGAGTTTTGCTATAGGTTCTATTACCTGTCTATCGAGTTTTGTGCTCTAGACCAGTGTAGTGTATTATACCTATTGAGCATAGTGTTCTAGGTAAATTGTACTTGTCTGGAAAACCAACACACAAGTTTCAGCTCTCAACTGTAAAGCGAGATTGTAAATAAATCTAGTCATAGTGTTATGTTGCTTGCAACACTTCTTTATCGTGAGTGTTTAATTGATTGGGTTTATGCCTAAACTCTCTCAATTATCGTTGTAAGTGATTTAAGGCTTACTCCTAAAGTGTTAGGTGATCACAATTGAAATCGTTTTCAATGAATTGAGGCTTATGCCTAAAGTGTTAAGTGATTGCTATTGTGATAACCGTAAATTTTCCATTTATTGGAAATTAGAAATATTGAAAATAAATATTGGAGAACTTAAATAAGGGGAAATAAATAAAGTTTGCGAGAAACGGGATATTGGTGAAAATCCCGAGAAATGAGGAAGTGATGAATAAGGAAATTCGTGTGAGGGAAATTAAATGAAAATAAAAATAAAATCGGGGTTATGGAAAATAAGGAAAGGATGAATTAAAATTGGATTAATGGAAATCCAAAATTTATAAAATAAAAATGCGTATATTATATACTTATATAATTAAATTATATAAATATATTTACACATGTTTTTATATAAATACATATGTATGTATATGAATATATATATATTATAAAATAAAATATATACTATTTTGTCTTAAATAAAGACATGTGTATATTATAAAATGTAGTTATATAATTATAAATATATGGGTACAGATATATATATATATGAAATATATATATTATTATTTTAAATAAAAGTATATGAATATATAAGAAAAGTAAATGTTATTTTGTATTAAAGTTTATATGTATAAATATTTTATTATAGCATTTATATAATTTGTATATATAAATGTTATTTAAGTATATGAATACACACATATATATATACTAGACATGTATTTTGTAATGTACAAGATATATTTTATATATAATAAATATTGTATAACATTATGTATGAAATAATGTATGTATAACATATAATATATATTATATGTATAAAATATATGGTATAATGTACAGTATATTGTATACTAAAAATGGAAAGAAGACAAAAACTAAAAGGGAAATAAAAACAGAAAATAGAAGGAAGGATCGGGGGAAGGAATCCCGACCCTCCCAGCCGCAACCATCGGCGGCGGAGCCGCCACTGCCGGCGAGGGAGGAAGGAGGACGAGACGCCACTGGCCAAAGAAAGGGGAGAAACTGCCGGCGGCGTGAAGGAACAGAAACAGAATCGACGGAAACGAAGGAAAATCGGGAGAGAAAAGAAAATGGCGGACGGCGGTGCCGGCCGATCCAGGCACCGCCACTGCCACCGAAGCTTCACCGGAGGAAGAGGAAGCCGATGGAGGCCACCGGAGGCGCAATGGACGGCGGAGGAATGCCGGCGAAGAGGAAGAAGGAACCGAGGCAAAACCGCCTCGATCCGCCGCCGTGCCGTCGATTCGGGATGAACGGAGGTCAGATCCAAGCTCGCCGTGGCGCCGGCCAGCTGAGGGATGCCCGAACCGCCGGAGAACCGGCCGCCGGCGAGGAACTGGCGAGGAAAGGAGCTGGACCGGTCTGACCGGGAAAGGAAGAAGAAAAAGAAAAGAAAAAAAAAAGAAAAAGGAAAAAGAAAAAGAAAAAGAAAAAAAAAAGAAAGAAAGAAAAGAAAAAGAGGAAAAAGGAAGAAAAAGAGGAAAAAGGAGAATTTTGGGAATTCGGAAAATTCCCGAAAATTCGACAACCCGGGATTTTACAAATTCGGTAAGAAATTTCCCGAGAATTTAATTTCAGAAAAAATTAAATAAATTATGAAAAATTCAAAAATTTAGAATTTTAATTCCAGAAATTATTTTCAGCAATCGAGACAAGGAATAGGGAGAAACGGAGTGCGGGCGCGATCGATAAGCAGAATTCGCCGACCCGGAAAAAGGTAAGGGATGCATGTGCAGCACTGTAAGGATACTCAGTCTGCATAATTTAATTTAAAATATTTCATGCAATTATTTTATGAAAATTATTATGATGCATGAATTGCTGAAAATAATTTGAGAAGAAGTACTGGCTGAAAGATTTTAAACTGTATTTTCCGTGCAGGAGGTTAGTGAATCGGCAGCCGTTATGCTGCCGAAAATTTTAGAAAAAACTTTATAAAATCATATTAAATGATTTATTTCCGAATTTCGATAGTAAATCACGAGACATGAGGAAATTTCTAAATTTCATAAAATATGAATATAATGAGATGGAACTTTAGAATATTCATGTATTCGAGAATGGTGATAATGAAATCACCGAAAATTCTCGAAATAGATAAATTACACGAATTACGAGACGAAAGATGAAGTGAAATATAGTAAATATTTTATGGATATTTTTATTAATATTCACTAAAGGATTATAACCCTTATAGTTTTAAATCATGGAATTATATAATTGTATAAATTCCATAAGGTGTATTTTCCGATGAAAAATACGGTTTTGAGACTGGTTGGTATTCTTATCATGCTGATACATGATATGTGACATGTTTAGTCCCGGTCGACACCTAATCCGTGATCCACCGAGGACAATATAGATTATGGTCATAGATTTGACCGATTTAGTCCTTTACCCTCTGGGGTTTATAGTACGACAAGATTAATGTCTATATTAAAATCCATAAATGACAGGTGACATGTTAAAAAGGGAAATATTCTACATGACATGGAATATGTCAAACGGAAAAAGGCCATACCGAGCAGAGACTCGATGATTGAACCGTGGGAGCCACCTCTAGAGTCCTTCGGGAACTAAGTGCTACACGTGTTCCGATATTTCAGTACAGGCCATACCGAGCAGAGACTCGATGATTGAACCGTGGGAGCCACCTCTAGAGTCCTTCGGGAACTAAGTGCTACACGTGTTCCGATGTTTCAATACAGGCCATACCGAGCAGAGACTCGATGATTGAACCGTGGGAGCCACCTCTAGAGTCCTTCGGGAACTAAGTGCTACACGTGTTCCGATGTTTCAGTACAGGCCATACCGAGCAGAGACTCGATGATTGAACCGTGGGAGCCACCTCTAGAGTCCTTCGGGAACTAAGTGCTACACGTGTTCCGATGTTTCAGTACAGGCCATACCGAGCAGAGACTCGATGATTGAACCGTGGGAGCCACCTCTAGAGTCCTTCGGGAACTAAGTGCTACACGTGTTCCGATGTTTCAGTACAGGCCATATCGAGTAGAGACTCGATGATTGAACCGTGGGAGCCACCTCTAGAGTCCTTCGGGAACTAAGTGCTACACGTGTTCCGATGTTAGTATGAGAAATCGTAGGATATTGTGACGATAAGTAAGTGAGTGTGATTCGTGAATTCGACAAATGTCAAAGAATGAAATAGATTTTAATAGCTTATTCTGCTTTTTAACGGACAGAACTAATTAAGAGAGTACATTAAAACATGAAATAAGTTTTAAAGAAATAAGATGATGATTTAACTAATATTCTTTTCAAGGAATATACGGATATTAATTATTCTATTTAAAGGCTTTATTTCGTAGAAGCATTATTTTGAAAGGAATATGAAAAAGGTTATGAAAGATTAAAAAGGAAAAGGATTTATTAATTCAAAACAAAAAAAAAAAAATTTTCTCTACAGTTGCTTCTAGGTTCCGTAACAAGTATGGTATTCAAAAATACCTACCTTACTCCATTCGGATCCCTAGCCGACTGTAGTATCCTTCCTACATGCGAGCCTAGAGCCCATAGGAAAAATGAAAAAGATTTTTAGCATATAGGAAGCTGAGTATCAAGTGAGGCATATAATTCTCTTACTGAGCCGTGGTTTTGCTCACCCCTTAATATTAAACATCTCAGGTTTTGATGCTGGTGAGTTCAGTGGATTGTGGATCCTTGCTGTACACGAAGAACAATGTGTCAGACCGACTGATTATTTGAGGTATGATTATTTATTCTCTGTATTTAGACACGTCAACAGTACTACTTATCTGATTTGTTACGATAGGGGATGTGTATAATAAAAACAATATTATGTAAAATTGTTTAACAGTTAGTACAAGTGAAGTATCGCAGACAGCCCAACCGGTTAAGTTGTGTATAAGAAGATGAAAAATGTGGTCACGGGTCGTGACAGCTATTGAAATCATTTTCAGCGAATTGAGGCTTACACCTAAAGTGATAAATGAATCGTTTTGAAATCATTTTCAGCAAATTAAGGCATACGCCTAAAGTATTAAGTGATCACTATTGAAATCGTTTTCAACTATTTGAGGCTTTCGCCTAAAAGTGATAATTGATCAGTTTTGAAATCCGTTCCCAGTACTTTGAGGCATTACGACAAACTATATCGATTTTCAATTTTCGTAAGTTTTTCTGCTTTAAAACTGCATCATGTCATTTTCAGTTATTTGAGGCTTTTGTCTAAAAGTGATAATTGATTTGTTTTGAAATCCGTTTCCAGTACTTTGAGGCATTATGCCTACTATATGTATTTTCGGTTTTCGTAAGTTCATCTGCTTTAAAAGTACATAATGCATATGTTTCGAGCTGAGTGCATCGTGATTCTGAGAACTGTTTATTTTGTACTGTACATGTGCAAATATGTAATTATTAATTTATTTTTGAATATTTTGTACATTACAAGTAAAATAATAATGTGAGCCCTACTTGGTTTATACTGTCTAGATGTAATTATGATTGAGGAAACAGTGTATAGAAGGTGTAAGAATTACAATGTGGAAATTTTGAGATCAAAATACTTTATTTTCATTATTTTAGGAAGTATGACAAACAAATTAGGAAATGACGGTTATGTCCCGAGGGTATTTTTGTAAATTGTACCCAAACTAAAATGAATTGGGATGAAGTAAAAATACCATGATATTATATATGGAAAGGAGTTTAAGATAGTATCAATAGATTTATTGAATCGGTATTTATATTGGAAAATTTCGTTAGCGATTTACTGGGGGTAATTTAGTAATTTCTTGCATTCGGTGTACCGCTCGTCGACGAAACCACCATGATTCATCAAAATACATCCAATAAGAGTATTTGGTGATGAAATATGAAATTTTGGAGTGCAATTACATAATTATAACGATTACGAAAACTTAAAGGCAAAATTGTCCGAAATTTTCATAACCAAGGGCATTTTGGTAATTTTGCCCTATTCTAGAACACTCTATATTTCTCCCCAAAGAGCTGACCGACCACTATTCACCTTTCTTCCTCCTTGCTTCCATGCCATCATAGAAGAAAAGAAGAGAAAATAAAAAGCTTCTTAAAACCTAACCTAAATAAACAAATCTCGCTAAACTTTCTACTACAAAATAACTCTATTCAATCCCCTCTATCTACCCATACAAAAATTTCCTTGAATAAGTGACAAAATTTTGAGATAGGAGAGCCTGAAGATTCGGCCAAGGTATGGGTTTTCCATGCATTTAGCTCCTATAAATTCTAATAGTAGATTTTAATGTTTTTGAACATCCTAAGCATGATTTAAGCATTAGTTTTAATTGAATCTTGCTAGATCAAAATGTGCCATGAATGGGGGTTTCGACCATGCTTGGGATTTCATGGAAACATGGTGTTTTATGCATGAAATTGATGCCAAAATGATGAACAAACATGGTTAAAAATGAATATGAAATTAGATTATTGAAATTCCTTAGAATGTGCAAGAGGTACCATTCGGCCACATGAAGGGGAGATGGTTTGGTGCTACATTTTGATGATTTTAAGGTGCCATTAGACTGTAGAAATTATGAGGAGTCCACTAGTGCAATCAGATTTAAAATCCTACTTAAAACGAGAAGTTATTTTTAGTATCGGTAGAAAATATACTGCATAAATATTTGTAGTGTACAATGTGGCCGCAATTAAACATGAAAAGCAGCTTAAAAATAAGTTTTAATTGAGCTAATATTTTTGGTGAAATTATCTGTAGCCCAAGAGTATTGGTTTACATGGGTGCAATCGAGGAGTCAGATTAATCAGACAGGTAAGGGATGTGTGTGTAGACTGTAAGGATATTATGAATGCATGTTTTCGATGCAAATAATTTTATGGGAATATTTTGGAAGTGAAATGCCTTGAAAATTGTGGCTTTTGGCTGGTATTAAACTATGTTTGAAGTGCAAGGAGGCTAGGGTATTAACAGCCGTTATGTTGTTGAAATTTCTTAGAAAATTTTCTAAAAATGTCATAAAATATTTTGGTGCATTATTAAGTGAATTCCTACCCTTGGAAAGGTAATATTTAATATTTTTCATAAATTATGAATATATTGAAAAACATTATTTAAATATTCGTGGTATTAAATTTAATTAAAATAAAGTTACCGAAAATTGCTTTTAAGTGTTTTACAGTGTAATAACTGGTTTATAAAGTGAAACATTGAAAAGTGAATATTTTATAAATTATTTTCATTATAATGTTCACTATATTATAAATTAACCTTTATGGACTGACTGAAAATTTTACTTATTTTGTTGATTTCCATAAAGGTTTAAATACTGTATTGAGACTGTTAGGCCCCGTATCATGCTCACATGTTTACTGTACTGTTACTGTGTGAAGCTATTGATCTGAAACTGGTTACCGTACTAAACTGTTAACTATGCTTTATTAATGTGTATGAAAGTGATATTTTAAAATGAAAGTGGAAGTATTTCTTAAATGATTTATTTAATGGTTTTATATACCATTTTATGTGATTTATTATATATGGAAAGTTAGCAAATAATATTTACATCAAATTTAATGTTTACTCCCTATAGTCGCTTCTAGGTTTTAGGATAAGATAGGTATTTCAAAATTCCTCCATCCGGATCCTTAGCCAACTATAGTATTTATCCTTTATTGTCCCTAGTGTGCTATAGGAAAATAAATTATTTTATGGCATATAGATTTCGTAATATCAAGTTCTGCATACAATTCCTTTATTGAGCACGTGTAGCTCACCCCTTTATTTTTCACATCCGTAGATTTCTTTCAGTGACTCCGTGATTTACTATCCGATGATTTTGGCTGCACTTGGTGATTACCCCGAGGCAGTCTAGTGTGGATCCTGGAGGTATAATCATTTTCCTTGTATGTTCGACTTACATTATAGTACTACTATGTTGTAATTATGAACAGGGGATGTAAACATTAAACAAATGTTTATATGTAAATATTCGTATTTATGTAAATTAAAATAAATTGTTGTATTAAAATGTTTACAGTTTAATGAAGTGGTAAATAAAGGTAAGACAGCCCAACCATTACTGCTTGTGTGGAAATACATGAAATACTGTGTATATGGACTATAACAGTTATTATGTTTCAAACTAATGGCATTGTGATTGCATTTCGAATTAAAATCATAGTGATGGTATCTTTAATTAAACGCGTAGTGATTCTGCTTGAATTAAGTGTAAAGTGTAATTGTTCTAAATCAAGTGTTAGTGGATTTGTTGAAGTGAAATGGATAGTGAATTTGTTTGAAATGACGGGCATAGTAATTCGTTTTGAGCTAAATACGCATATTGACGATCATAGTGATATGTATACTATTGGCAGTGTAGGGTTTTATCAAGTGACTGCGTCTTTTACGTATCGTGTTGAGGCTCAAGGAAATGAAGTGCCTAACGTATCCTTCCAACTAATACCCTGTACAACCTTAACCTTTAAGTGTGAGTCCCAATTGGTACTTTCAATATCAGGGCATAGTGTCATGCATTCACATCACCTTATTTACTGCTCATGCGTACACATGCATGTAGATCGAGATGAGTCTAGCTTGCATTTACTTAAACTACTTACTATGCTGTGGATTGCTCACCCTTTTGTTCCACTCCCTCCAGACTATATGAACTATGTTCCAGCTGCCATAGTATTTGTTTGAGCTCTCAGAGTATTCGTCTTGGTACTTACTGATGTCCTTTGAGCTTTGTTTTGCTTATGCAGTATACGAAAGCTATATGCTCTTTTTGTTTACAAGTATAGACATTATGTAATGCACAATATAAGTTTATTTGCAATGTATTGGGATGTATCCTAGGACTGTTCTAGATTATTATAGGAATGATATGATTATTGAGTGCAATCTTTGATCTGATTGATATTGCAATGTAAGTCGATTTAATAGATGTGAAATGATGTGGATTATGATCCGTGTATTGCTGAACATTGGGATATGAAATGATTGTTGTGATTGAGGATATATTAAAAGAGAGTATTCGGCAAATATTTTGATATGGAGAAATCTTTTATTTTAAAGGAGATATTTTCAATTTGTCTTCCAAGAAGGAGATTATTGTGGATTGAAATGATTATTACCTATCTCAAAAAGTTAATTAAAAGTGCCATGGATTTAAGATTAAATTATTAAGGTCAAAGTATATTAAAAAATTTAGCGAAAATTGTTTTAGTAATTACACTGACATGAATACAAACTTTAAAGTGGTGAAAAGAAAAAATTAGTTCATAAATTTGCTAAGTGATATAAGTGTAAGCGTTAAGTACACATTACGTCTTTTGGCTCATGACAGAATCGGTGTATTATGAGCAGAATAAAAAAGATAGAGGTAAAAGAGGCGCCAAAGAGGATGAAGACCAGAAAAGCTGTTGGACTTGATGACATTCCAATTGAAGTTCGAAAATGTCTTGGAGATGTTGGAGTTAGATGGTTAACAAATCTTTTGAACAACATTTGGTGCACTAACAAAATGCTTGAGGAATGGAGGAAGAGTTTGTTGATACCTCTTTATAAGAACAAGGGAGTTATTCAAAGTTGTACAAACAACCAAGGCATAAAACTGATGAGTCACGTAATGAAATTATAGGAGAAAGTGATAGAAAGGAGATTAAGAAAGATTGTAAAGATATCGAAGAATCAGTTTGGTTTTATACCTGTCAATCAATTATGGAGGCAATTCATTTGCTTAGACAGCTTATGGAGTGTTCTCGACTACTGGGTAAAGATCTTCATTTGGTCTTCATAGACTTGGAGAAAGCATATGATAAAGTGTCTGGGGAGTACTATGGTGGTCCTTAATGAAGAAAAGAGTTTCTGTGAAATATATTTAACTAATGAAGGACATGCATGGAGATACAGGACACATGCAAGGACATGTGGAGGGCAAAAAAGTAAATTTCCTATCAAAGTGGGATTACACCAAGGGTAAGTGCTAAGTCCATTATTGTTTGTTGTAGTAATGGATGAATTGACAAAATCCATCCAAGATAATGTGCCTTGGTGCATGATGTTTACAGATAATATTATCCTATATGCTAAGAATAGAGCAGAGATCAACGCAAAGTTGGAACTATGGAGAGAGACTCTAAAACCAAGAGGGCTAAAACTAAGCAAAGTGAAGAGTAAATACATGAAATGTAAATTTTGTTTAAACAAAGAGGAAGAGCAGAATGTACTAGTATTGACATTAGATAGGTTGGCGATACCTAAGTAGGACCATTTTCAATATCTAGGGTTGATAGTATAGATGGATGGAGAGATTGATGGTGATTTGACTGATAGTATCCAGGCTAGATGGAGTAAGTAGAGAAATGCTACAAGTGTGCTATGTGATAAAAGAACTCCTATATAGTTGAAAGGCAAATTTTACGAGACAGTTGTTAGACCAACATTGCTACAAGGTTGTGAATGTTAGGTGACTAACAGAATACATACATAAAAGATGAGTGTAGCAAAAATGTAAATATTGCAGTGGATATGTGGATATACAATGAAGGATACAATAAGAAATAAAGACATCCATATGATGGTTGGAGTGGTACCAATTAATGACAAGATGTGTGAAAGTCGTTTGTGTTGATTTGGATATAAACAATGTAGACTTGTAGATGCTCTAGTTAGGAGAGTGGAGACTATAAATGATGAAAGAAGGGTTTAGACCAGAGGAAGATTGAAAAAGAATTGGAAAAAAGTAATTCGAAAAGATATAGAGGTATTACAGTTGGATAAACACATTGCTTTGGATAAGAATGTGAGAAGGAGAAGAATTCATATAGACGATTTAACATGAGTTCCGATATTGGTTCATGTAGCCTATCCTAACCTATTTGAATAAAGGATCTGATGATGATGATGATGAAAGAATATAAATAAAAATATCTAACAAAGCAAAGTTTTCTTTGTGTTTCCATCACATTTTATAGGCATTTAATCTTTAAATATTCACATAGAGTTTGATAACAGTAAATTCAATATTCTCAGGTTCACATATACATTGTAAGATGCTACTTGCATCTTGTGCAAGTTAACTTACCAATGTGAAGCTAACATGCTACTTGCATGGTTAACTTACCTTTGCTTTAAGCAAAAGCCACTCATACACCAAGGTCTCCTTACCTCAGCTAAGTGTCACACTACAAGAAAAAAACTCTTCAACAATGGAAATTTAGCGACAGAATTTTTTCGTTGGTAAAAATATATTTTAGCAATGGAATTTCGTCACTAATTTGGTTGGTTCAATCAGAATGCATTAGAGACGAAAATAGTGACGAAATTCCACCACTAATTATCGTCAAAAATAAATCTGTCGCTAATTCCGTTGCTAATCAATTTGCGTGAATAAATTAGTGATGGTAGTAGTGACAGAAATTCCATTACTAAAACCATAATTTCGCACAAAAAAATTAATATATTTTTTAATTTATGAAAAAAATATTTACATCACTAAAGACTTTTAGTGATGGAAATTCATCTCTAAAAAATCCTTTTTTTTTTTAAATTTATAAATTCCGTCTCGAAAAGCCTTCTGCGACATAACCCTATCGCAGAACACTTAATTTTAGTAATTTTTATATTTTTTTCCAAAATAAAACGGATATAAACTAAATATTTTCATTTCTTTAATTTATAAAGTTTGTAGCAAAAACCCATTCGTCGCAAAAGGGATAATTTTAAATATTTTCTATTTTTTAAACAAATTATATGGATATAAACTAAATCACAAATAGCCTTCTATGATAGAATTTCATTGCAAAAGGATTTATTTTAATAATTTTTTAATTTTTTAAAAATAAAACGGATATAAATTAAATTTTTTCTTTTTCTAATTTATAATTTTCATCGCATAAACCCTTCTACAATGGAATTTCGTCGCATAATGGATCATTTTAATATTTTTTAATTTTTTTAAAATAAGACTTTTATAAATTAAAATTTCCCCTTTTTTTAATTAAATATTATACTTCAATACTAATTAGTTTACATAGGATTCTTTTTGGGATCCAAGACTTTAAGTCTACATATTCACCAAGTTTCACTCAGTACGAGTTATACTGATTAATTGCGCACTACAATGACACTAACACATCAATTAACAAGGCCAAGGGACATAGATTTCTTCATGCCTTTCACCTTGGCCAATCGTACAATTTCACTTTTGTGATATGCATTTATTTACCATCCGTACATAGTAATAAATGTGTTATAATCATCTAAATAACCTCCACATTACAGGAATAATAGGTAATAAATAGTGGGCCTTACAGGACTTTTAGTATCCCGAAGCAGGTGAAACTTGATGGACACAACATTTCAAGCCCAATATAGATATGGTAAGAATTTGCACCTTAAACTAATTTGTTTAAGCATGTTTTGAAAGGCGTGTAAACAATTTAGAAAATAACAGTTTTGTCCTTATGCTATTTGAATTTTTGAAAATAACGGTTAAATTGTGAGATCCCAAATTTCTTTATTTTTCCTACTTTTGCTAAATATGAAGAGTTAGAATATCAAGTCAAGTTATGATAACTAACTCTTATATACTTTGAAGTTATCGAGAAAATCATAAGTAGGCCCTACAGGACAATCCGTAATCCAAATGGTCTTTGAAGATGGCAAAATGTGAATCATGGGTTTGAAATACCTAAGAGGCAAGAAGAATACTTTTCAAAATTCTTTTAATTAAGTATGCCTAGTTTTGCGTGCAACAAATTAAAAAATGACGATTTTATCCATAGGCCGGAGGAACTTTTCTGAATAACGGTCAAACTAAAATGACTTTGAACCCACAGGCTATCATGGGAAAATACTTGCGTAAAGAAGTTTCATGTGGATCTAGCTCGTGAACTGAATTGCACGAAAATGCTAAAAACAACATGAACGAAGCCAAAAGCCTCCATTTAGGGGTAGTTTGGTAATTTCACTACCCATAGCCGGTCAAACCACCTTAGGAGTCAACCATTGACCATGTTTGACCTAAATATATGAAAAATAATAAAAATAAAATTCAAAATATGAAATTATAAATATTAAAATAATGCTAGGACAAAATTATAAATAATGAAATTATGAAAGGGTATTTAGGTCATTTCTTAAGTGGCTATTGGTCAAATCCTACCAATAGTCAATGTTTGACTCATATTATTATAAATGAATATATTTAAATAAAAACAAAGATGAAAATCAAACTTTGAAATAATAAAAATATAGCTAGGACAGATGTAAATAATAAGATTATAAAGGAGCAAAGTGGTCATTTCACAAGTGCATATATTTTTAAGAGTAATAATGAGCTTTGGAAATTGACTAAGGTCATGTTGGATCTTAGTAAGAGAATGGATTTTTAAAGTAATGGATTTGAGTGAAAATCAAACAAAGCCTAGTAATAAAGTGGAAAAGGGGTAAAATTGTAATTTCACAAGGCTGATATTTTCTCATTAAAATATTAAATAAACATGATATTTAGTCATCTTCATTAGCCCAAAACATTCCACACTGCTCCAGAAAAGCAGATAGATATGAAAATGGTGTGAGAGGGAGAAAGAAAGAAAGAAAAAATAAGAAGAGAGAAAGGAAAAACACTATCCTACAAGCTTCAAACCCTTTTTTGACCTTAAACAAACTTGTTTCACTCTTCAACCTCTCTCTCATATCTTGGAGCCAGCCATGGAAGTGACCATTTGAGGGTTGTTTTGGCTGCTAGAAGTGGCTACAATGGAGAGGTAAGAGGAGACAGCCACCAATTTGCATGTTCCTGCTTGGTTTCAATTATTCTGTAGTAGTTTAACATGTCTATGGTTGAACCTTGAAACAAATCAAATAGTAAGGACATGCTAGAGTTTCTGTCATGAGGGTTTCCTAAGGGGAAAATTTTGTTCTCATGCTTAAAGGGTGTTGTAAATTTGCAAGAAAACAAGTGTAAAGTGTGTACATGTGCTGCGATTGCAATCCTACTGCGATATCCTATTTTGGGTTTAATGTTTAAATGTTCAATTTGGTTGTTGTATAATGAGATAAATTCTGAAAAAATTATGGTAGATAGCCTTTGACTTAGGAGAAATTTCATCTTGGAATTACATAATTTGGAGTTCTATAGCTTAAGATATGTGTAAATGAATGTAGGATATTTGAAAAACCTGATCCAAACGGCTGAATTTGAAAAATTATAGAAAATAGAACAAAATGAATTTGGATTCAATTCATACATTTCCAAAAAATAAAATGAGTTAGAAATAATATGGTTTTGAGTTTGCACAATTTGGACAACCTGTAAATTAGATATGAATTAATTTTTTCACAGAGGTTAGTTGACAGTTCTGCTAGAATGGACCTGAAAACAGAGTAAATTTGATGAATTATTAAAAATGATTTAGAAATGATAAAATTGTGAAGCTTACCATTCTAAATAGGGAATTGAATTAAGATTCACATGGTCTTAGATTCATAATTTTTGCATATCCCTATAATTAGTAATGTAATTGTTAATGCAAAAATGTCAGGAAACCATCCTGCCAAATGGGCTAGAATTGGACTAAACTTTGGAAAATTGTGGGAAACAACATGGAATGAATTAGAAAATGTGCCTTACACCTCTGAATAGAGAATTAAGTTAGATTACATATAAAATTGACGATGTATTAATTGGAATCCAATATTTTTAGTTATGAGCAAAAAGGCATCAATAGGTCAGAAATTCTTGTAAAGAATAATGCTACTCATATAGTGAAATTTTAGAGAGACATGGTTGGATGAGATAATTGAATTATTAATGAGTAGGATTATAAGAACAAATTTTGGAACTGAACTTGTCTGAATGATCTTCTGCAACTCCAAAGCTAAAAGAACAAAATTGGAAAGGAAGCAAATAAGGATCTATTCATTGGTTCGATGCCACAAAAGGTATTGTTTGAATAAAATGATACTATAGAGGCAAGGAACATGTATGGGAGATGTATAGGAAATGCTATACTTGCATTTGGGGAATATTAGCTGGTTTAAGAAAATATAAACTGTGGTTTTCATGCAGGGGGTTAGGATAGTTACAGCCGTTAAACTATCGAAATTTTAAGAAAACAATTTAAATCGCTATTACACCAATGATTTAAAAACAGGCTAGAGCAACTTACCAGTTTCTATCGTCTTATTTTCTTTAATAACAATTAGAAAATTTGTTTTAAACCTACATGACTTTAAATCATGGTCTGACTTGCATATGAAATTATTTTTAATTATTATATATTATTAGCATATGGCATAATTAGTATTTTTAATGAAACTAAATTATTTGGATATTAGATTTATGCATTAAGAATTTTATTGAATTTTTCTACTATCAAATATAACGTTTATTCTCTTATATGATTATGGATTAACTAAAGATAGTTTATATGAAAATGATTTCTATCATGACCTTATGAATTTATGAAAATGTTTATGAAATTGTTAGCTCCTTGATGTTCATGCATACAGATGATATGATAATTAAGGTTGGGAGACCCTAGCTAAGTCCCCAATACCACAACTATCACCTGATCAATGAACATTATGGATTTCTCAATAATGGCTATTGTTATAGGTAGGAACGGCTCAGGGTTGTGTTGGCTCTACCGAGAGGGTAGTGAATCGATTTTTTACCTTAATAATAAACTTTTAAAGCTAAATAAACTAATTAAACAAATTGCACAATAAATCAACAAAAACAGTAAATAAAGAGTAAGGAAGGATGTCACAGTCCGTATACACAGTGATTCACACATTTTCACGCTCACAATTTGGGCTGTTTGTGATGCCTTTATTTCACACTTTCGTTAAATAGTATACATTTTATAAGGTAATTTAATTTACATAATAGTATTTCATTTATTGTTTACATCCCCTGTTTATTATTACAACACAATAGTACTATATAAACTAGTCTGAACATATAAAGAAAATAAATATACCTCCAGGATCCACACTAAGCTGCCTCGGGGTAACCAAAAAGCGTAGTTGAAATCCTTGGATCGGTATATCATGCAGTCACTGTAAATAATCTGTGGAGGTGGAAAATAAAGGGGCGAGCAAAACGTGGTCAGTAAGAGAATTGTATGCAGAACTGATATTATGAAATCTATATGCAAAAAGCATTTATTTTCCTAACGGTACACTACAGACAGTAAAGGAAGGATACTATAGTCAGCTAAGGATCCAGATGGAGTATGGGAAGTATTTTAGAATACTTGTCGTGTCTTGGAACCTAGAAGCGACTATAAGGAGTAATTGTTGGTTTTGAATAAATAACAATCATTTAATAATATTTCAATAAATAATAATTCCAATAAACAGTATATAAAACCATTTAAATATAATCACTTTAAAAATGATTTTAAATTCACTTTAAAATATCACATGTTAGGATTCAGTAACAGTATAGTACAGTAAATAGTTCAGTGAACAATATTGTAAACAATTTCAGTAACAGTATGATTCAGTAAAAACAGTGTAGTAAACAGTAACACTAGTGGAGACTAGGCAACACCCAAATATATCATCCTATAATTGCCGTAGGGAACAATAACACGTAAGACATATGACCATAGTTTATAGATGTCTTCAGTATGCATTGATCAGTTGATAACTGGGACGCTGAAGATAAGATCAGTATCAACAACAAGTAACAGTAATAGTAATAATAACACGTGAGCATGATATGTGGCCTAACAATCTCAAAACAGTATATAAACAGTATAATTACCTTTATGGAAATTAATAAAAATAGATAAATCTTCAGTCAATCCATAAAGGTCATTTTATAACACAATGAACAGTACAGTGAAAATAGTTTATAAAATATTCACACTTTAGTAATAATTTTTATAAACCTTCTATTACACTGTAAAATACTTATAGGAATGTATCGGTAGCTTCACTTTAATTAAATTCGATAACATGAATATTTAAATATTGTTTTTCGGTAAATCACCATTTTATGAAAATATTAAATATTAAATTTCCAAGGCTAGGAAATCACTCAATAATGCACTTAAAATATTTCATGATATTTTAGAAAATTTTCTAACAAATTTCAGCAGCATAACGGCTACTATTGACCTAGTCTCCCTGCACATAAAACACAATTCCAATTCCAGCCAAAAACCACAATTTGCACAATTTCCAAAGCAATTGAGTACCAAAATATTATCATAAAATTATTCTCATTGAAACCATGCATCCATAATATCCCTACGGTCTACACACACATCCCTTACCTATCTAACTCCGGCGAATTCATCGATAGCACCACACTTAATTCACTTCTCCTGAGTTGCAAAGAAATTCACTAACAACATTTATTAACCTCAATTTAATTTTTAAACTAATTTCTTTCAATAATTGCAGCCACATTATACATTGGAAATATTAAATCAGTATAAATTCTATCGGTGCTAAAACATAACTTCTCCGTTTTAAGTTCGATTTTAAATCCGATTGCACCGGTGGACTGGTCATAATTTCTACAGTCTAATGGCATCCTAAATTCATCAAATGCAGCCATTAATCCATCTCCCCTTCATGTGGCCATAATCATCATCATGCCATTTTCATGGTTTTTCAACTATTTAAGCGTATATTCCTACACACTCATTCTCACTCTTTAATTTGGCACCATTTTCATGTAAGAAACAACATGGTTTCCTTATGATTTTCTCAAGACTGAAACCCCAAGGTGTGCATTGACCATGATTTAATGAGATTCAAGCAAAACTAACACTAAATTCAAGCTTAGGATGCTTAAATATACCAAAATCTACCATTAATTTAAATGAAACAATAACCTTGGCTGAAACCTTCCCTTCCTATTTTCTCTTTATTTTGTCACTTATTCAATAAGATTTTTGTATGGGTGAAGAGAGGAAGATAAGTAGATTAATTTTGTAGAAGAAAGTTTGGTGAAAAAATGTGATTTTGGTTAAGTACGGAAGCTTTCTTTCTTTTCTTCTTTTTTAGCTATGGTGGCGTGGGTTTAGGAGGTTGAAGACAATGAATAGTGGCCTGAAGCAATAAGGGGAGTTTTATAGAGAATTCTAGAAGGGGTAAAATTACCAAAATGCCATTGGTTATAAGATTTTTGGACAAAAATGCCCTTAAGCTTTCGTAATTTTTATAACTATGTAATTGCACTCCAAAAATTTAGATTCCATCACCAATAATTATTATTAAACATATTTTGATGAATAAAGGTGGTTTGGTTCAGGTTTGACCTATTGTAAAGGTGAAATTACAAAAATACCCCAATCGGGTAATTCGCATGAATTTCTGATTTAACCACCATTTCGATCTATCTCTTCACATAGCCTAGGTCTTATATTCATGTAGAATATCATGGTATTTTTACTTAGTTCAAATTCATTTTAGTTTGGGCACAATTTCCAAAAATGCCACCAAGCTATGTCCTTAATCGTCATTTTCTAAATTGTTGGCACGCATTCTAAAAATAATATAGATAAAGTATTTTAAGCCCAAAATTCTTGCCTGAGGATTATCGTACCCTCCGAACACTGTTCTGACAGTCTCACGTCCATCCAGGCGCAGTGGAGCTAAAGGGGCCTACCTTACTATTTTCACTTATAACCTGCAAATTGCACCGAAATTGAATAGTGATTCAAGGTCTAACATCATGTACAATAATGATATAAGTGGTTCTCACATCCTTTCTACCTTTAGGAATTTAGGTCCTCCGAATTTAATCAAACTAATCAAACTACTCCCACTTGCCTCCTCTTCAAAGCGGTACTGCCAGAGCACTTTCACTAGTGGAATCGTCTTAGATTGCAATACTTTATCCTTCCAATCCAGAATCCAGAATCCAGATAGGTATCTCCACGCAATTCATGTCTTCCCAGATCTGTCACAGCTCGTGACCCTATTTTTCACCTTCTTCTATACATCTTATTTGGTTGGGCTTCTGCGATACTTGATTTTTCTTTTACATATAAACAATTTCATATTAAATTATAATATGAATTACATCCCCTATCTTATTTCAAAAGAAAGTAGTACTGTGAATATGTCTAAATACAAAAAAATAAATGATCATACCTTATTAAATAAATCGACCTGTCGCATCGTCCCCAAATGCTCAGTCGAAAATCCTTTTACTGCTAGACTCTCGGTCTTCGAAAACCTGAAATGTTAAAATTAAGGGGTGAGCAAAACACGGCTCAATAAGGGAATTATATGCATACTTGATATTCAGCTTCCTATATGTTGAAAATCTTTTTCATTTTTTCCTATGGGCTCTAGGCTCGCATGTAGGAAGGATACTACAGTCGGCTAGGGATCCGGATGGAGTAAGATAGGTATTTTGAAATACCTATCTTGTCCCGTAACCTAGAAGCAACTGTAGAGAGTAATTTTCATTCTTGTTCTGAAATTCAAATCCTTTCCTTTTTACTTCGTAACATTTTCATATTCCTTTTCAAAATAATGCTTTTATGAAATAAAGCATTTAAATAGAATAACTAATATTCATATTTTCTTTGAAAAAAATATTAGCTAAATCATCATCATTTTCCTTTAAAACTCATTTCATGTTTTACTGTACAATCATAATTAGTACAGTACTTTAAAATAGCAAAATAAGCTATTAAACTCTTTTTCGTATAACATATAAATCATTTAAATCTAATATTCAATTTAAAATTTAAAATAAGAATATTAGATTTACTTTCCTCCTTTTCCTTTTTGAAAACATATTACATATTCATATTACATGTCATATGAAAATCATCTCGTAGTACTGAAATCAGTACTGAAATAAGCATTTTGTAAAATGCTGTAAATCATTTTCATTTCACGTATTATATATCATATAAAACGTTTTCATTTCACGTATCACATATCATGTAAAACATTTTCATTTCACGTATCATATATCATATAAAACATTTTCATATATGGAGATTGAGGCATGCCCAGCCCGTCCACTGGGTCGTTACTCATATCATGCTATAGACCTCAAAGGGTACAACATAATCATGTCAGATCTATGGCCATAGTCTATAATTGTCCTCGGCGGATCACTGATCAAGTGTCAGCCGGGACTACATATCACCTATCACATATCACATATCACATATCAGCATGATAGGATGCCATTTAGTCTCAAAACCGTATTTTTTTCATCATAAATAAACCTTTATGGAATTTATAAAAATATATATAATTTCATAATTTAAAACCATAAAGGTTATAAAACCATGTAGTGAATATTTAAGAAATATATATATAAAAAATTCACTTTATTTCTTTTCATTTTCCATCTCGTATTACATGTAATTTATATATCAGGAGAATTTTCGGTGATTTCTTTATCACCATTCTCGAAAACATGAATATTTTAAAATCACTTTCATTTCATTCATGTTTTTATGAAAAATATTCATTTTCTCGATTTTCGTGATTGAAAATCATTTCTCGTGAAAGAAAATCATTTATTATGATTTTATGAAATTTTCTAGAAATTTTCAATAATTTTTGATAATTTTTCGGCAGTATAACGGCTGATGATTGGCTAGCCTCCTTCACGGAAAATACAGTTTATAATTTCAACAGGTACTTCACCATAATTTTCCAACCAATCATTCATCGTAATATTTTCATAAATATTTTCATAATTAAAATCATGCAGACTGAATATCCTTACAATGCTGCACATGCATCCCTTACCTTTTTCCGGGTCGGCGACCGCCTCGTTTGTCGCGCCCGTGTTCACCTCGTTCGATTCCATCGTCTCGGTTATCGAGGGAATTTTCAGGAATTTAAATTCTAAAATTTAGAATTTTCTATAATTATTTAAATAAATAAATTATTTAAATAATTTAACATTTTTCGGGATTTCTTACCGATTTTCGTAATTCTCGGGTTTTCGAATTCTCGGGATTTCCCGTAATTTCTGAAATTCTTCTTTTTTCCTCTTTTTCTTCCTTTTTCTCTTTTCTTTTTCTTTCTTTCTTTTTCTTTTCTTTCTTTTTCTTTTCTTTTTCTTTTTCCTGGTCTAACCGGTTCAGACCAATCAAACCGGTTTGGCCTCCCCTTATGGCCGGTCTTCCGCCGGCGACCGGTTCCCCACCTGTTCTAGCCTCCCACAGCTAGCCGAGGTGGCGACGAAGCTGAATCCGGCCTCCGTTCTTCCCCATCGCCGGCGACGGTGCCGGACCTAGGATGGTGGGTTTCAGCTCCTTTCTTCCCTATTTCTTCCCTCCTCCGCCGTTTCCTTCACCACCGGTGGCTCCTCTCGCCTTCATTTCCCTTCGACGGTGGTGCTAGAGGCGGTGGTGGTGCCTGAACCGGCCGGCACCACCGTTCCACTTTTCTCTTTTTTTCTTCTCGGGTTTCCTCCATTTCCTTCGCTTTTGTTTTCCGTTTCTTCACGTCGCCGGCCTCCTTTCCTCACGTCGCCGGCGTCTTCTCTTCCTCTCCTCTATTCGCCGATCGTTGTCGCCTTTCTCTCTCTCCTCCTTTCTCTGCTCCGACCGACGGCTCCCTCCTCATTTTTTCTACAGAAACGGGATCCAATTTCCCGTTTCTGTTTTAGTTTAGTTTTTTTGTATTATATTATATATATATAAATAATTCTTTTATATAATTATACACATATATAACTACAATATTCATACAATTATAATTGTAAAATTATATCTATAATTATTATATTGGATATATATATATATATATATATATCTCTACACTTTAACTTTAAAATAATAATATATATATATATTTCATATATATGTTTATACATAAGGAATTATATAAAACATATATATATTTAAAAATATATTTATATAATAAAATTATATAAATATATAATTACTCACATTTGTATTTCTTATAATTTGGATTTCTTCATATCCAAATTATATTTCTCCTTTTCATTTCTTATTTAATTTGGATTTCCATTTATCCAATTTAAATTCCTCAATTTATCCAAATTACTTTTCTCCACTTCTTCACTTCATCAATTTTAGGAATTTCAACGATATTCCCATCTCGTAAATAAATTTTATTTATTTATTTAACTTCTCTATTTATTTTGGAATTTAATTACAAATATTTAATACCAAATATTAAAATTCACAGTTATCACAAGATCTCCAGTGGCTCGTACTAAATTACGTGAGATGGATCGGGATAATACTTTTTGAGCATCAAGACATGGAATACATTGTGCACTCTAGATAACTTTGGTGGTAGTGCCAATCGATAGCCACATCTCCCACACGATCTAAGATCTTGAAGGGTCCGATGTATCGAAGACTCAGCATCCCTTTTTTCCCAAATCTCATTATGCCCTTAGATGGTGAGACTTTAAGAAATACAGAATCACCAATTGAGAACTCTAGTGGTCGGCGCCTCATGTCTGCATAGCTCTTCTGTCGACTCTGGGTTGTTCTCAATCTCTCATAGATAAGCTGCACATCTCGGGAAGCTTGCTTTACCAAATCAGGAGCTAACAATTTTTGATCTCCCACTTCTTCCCATGCAATCAGGGACCTACACCTTCTTCCATATAAAGCCTCATATGGTGCCATGCCGATACTAGTCTGGTAGCTGTTATTATATGCAAATTCTGCTAGTGGCAAGTGGTCGTCCTAAGAGTCCTTAAAATCCAGAGCACACGTTCTTAACATATCCTTGAGCGTTTGAATCACTCGCTCGGACTGTCTATCAGTCGGGATCCCATAGCCTCCTAAAATCCCTCCCAAAAATGAGATGTGAACCGAGAATCCCTATCAGAAGTAATGCTCACTAGAACATCATGCAATCTTACTATCTCTTGCACATACAGATCGTCTAATGCACTAAGGGAATCTGTAGATCTAATGGCTAAGAAATGGGCGGACATCGTCAATCTATCTACAATCACCCATATAGCATCATGATTCCTTTGGGTCCTTGGTAAACCCATAATGAAGTCCATTGTGATATGCTCCCATTTCCATGTCGAAATCAGTAGAGGCTACAATAGACCTGCAGGCTTCTAGTGCTCGATTTTAACCTGCTGACACGTGAGACATCTAGCAACAAACTCTACGATGTCTCGCTTCATCCTAGGCCGCCAATACACTCTCCATAAGTTCTGGTACATTTTAGTATTGCCTGGGTGCAGAGTGTACTTGGAGGTATGGGCCTTTGTCAAAATCAACTCCTTAAGCTACTGATTGTCGGGAACACAAATCCTACCTCTGAACCTCAGAATACCATCGATGCCAATCCCAAAATCTGACTATACTTCCATCTGTACCTGACTAGCAACCTCTATAAAATAAGCATCAATCCTCTAAGCATCCTTGATTCTATCCATCAAATCTAGCTCAATTCTGAAATTGGCCGTAAGCCTATATCTCTCAGAGGAAATCACATTCAGACTGAGGCTCGAGAACTATTCAAACAACTCGTGCTCACTAACCATCATGTACGACACCATGCCCATATGCTTCCAACTCAAAGCATCAGCCACCACATTAGCTTTCCTTATGTGGTACAAAATCTCGCAGTCATAATTCTTTAACAGCTCCATCCATCTCTGCTGTCTCATATTTTATTCCCGCTACGAGAACAAATGCTTTAGACTTTTATGATCTATATATATCTGGAATGTTTCTCTATAGAGATAATGCCACCATATCTTCAATGCAAACACCACGGTAGCTAATTCCAAATTGTGTGTTGGATAGTTCTTCTCATGCTCCTTTAACTGTCTCGATCCATAGGCAAGTACCCGACCATTCTGTATAAGAACACACCCTAAACCTAATGCGAAAGCATCTGTATACACCAAGAATCCCCTTGATCCGCTGGGAAGGGCAAGTACGGGAGCAGTAAGCAGTCTTTGCTTCAACTCTTGAAAGGTGCTCTCACAAGCATTTGTCCACTCGAACTTAACATCCTTACCTGTGAGTCACGTCAATGGACCAGCTAGTATGGAGAACCCTCGATAAAACCAGCGATAAAATCCAGCTAGACCCAAGAAGCTCTGTATCTCTATCATTGTTCTAGGCCTCTCCTACTGTACAATGGCCTTTATCTTGGACAGATCAACAGACACTCCGTCCTTAGTTACTACATGTCCTAAAAAAGTAATGTGGTCCAGCCAGAATTCACACTTACTTAACTTAGCATATAGCTTCCGATCCTTAAGGGTCTACAAAACTATGTAAAGGTACCGCTCGTGCTTCTCTGGAGACTTAGAATACACCAGGATATCGTCGATGAACATAGTCATGA
This sequence comes from Heritiera littoralis, assembly GCA_031772115.1. NCBI lineage: Eukaryota > Viridiplantae > Streptophyta > Magnoliopsida > Malvales > Malvaceae > Heritiera > Heritiera littoralis. The sequence goes on along the minus strand of JAPDPK010000037.1, from coordinate 5,120,609 downwards.
ACTTATCCAAGTAGGGCTTATACACTTTATTCATTAAGCCCATAAATGTTGTAGGGGCATTCGTCAGTCCGAAAGGCATCACAGAAACTCATAATGCTTGTATTGAGTCCAAAATGATGTCTTAGGAACATCCAACTCTCGAATCTTAAGTTGATGATAACCTAATCGAAAATCTGTTTTAGAGAACACCTGTGCACCCTTAAGTTGATCACATAAATCATCAATCCCGGGCAAGGGATACTTATTATTGATGGTAGCCCTATTAAGCATTCGATCGTCTATACACAACCGTAGGCTACCATCCCTTTTCTGAACGAATAATACTGGTGACCCCACGGTGACACATTGGGACAGATAAACCCTTTATCCAATAATTCATGAAACTGCTTCTTAAGCTCCTCCAACTCCATCAATGTCATCTGTTATGGGGGCTTAAATATAGGCTTCATACCAGTTACCAAGTCGATGGTGAACTAGATCTCCCGATCCAGCAATAACCCTGGTAAATCCTATAGAAATACGTCTGAAAAATCCCTGACCATAAGAATCTCATGTAGCTCAAGATGTTTCTTTTCTATGTCCTCCATATAAGCGATAAAACCTTCAACACATTCACACAACTCTTAAACAATTTAGTAAACATATCACTTTTATTATAATTTATCAAAAAGTTTTACAGTGTAACGTTCAAGATGAGAGAAGGTGATAAATTTATTATAACAGTCTAAGGTCACATAGTTTGCAGCTAACTAGTCCATTCCTAAATTACATCAAAATCATATATATTTAAAAAAATTAGGTTGTCGTTTCCTTCTCTCCTACAATCACTTTACAGTTCTTATACAAAACATCAGTAATTTATGATTCTCTAAAAGGGGTATTTATTTATAGAGTATACCCTAAAGGTTCCGACTCTATTGGGATTCTGTTAGCACAAGCAGGAGATGCAAATGAATGAGCAGAACCAAGATCAAACAGTGCTAATACGGAAATATCAAAAATATAAATTTTACCTTTAATCACATCAATGGATGCATCAACAGTCTCCTAATCTAGCGTGTACACCCATCCCTATGTCACAGCCTTCTTACCCTTCTTTGCTATGGTGGCCTGTCATGGCTATGAGAGTGTAGCCTTCTCTTATTTACTCAGAGTTGTTGGTGTCAGTGTAGGTGGAACTGGGGTTGGAACGGTAGAAGTAGCTGACTCTCACAGTAAAGAGTAATCTCTCACCAAATGCCCTATCTGCCAACATCTAAAATAGGCCTTTTTCAACACGTAGCAGGGCTGTGTACCTTGCGACCTCCCACAGTGAACACATTTGGTCGCAATACTCCTCTATGTAGAGGTGGGGCTAATGGTAGGGGCTATGGCACTTGGTTTGGCAAATTGCCCCTCTGAAATCTATATGCCCAAAAATCTAGCCTTCTTAGGCTACTCTCTACAAAATCTGTCATTTGGACCTCTCTTAGCTTTTCCTTTACCCTTCGCCTTACCCTTAGATCATGTATCAGAAGAATGAAACTGCCCGTAGTCTCACTCGCATAACTGTGCACGCCTCACTACCTCATCGTAAGTACGAATATCGAGCGGGACTAGTTTAGTCCAGATAGAAGGTCTTAGCCTAGCTATAAATCTGTCAATCTTATCCCACTCACTACCCTCGTCTGCGAATCAAATCTGCTAAGGGTACTGAATCTCGATTCACACTGATCCATCGTCATGCTCCCCTGTTTTACTTAGGAATATTGTTTTGTAAATATTTTACTTATGCAAATTAAAGTAAATTATAGTATTTACTGTTCATTGTTGATTAAAAAGTGGGAAATAAAGGCATCGCAGACAGCTCAACCAATTCATGTGTATGGAAATGTGTGAAAAAGTGTATAATACTGCATATTCAGGATGTGACAGTGTTTATTGGTATCAAAGTGAGGTTGGCTTGATGTCTGTTAGTGTCTTTAAGATTAAGTGAAGTAGTTACATCCCTAATAGTACTCTATAGTCTGGATATATAAAACCATCACGAACTGAAATTCGATAAATTATTTGTGTGGTGTACATATGAGTGGACGACGGGTGACTCGTGCTAATAGGGATCAAGGTCGGGTGGAGCAGACTCTTGAGCCACATACACAGGAGCCTATACTAGAGCCTGCCTTAGGACCAGCTCACCCTCTACAACCCGAGAGTCCTAATGCTTGGATGTCGAGGATGGAGCGCATGTTAGCTAATTTTATCGTGATGTACCATGCTGATAGAGCTACGGATTAGGTAGAGAGAGAGAGCATGCAGCTCCAGCAGCTCCACCTGTTGCACCACCTCCACCACCTCTAATACAGCCACTAGTTCCCAAGCCTTAGCCTGCACCACAGCCATTACAGCAAGCCCAAGCCATACCACCACCACCAGTACAGCCGCCACGTGACGTAGAGTCTTATTGCGATGTGACACTAGTGCAGCAGTTCACTAAGCTTAATCCACCGAAGTTTAAGGGTGATCGAGATCCACTGGTGGTGGAGCAGTGGATTACAATTGTAAAGAAGTTGTTTCGGTATATGAGATGTTCCAACATAGAACGGGTAGGACTTGCAGTGTTTCAGATGACAGACGATGCAGAGCATTGGTGGAAGTCCACACATACAGTATTGCTCGCCAAGCATCCGGTTATCACATGGGATATTTTTGTAGAAGCTTTTTGCCACCAGTACATCCCTGATACTGCACAGAAGAAGCTTTAGCAAGAGTTTATGGAGTTGGTACAAAAGAGTTCAACAGTGGATTAGTATGAGGCTAAGTTCACCACACTCAGCCAATTTGATCCATTAACTCGAGTTGATGAGCAGCAAAAGATAGATAGATTTAAGGCTAGGTTGAGACCGTCAATCAGGTCTAAGTTAGCTCTGTTTGACATCTGCACATATGATGAGGTAGTTAAGCGAGCTCAGCTGTGTGAGTAAGAGTTTGAGCAATTTCATTCTGAGCCAACCGGTAAGAGTAAATCTAAAGGGAAGGGTAAGGTGAAGTGGGGCATAGAGGATAGATTGGGTAGAGAGCAGCCCAAGAGATCCAAACCATCGAGCATTCAGATTTCAGAGGGGCGATCCACGAGACCAACTGCTACTGTCCCTACTGGTGGTCCCACTTCTATACCGAGAGGTACCGCAAACAGATGTGATAGATTTGGATGGTCGCATGGTACCCGACCTTGCCATATGGTGATGAGGACTTATTTTAGATGTGGGCAGGTGGGACACCTAATGAGAGATTGCCAAATGTTGCGAGAGTCTACTGCATCTACTACACGAGCCCCCAGTCCTTCTAGCATCGACACTAGCACCAACAGCTCCAACAGAATCGGAGAGAGTGACACCCTCACAGCCAAGGTGGTTGATAGCAGCAGAGAAGGGTAAGAAGCCCGTAACTCAAGGATGAGTGTACGCGTTGGACCAGGAGACTGCTGATGCCTCTACGAACGTCATTAAAGGTAAAATTTATATTTTCAATATACCCGCACTTACATTAATTGATCCTGGTTCTACTTATTCATTCATATCTCCTAATTGTGCTAACAGAGTTCTAGTAAAGCCGGAGCATTTAGGGTATATATTGCATGCAAATACTCCTTTTAGAGAATTTCAAGTCACAAATGTAGTGTATAGAAATTGTAAAGTAACCTAATGGTGAGAAGGAAACCACAGCTAACCTAATTTTGTTGACTATTTATGTTTTGATGTAATATTAGGAATGGACTGGTTAGCTGCAAACTATGTAACCTTAGACTATTACACTAAGTTTGTTAGCTTCCCCCAACCAAAAACTTATACTATAAAGCTTTTTGATAACTAAAAATATAAGTAATATGTTTACTAAATCGTGTGAATGTGTGTGTGATGTATTGAAGGCTTTATAACATGTGTGGAGGACGTGGAAAAGAGACGTCCCGAGCTGCACGAGATTCCTGTGGTCAGGGATTTCTCGGACATATTTCTAGAGGATTTACTTGGATCACCGCCAGATCAAGAGATCGAGTTCACTATTGATTTGGTACCCGGCATGGAGCTCATTTCTAAGCCCCCTTATCGGATGCACTATAGGAGTTGGTGGAGCTTAAGAAGCAGTTCCAAGAATTATCAGATAAGGGATTTATATGTCCTAGTGTGTCTCCGTGGGGTGCATCAATTTTGTTCGTCCGGAAGAAAGATGGCAACTCGCGGTTGTGCATTGATTATCGAGTGTTGAATAAGGTGATCATCAAGAATAAATATCCCCTGCCTAGGATCGATGATTTGTTTGATCAGTTGAGGGGTGCCCAGGTATTTTCGAAGATTGATCTCTAATCGGGTTATCATCAGCTTAAGATTCGAGATTCGGTTGTTCTCAAGACAGCATTCTGGATTCGATATGGGCACTATGAATTCCTAATGATGCCATTCGGATTGACTAACACCCCTGCAGCATTTATGGGCTTGATGAATGAGGTGTTTAAGCCCTATTTTGATAAGTTCGTGGTTGTGTTTATTGACGGATAATTGGTATATTCTAAGTCTCCGGAGGAGAATGAGCAGCATCTATGTATCGTCCTGCAGACCCTCAAAGACAAGAAGCTTTATGCCAAATTCAGTAAGTGTGACTTTTGGCTAGATCATATCACTTTTTTAGGACACGTAGTGTCAAAGGACGGGGTATATGTAGATCCGTCTAAGATAGAGGCCATAGTTTAGTAAAAGAGGCTTGAGATGGTGACTGAGATTAGGAGTTTTCTGGGTCTAGCTGGATATTACCGCCGGTTTGTCGAGGGATTCTCTAGACTTGCTACTCCACTAACGCGACTCACATATAAAGATGTTAAGTTCGAGTGGATAGACGCATGTGAGCGCAGTTTCCAAGAGTTAAAGCAGAGACTTACTACAGCTCTAGTACTCGCCCTTCCCGGTGGATCAAGTGGATTTTCGATGTATACGGATGCTTTTGCACAAGGATTAGGGTGTGTCTTAATGCAGCATGGTCAGGTTATTGCGTATGATTCTAGATAGCTTAAAAAGCATGAGAAGAACTACCCGACCCACGATCTAAAGTTAGCCGTGTGACGTCTCCGCCACTACATCTTACCATTTAACTTTTTCCTCTTATCACTTAAACTTGATTAGACTCGCTTGTCAATGTCAGTCCTTCTTCTTATTCTTAAGCTAACATCTAATAGCTTAATCAAATTAATTTACTTTCATTTAACAGAGTAATGATATATATAAATACCATTCCATACCACAGGATCTTACACATCTTACTTAACCTACATCCCCGACATATTACATACATTATTATAAACTTGTATTGTACAATAGTTGAATTACAATACACTTTACAAGATTACATAAGTATACCTTCAATATTAACTAGGAAGCGTATCTCGAAGGTAACTTTCAAGATCCACTAGTAGGCTCTTCTATCGAGAGCGAAGGGTTACTTCAAATAGGCTTTATAAAAAAAATATTCGTAAAAGGGTGAGTTTACGCTCAGTAAGAAAAATATGTAAAAGAGCGTATTATGCCTCTATATGCAGTTTTCTTGCTTGGCTCTATAATGTCATGTAAAATCATTATAAAGCATAATCGTATACTTTCATTTATTATAGAAAGTTCATCATAATAGCATATGCTTATACTTCAAGCAAATCAAGTAAAACAAATAAATCATGTACTTCTTTAAATTAGCATATGCAAGCATACTTCATATACTTTCTTGAAACGTACATCGTCGACTTCTTTTAAATCCTCATGTGAAAACATACGTCATGTACTTTATTGAAAACATACTTTCTATACTTCTTTTGGAAACATACTTCATATACTTATTTTGCATCATTATATGCAAGTAAATCAAATACTTACGATTTCTTTATTCTTTTGAAATCGCATATTCAGATAGCTTTTAAAAAACATAAAAACTATTTATACTTTAATGGAGTTATGCACTGCATCATCATCATCATTGGCATACCCTGTAGGGCCAGGATTTCTCCCACAGCCGAACATGTAATAAAGACAAATTTGGCCAATTGTCGGGGGCTACAGTAACACTAGTCAGGTGTCCTTCTATAGCAACTGAGGCCTGACTTATGGTTCCTCAACCAAACATACATCATTTCAGGACTTGATCAGAGCCCCTAACATAAGCATAAAAGTGCATAATCTCAAAACATATGCCATATAGCTTTTTGCCATGACATTTTATACTTTCTTGAAATAGGTTTGAAAACCTCTTTTCAAAACATGGCAGTCGACTGGCCTCATAGGGCAGTCAGCTGCTGCTTCATACTTTCAATTATCGAAATTATTTTCATTTAAATTTTTGATAATTTCATCTTTGAAATTACATGAGGACAGTCGACTGGTCCATATAGCAGTCGACTGGTTTTCAAACAGAATGCTTCCTTAAGAAATAGCAGTCGACAAATCATATAGCAGTCGACTGTTTTTGAAACATAATGCTTCTGGAAAATTAGCAGTCGACTGGTCTCATAGGGCAGTCGGCTGGTTTTCAAACAGAATGCAATTTAGCAAATAGCAGTCAACTGTTCCTTATAGCAGTCGACTGGTTTGATACAGAATGCTTCTAGGTAAATAGCAGTCGACGGGCTTACATAGCAGTCGACTGGTTTGAATCGGTTTTCGAAAAATGGCGTTTTGGATGTCTCTAGGCAATCGACTGCTACTTAAGGCAGTCGGCTACTCCTAGTCTAATTGGTACTCGGAGTAAAACCAAATATGCATCTTTTCCTGCACAAAACAGCTGGTGCTTCTCTCGAATTCACATAAAAACATCATAAATCATGCGGACATAGCCGCTTTACGTCCGTTACGTAAATTCCTTACCTCGATTGCCAATAATCCTTGAGCTTGGTCACATCAACTTTAGCTTTTCTATTTACTTCTTCAAAGCTGTAACATCATATCAAATTAAATCTTTAAACAATCATCATACACATGCTACACCAACTCAACTCAACTCAACTCCAAACCATGAATAAAATCAACTAAAACCACTTCCATCCTTTACCTTTATAAATCACTAAATTTCAGGATTTTTGATCTCTCAATTTACTTGGAATCGATCCCTCAAACTTCAGATATAGCCTCGTCTAGTGACTATGATTGTTTTTCGTCTAACAAACTTAACGATTTGGTTTCTAAACAAAGGTGTTTGTCAAGACAGATATGGAGGAAGACTTGGGAGCTTGGAGAAGTGGAGAGAACAAGAGTGAGAGGGCTGGAAAGGGTTGCTGCCATAGGGGTGATGGTTGAAGGGTGACTCATGCAACCTTCATTTAATGCATGCAAATCCTCTTTATCCCATAATCATCTCATCTCAACCCTTACCTTTTTGACTATGCTTTTTGACCCTTCTTTGACCATTTAATTCCTTTTTCTTCCATTCTCATATCAGCCACACATAATCATTTAATTATGAAAATTTGATATTTGTTTTATCATCCAATTAAATCAATTCATCTTAACCTTTGACCATTATTATTTGACCATTCATTTAATTGGTCCCCTTTCTCCCATATAACACTTATCTTTACTTACACTTAATTTCTGATATTTAATTGTACACAATCTTACATTTATTTTGCCATACTCTAAGCATTCTCATAATATCAGAATTTACTTCTTTGACTATTTGACCTTCCATTTCATTACTTCTTCCATGTTCCATACTTCATAATTCTCATATTTACTTATTTCATTTATACTGAAATACTTTACAATCACTGGAAAATTTCATGAAATTGGGGATTTCACAAGCCGCTGTGGTGTTTGCATTGAAGATTTGGTGGCACTACCTTTACGGTGAGACTTTCTAGATCTATACAGACTATAAGAGTCTAAAATACCTGTTCTCGCAGCGTGAGCTTAACATGAGGCAGCATAGATGGATGTAGTTACTAAAGGATTACGACTGCGAGATTTTGTACCACCGTGGAAAGCAAACGTAGTGGCAGATGCTCTGAGCCGAAAACATGTAGCGATGGTGTCATATATGATGGTTAGGGAGCACAAGTTATTGGAGCAGTTCTTGAACCTCAATATTAATGTGGTTTCCTCTGAGAGTTATGGAATCACGGCTAGCTTTAGAATTGAGCTAGACTTGATGGGAAGGATCAGGGATGCTCAAAGGACTGATGATTATTGTATAGCAGTTGCCAGAAAGGTACAGGTGGGAGTACAATCAGATTTTGAGATTGGCACTGACTGGATTTTGAGGTTCAGAGGCAGAACATGTGTTCCCGATAATAAGCAGCTTAGAGATTTGATTTTGATTGAGGCCCATACCTCTAGGTACACTTTACACCCAGGTAGTACTAAGATGTACCAAAATCTGCAAAGGGTTTATTGGTGGCCGAAAATGAAGAGATACATTATAGAGTTTGTAGCTAGATGTCTCACTTGCTAGCAGGTTAAGATCGAGCAACAAAAGCTTGCGAGATTGTTACAACCTCTACTAATTCCTACTTGGAAATAGGAGCATATTACGATGGACTTCATCATGGGTTTACCAAGGACCTGGAGGAATCACGACGCCATATGGGTGATAGTTGACGGATTGACAAAGTCCGCCCACTTCTTGGCCATCAGATCTATTGATCCCCTCAATGCCCTTGCCGATCTTTATGTACGGAAGATAGTGAGGCTACATGGAGTTCCAGTAAGCATCACATCAGACAGGGATTCTCAGTTCACATCCTACTTTTGGGAGAGATTTCAGGAAGCCATGGGATCCCGGTTGAATTTTAGCACCGTCTTTCATCCGCAGACTGATGGGCAGTCCGAACGAGTGATACAAATGCTTGAGGATACGTTAAGGGCGTGTGCGTTGGATTTTAAGCGCTCCTGGGATGACCACTTGTTGTTAGCAGAGTTTGCTTATAATAATAGCTATCAGACTAGTATTAACATGGCACCGTATGAGGCATTATATGGTAGAAGATGTAGATCTTTGATCGCTTGGGAAGAAGTGGGAGATCGAAAATTATTATCTCCCGAATTGGTAGAGCAAGCCTCACATGATGTACAGTTGATATGTGTCACGACCTGAAGGCCAATGACGTCCGCTTAACACTTACTTTATTACTTTTTTGAAAATTACAAACCAAATTTTTCTTTTTTTATTTACGGTTTGTATTTGGTGTTAGTGTAGTAGATAAATCAAATCTTATCTTACTAATATTATTTCTCAAGCTATGTCATACTTCTCAAGGTGATTTTAGTTATTTTAGCCTTACTTTTACTATTCCAAAAGAAACAGGTCGAAAACCTCCCCCTTGTATTTTATCAATTTCCCCAGTAAAATCACCTGTATTTAAACACATTCTAAACTTCACAATATAGCCAGCTTTTGCTTCCCACAATTCACACAATCATGCATCTCATATATCTCAAGATTCATTTCATTCAAAAATTCCACATTTTGCATTTTTATAGATACTTCAAAATATATATCTAATCCCGAATCGTACTCGATAATTACCTAGACTTACATAACAATCTAGTGCGATCCAAAGTTACATAATCACATATACATTCTCACAGTATCACAATATATTAAATTTCCTCTATCGAGTTTGGCTCGATCTTACATCTAGCCATAATCATCTGATAACCAAAAGAAATCACTTTTAGTGTTAATTTGGGAACTACTTCATACTCATGTTCCCTAGTCCTCATGTAATTTTATCTTCTTATTACATTTTTTATCTCTTCACTCTCATCACTTTATCTAGGTATGGTCTAAAAACCTCATTCATTAAGCTTACATACCTCACATGGTATTTCATTAATCTTGTAAACCTCAATAGGAACTCGCAAGAATTTGTCAAGTTCTAAATATTATCTTATGGGTATCAGTCTCCAACTATTAGTTGATGGCGCCTTGTACAAAGACTGATCTTATGAATTCCTTATACATCTTTGATCAAATCTAGTAAGATATCAACTCCATGCAAATGAATATTCGTTCTTAATAAGAACTTATTAAGTAATTGGAATTTAATTCACAATTATAAATCATCCTCAAATCACATCTGTATTTCCATTATTTACACCCATACAAGTGAATTTCATTATCCACACATTTTCCAAAGTTAATTTCTTAAGCTTTTCGGGTTCTTTCAATGTTCTCCGATACAAGCTTAGATATAGATTCCATATCAACAGTTGATCGATGTTAACCCGATCTTTCAAATCTATATTACTCTGAAAATTTATCATGAATAACATCCGATTTTTTTTTATAAATCTCATACCATTTTAGACATTTTGTTTCTATGTCCTATCATTTCCACTGTATATACTCAAGGCAGAGACATTTAACATTTAACTCATTTTAACACATATTCTGCCTTAATTCACTTATTTACTTATACTTCACAGCGTATCAATAATCTTAATTAGTATGCTGTATTAAACATAACCATTTAACTAACACATTTCATAGCTAAACGATTCATTACTGTAATTCACTTTGAAATCATTTTCATTTAATAATTCAAGTTAGCTACCATCTTTTTCTGCTCTTACAGTTACTTTACAGTTCTTATACATATTCTTCAAATTTATAGTACTCCAATCAGCATACAATTTTACAAAGCATATCTCAAAATACTCAGGTTCTAAAAATATCTGTTTGATACTTAGGAACAGACTGAATATATAGAACCAAATTTAAGAGTACTATACATATCACTTTTTCAACCATCTTTAGTAATCATCTCATCTTTCATAATATCCAACGATCCCTTAATAAATATCCCGTCAATACACTTTTAATTCAGACCCTTAAGGATCAATGACAGGGCCAATCATCCTGCGACTTCCCACTATAAACATTTTGGGTTGTATCTGTAATCTAATTGTAGATGCGATTAATAATCGGAACCGTTATACACATATTACATTTCTTATGCCATCAGTAGTTTCATCACTATCGTCGAATTCAAGATCAATTTGGTCTACTATTTGGAAATTAGTCCAATATAAGGACACATTTGTCATTTAAAAATTTATTTCTTTCTCTTCAATATAAATTTAACCAATGATCTTAATATCTATATAGTTTCTAAATCGTAAAACTTTAATAGTATGATATTCAAAATTCTACATCCTTCAAACTCCAACTCATCATAGGTCATTTCTCATTCATGAGTCTTGACCGGTATATCACGTAAATCTCCGACCATGTAGGCCCTTATGCCTTTACTGCTATTACTCCAATATATTTAGAACAAAACAAATGAGCACTTATTGCTTCGTCATCTGTCAAAACATATTATATGTGGATTAGGTAGGGAGAAAGTTACGGTGTTCTTATAGCAGTGTACATTAGTATGATCGGTGGCCATCCCGTCCATATCCAAGATGACACCAAGGTTTTAATTGTGCAATATTAGCAAATATGCTATTAGGTCTCTATCTCCCACCTTCACTTTATACTTATGATACACACTCATTCTTTTGAGGTTCTTTGAAAGACATGCTAGCAACAACTAATAAGTTAGAAGTTTTGACTCTATGTGCAAGCTACTTGTAGGAGCACCTGTGATAATAAGGAGTTGAGCTTGTTGCACTAACTCGATTAACCAGTAACTACTATAGTAGGGTTATTGTTATCTCACGATCCTGCTCGATTCTAGCCATCCTCAACACCCTATTAGCTCGGTGGGAATGAGTCGAATATGATATAATAGGGGTGATAATAGTGATGGGGTTGGAAATAAAATCAACTATCTTTAAGCTGATCTTTTGGGTCTAATTCTATGCCCAGTCCCCCCTAAATTCCAAATTAAATCAAAATAGAAACCTACACCAAGTGTAAACCAATTTCAGTATAAAACAGTTAATAGGTAATTTTCCAAACATATATTTCACAGTACATGGGATGTAACACCACAAATGATCTTAACTACACTAACACGTACTAGACAAACCCTGCTCTAATACAATTAAATCTGTCACAACCCGAAGGCCAATGACATCTGCTTAAAACTTACTTTATTTGCTTTTTGGAAAATTACGAACCAAATTTTTCTTTTTCTATTTACGGTTTGTATTCGATGTTAATGTAGTTTCTAAATCAAATCTTATCTTACTAATATTATTTCTCGAGCTATGTCATACTTCTCAAGGTGATTTTAATTATTTTAGCCTTACTTTTACTATTCCAAAAGAAACGGGTCGAAAACTTCCCTCTTGTATTTTATTAATTTCCCCAGTAAAATCACCTGCATTTAAAAACATCCTAAACTTCACAATATAGCCAGCTTTTGCTTCTCACAATTCACACAATCATGCATCTCATATATCTCAAGATTCATTTTCATTCAAAAATTCCACATTTTGCATTTTTATAGATACTTCAAAATATATATCTAATCCTGGATCGTACTCGATAATTACCTAGACTTACATAACAATCTAGTGTGATCCAAAGTTACATCCCATATTTCTTCCTAGTACTGTGAAATTAAAGTTTGTATAGCTATCAAACGATATACAATTAGTATACCTCAAAAGCACAAAAGCTACGTATGGAGAACGTAGACAAGTACCACAACTAGGTACAGTTCCCGAGAGCCTATACAATGCCTGAGCTGGATATCACCCGTATGATATGTAGATGTTAAATTTAAGGAGTGAGCAAATCCACGGCTCAGTAACTAGGCTCATGTCGTAAAACACGATCATACATGCATGAATTCTACAAAATAGCATGTATGCATTATATCGAGATTAGCTACTAATTTGTATGTACACAGATTTCATAAGCTCATTCATGCTTTCCTTTCTTGCTTAAACTCACAAAGTGTCATTCTTTTTATCCCTTTTTATCGGTATGGTTTAATGTGAAGGAAAAACAAACATTCAAATAGCACATGATTTCTATAGCATAATATAAGTATAATTCCACCATTATTCACATTCTCTGTCTTATGTATAAGATCTATTTCGTCTAATAATATTCATCACATTCACAGATCACATTCATTTATTCATTGTCTCAATAGCATATGATTTCCCATATTTCATCAATACACGTGTAGCACTTAGCTCTCAAAGGATTCTATAGGTGGCTTCCATAGTTTCTGAAGAATCTATGTAGCACGTAGGTCCCTTGAGTTCTCTAGAGGTGGCTCACACGGTACAAAGAATCGAGTTTTACTCGGATGACCTCTATGGCTTATACTTTCTAATGGTTCATCAAAACTCGTGTAGCACTTAGCTCTCAAAGGATTCTAGAGGTAGCTCCCACATTTCCGAAGAATAAATGTAGCACGTAGGTCCCTTGAGTTCTCTAGAGGTGGCTCACATGGTACAAAAGATCAAGTTTTACTCGGGTTTGCCTCTATGGCTTATGTTTTCAAAGGGTTCATCGATACACGTGTAGCACTTAGCTCTCAAAGGATTCTAGAGGTGGCTCCCATAGTTTCCAAAGAATCTATGTAGCATGTAGGTCCCTTGAGTTCTCTAGAGGTGGCTCACACGGTACAAAAGATCGAGTTTTACTCGGATGACCTCTATGGCTTATACTTTCTAATGGTTCATCGAAACTCATGTAGCACTTAGCTCTCAAAGGATTCTAGAGGTGGCTCCCACATTTCTGAAGAATATATGTAGCACGTAGGTCCTTTGAGTTCTCTAGAGGTGGCTCACACGGTACAAAAGATCAAGTATTGTTCAGTTGCCATTTTCATAGTTTTTTACAAATATGGCTAGGTAACAATCAAGGTCCATGAATTCAACATCGGGAGTTGTATATATTGTACATAATCACATATACATTCTCACAGTATCACAATATATTAACATGCTCACTTGGTGCGACTCAATTAATTCACATGCATATTTCATAATGCAGGCACCAAAACCTATACGATTTTACATGCTCAATAAATTCAAATATGCCATAACACATAACATGCAAGTCATAATAAGATTTCCTTCCAGACAAGTATTATTCACATTCACATCGAGACAATTACATCTTGCAAGACTTGCCTTCATAATCTTTTTCCATGACATCTTACCAAACTTGATGTAGATTTAGGTAATTATCAAATAAGGGTTAATTCATCTCTTATGAGATGATACTAGTAAGACTTATTTAACCCACTTACCTCGAGGCTTAGTAATTATCCTTCTCGCGCTCCTGAGTCTGTACTCAAACCATTACACCGCTCCGTTTCACTACAAATAACTGATTAACATTTCGATAAGTTTACATCATCGTGCTTAATTACGTACGCAAAATAAGGACCTTAGAGAAACGCTATTAATTTCGAGTAACTATTAATCTAAAGCTACCACCTTATCGTTAATTACGACGTACCCATGATACGAGTTCTTATATACATAGATATATGTTTAAGCATCTATGTGTTTATATCCATATGTATATTCTAATATGTATATATTATAGATATATTTATTTATTTACCTATGCTCATCTCTTTTTCTTCCTCCATACAAATATACGTTATGCATGAGCATATGTATTTATTCATATATATATGTATGTATCATTTTAAATGATATGTCTGTTGGATTATGCCCTTAGAACCATTCATTAGATGATTGACTTTGGCATTTTTTTATGTATCATGACATTTTATTTATTATAGTTCATTATTATATTTGTCTTATAACTGCGTAATGTAATCTTATATGATAATGTCCTTAGAATAGTAATAACACACTATTCTTAAAATATCCCTAGTCAAGTATTATTGTAAACAAGGATAACAATGATACGATAAGACTAGTATGTGGTTGACTGATGACCATTGTCATGGATATAGGATATCAAGTCATCACATAGGTACATGTTAGAGAACTATGTACTGGATCGACCCTCCATGAGAACGCTACATGGATTGTTATATAAGTGTCATAAGCGATTCTCATAGTGATGATGGTGTATGTGATCCTTTGACTTGAGATCATCAGAGATCCCAACATAGAGAATTGCATACTTTAATGCTGCTAGATGTCATTCGTAACAGGATGGACTATAAAGGTAGTAATTGGGTATGCCTTGATCTATGTAAAGGGATGTTGAGTGATCAAGATAGGATTTATCCCTCTTATATAAGAAGAGTGATGTCTTGGGCCCTTTGATAGAGTGAGACTAAGAAATGCATGGCCGTGCTCGAATAAATCAATATGAGATATTGATTTTATTTGTTTAATTAGTCTACTAAGGAATCAAGAAACGCTGATTAGACTATACAAGTGTGACACATTCCATGACTTGTGTCTAATCAAGACATCAAAGGATAAAGGGATTAGACTACACGGTAACATCTATCACGAGTAAGGTTATGTCGAGTCATTGACATTCTCGTTACATGGGTAGCAATTATGTGTTGCTAGATACCTCTCATTACCTATGACAATTTTGTCATTGCCATTGTTTTGAGAACCTATTGGGTCGCACACTTAGAACGGATCAATGAGGAGCTTAATTAATCCTATTCTAAATTGGATTAAGGATATAATTAATCCTATTCTGAATTGGATTAAGGATATAACTAATCCTATTCTAAGTAGGATTAGAGTTCTGTTTGACAGTAAATTTTAGGGTAAAATTTACTGCCTATAAAAGGATGTTTTGTGTTTTCTAAAACATAGCCGCACAAAAAAAAAACAGAAAACAAAATATTCTTTTAATCGAAGCTAGCAATTCGGTTATAAGGAATCAAAAACACTCTTTAAGGCTTCTAATCGTAAGACGTTCAAGAGTCGTGAGATCCGTTCGTGTGGATACCATAGAGGTAGGAACGAAAAGTTGTTGCTTGTGACTCGACCAACGACAAAAAATCAGAGAAAACGTTAGGTAAAATCTCGAAACCCTAATCAGGCAACTCTCCGAATCGATCCTGGTGGAGGCCAAATGATATAAATTCCGCTGTGTTTGTTTCAGTTTCCTTCAATGTCAACATGTTGATTTATCATGATATATATATATATATGTCCATACTCTATTATCATTTTCATCCTCTAGTATACCCATGTATTAACCGTCAATAATATCCCTTATATTAATGTATATTTATACGCGTATTTATACGTATATATATTCACATCACCATTTTTTTTTTGTTTTCTACTATACTCATTTTAACCTAAGTATATTTTCTTACCTCTTTTTAAGCTTTCCTTTTTGTGGCTTAGATATTTTTTTCTAGCCTTTCTTGAATATATATATATCTATATGTATTCGTCCTTATGCACCGATATATATATATATATATATATATTTGCTTATGTGTTCATGTATATCTATATATATATATATATATACACATATGTATTACTCAACCTTACACAAAAAATCTATTTATCATTTAAATCTCCATAGAAATTAAAGTCTTTCTCATGCTACTAATGCACATCATCATTTACTATTTGTATTTGTTTCATTAATGCATTATTGATTTAGTAATTTCTACATATTCCCTTCGATATATATAATTGTATAATTATATAATTATAACTATACTTCAAGCAAATTATATAATTATATTTGTACTTACATCTCAACTAATCCATTTATTTTCTTAGCATATAAATTATGCTTAGGTTCATTTGTTTGAGTATCCCACAATTGATATTTATTTCTATGGGTGATACATATATATATATATATATTTTCACCTCTATTTATCACTTTTCATCCAAATATTTATGTCATGTATGTATATAATACTCATAGCTCAATGTTTAGAGGGCCTTACCCTCTTGAAAAATCGACCCAAGCTTTAGTTAAATCAACATCTATACATATTATCTACTCATTCAACCAAGCATAAACAAAATTCTAAAGCAAGAAACCATGGCTGTGAACTACCTGTGCAATTTCGGTTCTGTCCAGCTCCCAAAACAGCCCACTTTGGTGGTTTTTGGCTAAGCTTTTTGGAGGTTTTGAAGCTCTCAAGATGGAAAGGAATTTCTATGAAATGACCTAGGTAAATTGGAAAAGGAAAGGTGCACTCAACATGGCTGACGTGAGGGACGTTTTGGAAAGGGAGAAGAAAAACGTAGGACTGCAGCAGTTCTTCTTTTTCTTCTTTCGCGATGGTTGCTTACAATGGCAAGCTAATGGCTGCACCTTCCTCTCTTTTCTTTCTCTTCTTTTCTTCTCCTTTCAGCCTTTCTTTTCTCTTTTTCTTTCTCGGCTGCACTTCTCTTTTCTTTCTTTCCTTCTCCTTGCCGAAACCTCCTTCTCCTCTATTTTACATTCTCTTTTCTTTTGTTTTTTCAAAGCTTCTTTTAGAAGCTAAAATGATGGTGCCGATGGAGATGTTAGTGGGGTTTGATGGGATAGAGTCCCATCAAACTCCACTAATAACCTATATTATTATTATTATTATTATATCCATTTCAATTATTTAATATATATATTCTATAATTAAATTACATGATTAATATACGTGTAACTAATATACATGTATTTATATATATTTATTTGTTTTGTTGTATTTCTATATATATGAAATAAGTATGTGTATATCTATTTTAAGTATTACATATAATATATATATATATATATATATTTATACTATCTACATATGTATAAATATATTTTATGTCTAATATATTTTAAGTGGAGGTATGTATACATATGAATTCTTTATTTTATTTTGTTATACTACTTACATGTAATATGTATTTGTACCTATATTTTAAACATTAATATATATAATATCTACATACACATATATATACATATACATATTTTCACATTTTCATGTCTAATGCATTTTTAATGTAGGTAAGTGTGTGTGTATATATATATATATATATTCCTCCTTCATTTTAAAATATATATATCTATATTTATATATATATATATATACACATTTAATACTCAATATGTATATATATATATATATGTATTCCTTTTTATTTTATTTTAACTATTTTAATTATCCAAGTATACTATATTTCCTTTAGTATACTTGTGTCCTTGTTTTATTAAAACAAATATACTTATATACTGTGGAATACATGTACCTCTTTGCTTTCATACGTCTCTTGAACTCATTATTAGTGTGACGTCCCCGTCACTTCATCTTATCACTTATCTTTTTCCTTCTTTATTTAGATTTAGTTCATCAATGTCATCCATCTTTTCTTTTTATTAGCTAATTACCAATAGCTCAATAGACAAAATATTTCTTTCAATAAAACCTAATAATGATATATATAAATATCATTCCATTTCCACAGGATTTCATACATCATCTTATCTTACATCCCCGACATCCTATATACATAAAGACTAATTGTACTGTACCGTAGCTGAATTAAAATTTACTGTACATATGAACATATGAGTATACCTTCTATACTAACTAGGAAGCGTATTGAGAAGGTACACTGCAATCTTTCCAACACAAGCTCCTCTATTCGGAGCGAGGCTCACTTCAGATAATCTGTAGGAAAAATGGTCGTAAAAGGGTGAGTTTACGCTCAGTAAGAAAAATATGTAAAAGAGCGTACTATGCCTCTATATGCATTTTTCCTACTTGGCTCTATAATGTCATGTAAAGCATTATAAAGCATGCATCATAAACATCTTTCATGCATTGTTTGCAATCATGCATATTTATTTTCAATGACATGGCAAACATACTTTCTTTAAAACATCATACTTAAACTTCTTTCTTTAAAACATCATACTTCATATCATACTTTAAAACATACATCATACTTCTTTACTTTAAAACATACATCGTATATCCTTTGAAATAGGATGGAGACTATGTACAATTATTTAAGCAATTGTATCGTCATATAAATCCTTTATACCCATTTATATGACTCTAATCATGCATTAGTACATTGGTATACCATGTATAGGTCAGGGATTCTCTCCTGCCTTAATAATACCACAGTGAGCACTAGTCAAGTGTCACTTATGGTCTTGAGGACCGGACTAGGGTTCCTCCCTTAACTTACATATTACTGAGGACTTGATCAGAGTCTCTCAGCCATTAGAAATGCATAATTATCACGCAGTCCATAGTCTCAAAACATTTATAATATACTTTTTCAGAAAACACTTTTGTGTTTAAATCAAATAAGCTTTGAAAGCTCTTTTCATACATGGCAGTCGACTGGCCTCATAGGGCAGTCGACTGCTGCTTCATAACTTCTTTTATCGAAATTAATTTTTATTTGAAATTTCGATATTTTCATCTTTGAAAATACATGGGGGCAGTCGACTGGTCCATATAGCAGTCGACTGGTCCATATAACAGTCGACTGGTTTTCAAACAGAATGCTTCTTAGCAAATAGCAGTCGACTGGTCATATAGGCAGTCGACTGGCTTTGAAACAGAATGCATTTTGGCAAATAGCAGTCGATTGTCCCATATAGCAGTGGACTGGTTTGAAACAGAATGCATTTTTGGTAAATAGCAGTCGACTGTCCCATATAGCAGTCGACTGGTTTGAAACAAAATGCTTCTAGGTAAATAGTAGTCGACTGGCCTACATAGCAGTCGACTGGTTTGCGTCGATTTTCGAAAAACGGCGTTTTGGTTGTCTCTAGGCAGTCGACTGCCCCTAGCCTAATTGGTACTAGGAGACAAGTCCGAAAATGTCATTTTTCTTGCATAAAATCAGCAGGTGTTTCTTTCCAAACCAAATATAAACATCATAAAACATGCGGACATAGCCGCCTTACGTCTGTTACATAAATTTCTTACCTTGATTACTCCGAGAACGCAAGATCACTTGATGCGTCACGTTAGCTTTTCACTTCCTCAACCTAAAATCATCATATCAATTCAAATCTTTAAACCATCATCATACATATATCATACTAACTCAAAACAACTCCAAATCATAAACAAAGTTGTAAGAACCATCTTCTTCTCTTACCTTCACTAGAGACCAAAATCTCAAACCTTGAGATCTCTTCCAATACTTGGAATTAATCCACCAAACTTTGGATATCTCTTAGTCTAACGACAAGGATTATTTTTCGTTAAATGAACTTAACGAATTGCTGGAGAATTAAGGCAGCTTATCAAGGTAACTTATGTTGAAAACTTAGGGAAAATGGAGGAAGAACGTGAGGGAGGGCTAGAAGAGGGCTGGCGTAGGGTGATGGGATGATAAGGGTGATGAGTCATGCAAGATGCATTAATTGCTTCTTATCCCCTCATCAATCTCAGCCATGCTTCACTCCTTAACCCCTTTTTGACTCATTTAACTATTAATTCCTCCTTTCCTTTCTTCAACAGCCACATGTCCAATTAAATTTCTGATTTTATTTCCTTTCTCCTACTCTTAATATTTCCTGATATTAACATTAAGTCTTTGGATAAATTAACATTCAACTTTATTATTTCTTCCATAATCCATACATTATTCATACATTATTTATGTCTCACTTACACATCAACTTCATATTCATTAAATCATATTAGATTGAAATACTTTACAAACATGGAGGAATTACATGAAAATTGGGGATTTCACATCCTCCCCACCTTAGAAAATTTGGTCCTCCAAATTAGCTTAGCTTATCAAGTGAATAATTCTGGATACCTTTCTTTCATTAAGCTCTCTAGCTCCCATGCAGCTTCTTCCATCGTATGGTATTGCCAGAGAACTTTCACTAGTGGGATTGTCTTAGACCTCAAAACTTTTTCTTTTCTGTCCAAAATCCGAACCGGCTTCTCTACATAGCTCATATCTTCTCTTATCTCCAAGGGTTCATACTCAATGACATGAGACGGATCCGGATTATATTTCTGAAGCATCGACACATGAAACACATTATGTACTCCCGATAGCTCCGAAGGCAATGCCAATCTATAAGCAACATCACCTACTCGATCTAAGACTTCAAATGGGCCGATATAACGAGGACTTAACTTTCCTCGTCGGCCAAATCTCATGATCCTTTTGGATGGAGAAACTTTCAAGAACACAAAACCTCCAACCATGACCTCAAGTGGCCTCCGTCGAGCATCTGCATAGCTCTTTTGTCTACTCTGAGCTGTCTTAAGCCTCTGACAAATCAACTTAACATCTTCGGAGGCTTGCTCAACTAGATCTGGAGCTAATAACTTACGTTCGGCCACTTCTTCCCACCCAATCGGAGATCGACACCTTCTTCCATACAAAGCTTCATATAGTGCCATCCCGATACTTGTATGATAACTATTATTATATGCAAACTCAGCTAATGGCAGATGGTCATCCCAGGAGCCTTTAAAATCCATAGCACAAGCCCTCAACATATCCTCGAGCATCTGAATCGTATGCTCGGACTGTCCATTAGTCTGTGGATGAAAAGCTATGCTGAAATTCAACTTAAATCCCATGGCTTCCTGAAAATGCTCCCAAAAATGAGAGGTAAATCTGGAATCTCTATCAAAAGTGATGCTCACTGGAATCCCGTGTAGTCTTACGACATCTTTTACATACATATATGCCAAAGCATTGAGTGTATCTGACACCCTGCGAAGATTGTGTTACATCTTCATATTTCCTGGATGCAACGTGTACTTAGTGGCATGTGCTTCAGTCAAAATCAACTTCTTCAATTCATCATTATGCGGAACACATATACGATTCCTGAACCTCAAAATCTCATCACTACCGAAACTGAACTCTGAGGTCATACTCGATTGAAGTCCATTCATAACCTCAATACACTGATCATCTTTCTTTTGAGCAACCCGAATTCTTTCTATCAAGTCTGGCTCAATCATCATACTAGCTATCAAGTCTGGCTCAATCAACATTAAGGTTGAGGCTTGCAAACTGTTCGCTTAGCTCATATTCTTTTATCATCATATAAGACACCATACTTACATGCTTCCGGCTCAGAGCATCCGCCACCACATTAGCTTTCCCCGGGTGGTACAAGATCTCACAATCGTAGTCCTTTAGAAACTCAAGCCATCTTCTTTGTCTCATGTTCAATTCTCTTTGAGAGAACAAGTATTTCAGACTTTTGTGATCTGTAAAAATCTGAAATCTCTCACCATATAAGTAATGCCTCCATATCTTCATGGCAAATACTACTACAGCTAACTCCAAATCATGAGTCGGGTAGTTCTTCTCATGGTCCTTCAACTGTCTATAACCATAGGCTACTACCTTACCATGCTGCATTAACACACATCCCAAACCTTGCCCTGAGGCATCACTATACACCACAAATCCACCTAAACCACTAGGGATGGTAAGGATCAGTGCAGTCGTTAGCCTGCGCTTCAACTCTTAGAAGCTACACTCACAAGCTTCATTCCACTCATACTTCACCTCTTTGCGTGTCAAACGCGTCAGTGGAGCAGCTAGTTTCGAGAAACCCTCTACAAATCTTCTATAGTAGCCAGCTAAACCCAAGAAACTCCTAATCTCCGTCACAGTCTTCGGTCTTTCCCATTGGACCACCGCTTCTATCTTTGATGGATCGACCGAGACCCCATCTTTATTGATAACATGACCTAAAAAGGAGATTTGATTCAACCAGAAATCACACTTACTTAGCTTGGCATACAATCCTCTATCCTTGAGGGTCTCCAAAACAATCCTCAAATGCTGCTCGTGTTCTCCATGACCTCGAGTACACCAAGATTTCATCGATGAAGATAATGACAAACTGGTCTAGGTACTGCTTAAATACATTATTCATCAAATTCATGAATACTGCGGGTGCATTGGTCAACCCAAACGGCATCACCAAGAATTCATAATGGCCATACCGTGTCCTGAATGCAGTCTTAGGGATATCTTCATCTCGGATCTTCAATTGATGATATCCCGACCTCAAGTCTTTCTTGGAGAAGACTTATACACCCTTTAACTGATCAAAGAGGTGGTCCATCCTGGGAAGAGGATACTTATTCTTGATCGTCACTTTTTTCAACCACCGATAGTCAATGCACAACCTCATACTACCGTCCTTCTTCCTGACAAAAAGCACAGGAGCAGCCTAAGGGGATACGCTGGGTTGTATGAATCCCTTGTCTAGCAACTCTTGAAGCTGCTTCTTCAATTCTTCCAATTCTACCAAAGCCATCTGGTAGGGAGCTCTTGAAATGGGCTCAGTCCCCGGCACCAAATCGATCGTAAACTACACTTCCATATCCAGAGGAAGTCCTGGAAGATCATCCGGAAATACCTCAGGAAAATCTCGGACTACAGGAATATCATTGAGTTCGGGACGTTTTCGATATATGTCCTCCACATAAGCAATAAATCCTTCATACAACCATACATGCTTCTCATTACTTTCATGTGAACTCAAATCAAGAACTAAACAGACTTCATTTAATTACTTGCAAAATTTACAATATAGCTAACGGGTGAAGAGAATGTTACACTCTTAGCATAACAGTCTAATATCACATGATTCTTAGCTAACCAATCCATACCCAAAATAACATCAAACCCATACATATTTAGTAGGATTAGGTCAGCTATTGATTCTCTTTCTCCTACCCGTAGCTTACAATTTCTATATATTAGATCCACCATTTGTGCTTCCCTAAGAGGTGTGCTTATTTGCAATAAGTGTCCTAAAAGCTCAGGCTCAACAGGCATTTTCATAGCAATCTTAGGTGACATAAATGAATGCGTGGAGCCTGGATCAAATAATGCAGTAACACTTGTATCAAAAAGGTAAATTTTTACCTTTAATCACTTTGGACGAGGCATCGGCAGATTCTTCATCGATGGCAAACACTCGTCCTTGGGTCACAGCTTTCTTTCCCTTCTCGGCAGCAGTGGCCTTAGGTTGCGGTTTAGGGGTCTTATCAGATTCATCAGGCATCCTTGGATCTCTCTGAGGGCAGTCTCTAATCATGTGCCCTTTCTCCCCACATCTGAAGCATACACCACTTGCCAAACGGCATGGCTGTGATCCGTGAAACTTCCCGCATTGCTCACATCTTTGTATCGTACTCTTCGGTGAGCTAGCGGTACTTCCTACTAGATTTCGGGATTGCTCATCGCTTATCTTGATCCCGATAGTTCTAGGAGTTCCTGTATCATTATCATCATAACTTCCATTTAATATATAATTCCATATAACCATTAGGCAAATTTAAGGATCATCTTTCTATATTTTACTTACCTATAGAAATTCCTTCAGATCTTCTACTTCTCCGATATGGATACCTATCACTCTGAGCTTTCTCATCCGACTTCCGCTTTATCGGTTCTTTACCTTTACCCTTGGCTCGAAAGTCAGCATGATGTAGATCATAGTCCTGCTCACACAACTGAGCCTTACGGACAGCTTCTCCATAGGTGGTGATATCCATCGGATACAGTTTAGATCTAATTGGGGACTTCAATCCTTCGATGAACCTGTAGATCTTATGCCCTTCATCTCTTCGGACCTCTGGATCGAATCGACTCAAGGTGGTGAACTTAGATTCATACTGATTCACCATCATCGTACCTTGAGTTAAGCTTAGAAACTCAATCTTCAGTCTATTCTGATCCGTGCGTAGGATGTATTACTCATTAAAAGCTTCCACAAATCGATCCCATGTAACCTCATCATTTCGGGCCTCTAACACGGTCCGAGTAGCTTGCCACCAATATTCGACATCATCTATCAATAGATAAGTGGCCAAGCCTACTTTCTCCCTTTCGGAGCAGGCATGTATTCGAAGGATTCCAGAACTACTTTCATCCAGTTCTCAGCTGTCAACAAATCTCTTTCCCCCTTGAACTTGGGCGGATCCAACTTCTTAAATTCTTTTATTAGGGCCACACTACAATAGGCTCTAGAATCCTGTCTTTCCGTAGTTGGGGCTGGTGGGGTTACTTCTGTAGGAGGAATAGCAGTTGCGGTTGCTTGGGTACTTGTGGCCATATGTGGGAAGTTCGACATGAACTGGGTGAACATCGTGGCCATGTTCTCCATATGCTTTTCCATTTTCGCTAGCCTCGTATTCGGGCTATGCGGTGGAGATGGATGAGGAGACGGAATTGGGGGCTCTTCAGTGCATCCCCGTCCTCTTCCTCTACTTGTACCTCTTCTTCGCAAGCTCATACTGTAAATATAGTCATCATTGAGCTCTTTAGTATAACCATAAACAGTTATACTATCCATTTGTATTTAGAGAAGTACAGTACAATTAGGGATATACTCTATTTCTAACTTCTTGACACTGATAAACCTCAATCTAAACTGCTCTGATACCACTCTGTGACGTCCCCGTCACATCATCTTATCACTTATCTTTTTCCTTCTTTATTTAGATTTAGTTCATCAATGTCATCCATCTTTTCTTTTTATTAGCTAATTACCAATAGCTCAATAGACAAAATATTTCTTTCAATAAAACCTAATAATGATATATATAAATATCATTCCATTTCCACAGGATCTCATACATCATCTTATCTTACATCCCCGACATCCTATATACATAAAGACTAATTGTACTGTACCGTAGCTGAATTAAAATTTACTGTACATATGAACATATGAGTATACCTTCTATACTAATTAGGAAGCGTATTGAGAAGGTACACTGCAATCTTTCCAACACAAGCTCCTCTATTCGGAGCGAGGCTCACTTCAGATAATCTGTAGGAAAAATGGTCGTAAAAGGGTGAGTTTACGCTCAGTAAGAAAAATATGTAAAAGAGCGTACTATGCCTCTATATGCATTTTTCCTACTTGGCTCTATAATGTCATGTAAAGCATTATAAAGCATGCATCATAAACATCTTTCATGCATTGTTTGCAATCATGCATATTTATTTTCAATGACATGGCAAACATACTTTCTTTAAAACATCATACTTAAACTTCTTTCTTTAAAACATCATACTTCATATCATACTTTAAAACATACATCATACTTCTTTACTTTAAAACATACATCGTATATCCTTTGAAATAGGATGGAGACTATGTACAATTATTTAAGCAATTGTATCGTCATATAAATCCTTTATACCCATTTATATGACTCTAATCATGCATTAGTACATTGGTATACCATGTATAGGTCAGGGATTCTCTCCTGCCTTAATAATACCACAGTGAGCACTAGTCAGGTGTCACTTATGGTCTTGAGGACCGGACTAAGGTTCCTCCCTTAACTTACATATTACTGAGGACTTGATCAGAGTCTCTCAGCCATTAGAAATGCATAATTATCACGCAGTCCATAGTCTCAAAACATTTATAATATACTTTTTCAGAAAACACTTTTGTGTTTAAATCAAATAAGCTTTGAAAGCTCTTTTCATACATGGC
Organism: Heritiera littoralis; assembly: GCA_031772115.1. Taxonomy (NCBI): domain Eukaryota; kingdom Viridiplantae; phylum Streptophyta; class Magnoliopsida; order Malvales; family Malvaceae; genus Heritiera; species Heritiera littoralis. Next base: position 5,094,299 of record JAPDPK010000037.1, on the reverse strand, counting down.
AGTCGACTGGCCTCACAAGGCAGTCGACTGCTGCTTCATAACTTCTTTTATCGAAATTAATTTTTATTTGAAATTTCGATATTTTCATCTTTGAAAATACATGGGGGCAGTCGACTGGTCCATATAGCAGTCGACTGGTTTTCAAATAGAATGCTTCTTAGCAAATAGCAGTCGACTGGTCATATAGGCAGTCGACTGGCTTTGAAACAGAATGCATTTTGGCAAATAGCAGTCGATTGTCCCATATAGCAGTGGACTGGTTTGAAACAGAATGCATTTTTGGTAAATAGCAGTCGACTGTCCCATATAGCAGTCGATTGGTTTGAAACAAAATGCTTCTAGGTAAATAGCAGTCGACTAGCTTACATAGCAGTCGACTGGTTTGAGTCGATTTTCGAAAACGGTGTTTTGGTTGTCTCTAGGCAGTCGACTTCCCTTTAAGGCAGTCGACTGCCCCTAGCCTAATTGGTACTAGGAGACAAGTCCGAAAATGTCATTTTTCTTTCATAAAATCAGCTGGTGTTTCTTTCCAAACCAAATATAAACATCATAAAACATGCGGACATAGCCGCCTTACGTCCGTTACATAAATTTCTTACCTTGATTCCTCCGAGAACGCAAGATCACTTGATGCGTCACGTTAGCTTTTCACTTCCTCAACCTAAAATCATCATATCAATTCAAATCTTTAAACCATCACCATACATATATCATACTAACTCAAAACAACTCCAACTCATAAACAAAGTTGTAAGAACCATCTTCTTCTCTTACCTTCACAAGAGACCAAAATCTCAAACCTTGAGATCTCTTCCAATACTTGGAATTAATCCACCAAACTTTGGATATCTCTTAGTCTAACGACAAGGATTATTTTTCGTTAAATGAACTTAACGAATTGCTGGAGAATTAAGGCAGCTTATCAAGGTAACTTATGTTGAAAACTTAGGGAAAATGGAGGAAGAACGTGAGGGAGGGCTAGAAGAGGGCTGGCGTAGGGTGATGGGATGATGAGGGTGATGAGTCATGCAAGATGCATTAATTGCTTCTTATCCCCTCATCAATCTCAGCCATGCTTTACTCCTTAACCCCTTTTTGACTCATTTAACTATTAATTCCTCCTTTCCTTTCTTCAACAGCCACATGTCCAATTAAATTTCTGATTTTATTTCCTTTCTCCTACTCTTAATATTTCCTGATATTAACATTAAGTCTTTGGATAAATTAATATTCAACTTTATTATTTCTTCCATAATCCATACATTATTCATACATTATTTATGCCTCACTTACACATCAACTTCATATTCATTAAATCATATTAGATTGAAATACTTTACAAACATGGAGGAATTACATGAAAATTGGGGATTTCACAATTAGATTTTCTAATTTATCTAAAGGATCATTTGTTGCTAAATTTACTAAACTTGCAACTTCATTCTCATTACTTGAAATAACGATAATTGCAAGGTGCACCATAGTACTTAGCTTATTCTATGTCTCTTATTTATCCACTAATATGGTACAAAGTTTGTAGTTTTTACAATATGTGAGAGACTTCGTATAGCACAAAGTCAGCAGAAGAGTTATGCGGATACGAGACGCCGACCACTTGAGCTCTCACCAAGTGATTTTGTATTGTTGAAAGTTTTCCCATCTAAAGGCATTATGAGATTTGGTAGGAAAGGGAAATTGAGTTCTCAGTACATCGGACCATTTGAGATCCTAGATTGAGTAAGAGGTGTGGCGTACAGATTGGCACTACCACCCGAGCTATCAGTGTGCATAATGTATTACATGTCTCCATCCCACGTAATTCGATACAAACCACTGGAGATACAGGAAGATATGAGTTACCTGTAGCAACCTATCAGGATTCTGGATTGCAAGGATAATGTGTTGTGATCTAAGATGATTCCCTTAGTGAAAGTGCTCTGGCAATACCATTCTGAAGAAGAGGCGACGTGGGAATTAAAGAGTTTAATGTGAAGAAGTACCCAGAGCTATTTCAGTGAGCGGTTCGAGTGAAATTAGGAGGATCGAATTTCGTAAAGGTGGGGAGGAAATATGAGAACTCATTATTTTGTACTGTACATAGACAATTATGTAATTATTAATTAATGAATAAATTAATTTTGTATGTAAAGGTGGGGAGGAAATGTGAGAACTCATTATTTTGTACTGTACATAGACAAATATGTAATTATTAATTAATGAATAAATTAGTTTTCTATATTTTTATAAATATTAATTGAAAAGTTATGTAACGACCCGTTACCACATTTTTCACCTTAATTTTACACCATTTATCCGGATGGGCTGTCTGTGATACTTCACTTGCACTTAATGTTAAACATATTTAATATAAAATTGTTAATATAATACACATCCCCTATCTTATTTACAAAAATGTAGTACTGTATACATGTCTAAATACAGAAAATAAATGATCGTACCTCATATATCTTAGTCGGTCTGGCACATTGTCTACTATGTGCAGCTGTAATCCATAAATATTGGATCTCACCATCATCAAAACCTGAAATGTTAAAATTGGGGAGTGAGCAAACCACGGCTCAGTAAGAGAGTTATATGTCACACTTGATATTCAGCTATCTATATGCTGAAAATAATTTTTCATTTTCTTTAAAATCTTCCTAGCTGGCTCTAGGCACACATGTAAGAAGGATACTACAGTCAGCTAGGGATCCAGATAGAGTAAGGAAGGTATTTTGAAATACCTGACTTGTTCCGGAACCTAGAAGCAACTGTAAAGAGTACAAATTTTCGTTGTTTTCAAAACGATATAATTTTCGTTTTCCACAAAGTAAACCACTTATCTCTTTTCACTTTCAGTATACCTTAAAACACGTGACAGTTCAGTAGTAAAACAGTGGTTTACTTCTCTTCTCTTCAGTACAGTAAAACACGTGACAATACAGTGATTTGTAAATATCCAGTCATTGGATAGTTACTTCTTCGATTATTTCTTTCTTAGAAATAATTCTTATGTTATTCTTTTAGAATAGACATTTATTTCTCTTTTCAAATCAGTCACCGTATCATACAGTTCAGTAAAACAATATATTCAGTATTAAGTAAAATAGTATCTCGATACGGTTCAGTCAGTAACAGTAAACAGTAGCCACCCATTTCAGTAAATAGTATACGGTAGCTTTCAGTTCAGTAAACAGTAAATGGTAGCTTTCAGTTCAGTAAACAGTAAATGGTAGCTTTCAATTCAGTAAAACAGTAATCAGTGGCTACCATTTCAGTACACAGTGCAGTTCAGTAAACAGTATTTTGGTAGCTTTTTCTTCAGTAAAACAGCAATCAATGGCTACCATTTCAGTAAACAGTGTTTTGGTACGCTTTTGCTCAGTAAATAGTAACAGTACAGTAATTCAATACAGTAAACAGTACAGTTTAGTAAGTAGGATTTCGCAAATCCTTTCAGTAAACAGTAAGTGAGACTAGGCATCACCCTACAATCAAATCATGCTATCTCGTCCACTAGGGACACAGTAACAGTAATGAGATCTATGGCCATGATCTATAATATGTCTTCGATGTACGCTTGCTAGGCGACAATCCGGGACGCTGATGACTAGCTGGTCAATCAGCCACGTGACAGTAACAGTATATGTGATGCATGAAGCTCAAGGCCTAAGTCTCAAAACAATGTAAACCGTACCATAGCCTTTATGGATTTTTAAACACTGTAAATCAGATATCCATAAGGCTCACATGTAAATATAATCACCTTTATGAAATTTATAAAATAAATAATATTTTTCAAATTATTTCATAAATGTATAAATTATGTTTTCCATACGGTGAAAACAGTTTGCAAAATCATCAATGTTAAAATAGAAGGGCAAAACTGTCTTTTTCCACCGTAAAACACATATGCACGCTTTCCCGTGCTTTTTATCCAAAACATGGTTTTCAAATAAATCAGGATTCAAATCAAATATTTTCATAATTTATGTAAAAATAAATTATTTACATTCCAAATTCAAAATCCCTTAACCATGTTTTTCTTCTAGAAACACATGTAGAATCCTCTAGTCTTGAAATCATAATTTCCCATCATTTCTTAACCTTTATGGAATTTTCATAATTATTTGTTTCATAATTAAAACCATAAAGGTTTTATCTAAAATCAAGTGAATATTAAAGAATATTTATAAAAATATTCACTTCAGTCTCTTTTTCATTTTTATCTCGTTTCACGTGAAATATCACCTATCGGGTGAATTGTCGGTGATTTCCTTTTTACCATACTCGAAAACGTGAATATTTTAAAATTAAATATCACTATATTCATGTTTTATGAAATTTACTTGATTTCTCGATTTTCATGCCTGAAAATCTTTCATGTGAAATCAAATCATTTATTATGGTTTTCGGTGATTTTCGGTAGATTTCAGTAATTTTTTTTTTGATAATTTTTCGATAGTATAACAGCTGCCGATTTGACTAGCCTCCTGCACGAAAATACAGTTTATATTTCTCAAGCAGTATTTCACCACAATTTAAAACCGATAAATCACCACAAAATTCAAAACCAATCATGATAAATTGCATTTATAATTTAAATGCATAATTTAAAACATGGCCGAATATCCTTACATGCGGCACATGTCTCCCTTACCTGTTTCGGGTCGACGACTGCCTCTCGAAGGTCGCGCCCATGTTCACCTCTCCCAATTCCATCGTCTCGGTAATCGAGGATGATTTTCTGGAAATTAAATTCTAAAAATTAGAATTTTTCCATAATTATTTAAATAAATAAATTATTTAAATAATTTAACACTTTTCAGGATTTCTTACCGATTCCCGTAATTCTCGGGATTCCCGTAATTTTTGAATTCTCGGGAATTCTCCAAATTCCCGGAATTCCTTTTCTCATTCTCTTCCTTCTTTTTCTTCCTTCTTTCTTTTTCTCTTTTCTTTTCTTTTCTTTTTCTTTTTCCTTTTTCTTTTCTTTTTCTTTTTCTTTTTCTTTTTCTTTTTCTTTCTTCCCAGCCGATTCGGTCACCTCCCTCACCGCCGGTTCTCCTCCGGTGGCCGGTTCTCCGGCTGTTCGACGGCTCCTCAGCTTACCGACAGCACGATGAACTCGCCGGTTGTCTTAGCTTGGCCTGAATCGGCGACACGGCGGCGGATCGAGGCGGAATAGGTTCGGTTTCATCTTCCTCTTCACCGGCCCTCCTCCGCCGTTCACTGCACCTCGAGTGGCCTCCATCGTCTTCCTCTCCCTCCGGCGGTGCTTCGGTGGCAGTGGCGATGCCTAGATCGGTCGGCACCGCCGTCTGCCATTTTTCTTTTTCTTTCCGGCTTCGCCGGTTTTTCCTTCGATTTTCCTTCCTATTTCCGTTGTCTTCCGTCGCCGGTCATCTCCTCCTTCCCTTGGCTCGCCGGCCTTCTCCTCTCTTCCCTTCTCCGGCGACAGTGGCCGTTGCCACTCGGGGAGACAGAAACGGGAGTCTTCCCGATTCTGTTTATTTCTTCTTCTTTCCTTTTTTTTATATTATAATTATATTTATATAATATATATCAATATAATTATAACAATATATATATTCTATACACAATATATATATACTCTTTAATTGAAATTAATATATATATATATATATATATATTTCATATATATATTTATTTATATACAAAATTGTATATAAATATACACATATACTTATATAATGAAAATATATTTATATAATTAAATATATAAATATATGAATATCCCATTTTATTCCTTATAATTTGGATCTCTTAATATCCAAATTATATTTCTCCATTTTCATTTCCTATTTAATTTGGATTTCCATTTATTCAAATTAAATTCCTCCTTTCCTTATTTTTCATAACTCCGACTTTATTTTTTTATTTTCATTATATCTAAAATTTAAATTCCTCACTTTCCTTAATTTCGAGAATTTCAACGATATTCCCATCTCGTAAATAAATTTTATTTATTTACTTTAATTTATTTATTTCCTCTTATCTATTTTCTTTAATACTAATTTCCAAAAATAGAAAATTTGTGGTTATCACATTCTCCTCACCTTAAGAAATTCGGTCCTCCGAATTTAATTTAAATCCAAAGGTGGTACATGCCGTATACTTACGACTTTATTTCTTTGATCATTCCCCAAGTAATACTGCTAGTACACTTTCCACATCAAGAGTACTTTAGACCACTACATTCTGTTTTTCATCATATATATCTATACTCCTGTAAGTTCATTCACCAAATTGGGAGTCATTCATTTCCACTCTTTTCACATAAGAGTCCATGTACAGTATTTTTCATGTCACAGCTGCTCTATGCTGTTCATCATCCATTTTTCTCACTTAGTGCCAAGTCGATATAGTTTAAAAATTATCAATTACATATGTAAATCAGTTATATGTAATTGTCCCAGTAGCTTTCACATCTCATGCACACGCTCTCTTAATATCCTGAAGCATTTACATCTTACGCTCATATATGTATATATCAGTATGGAGCGGTGCTATCAATACACTTGGGATCTCAAAGCCTTTTGCTATTTCTCATTAAGCATATGGCATCTCAAAGACTCCCATCACATGTAATGCTCACTGGAACTGTACATATACATCTCCACTGTTTAACACTTATACTTCGACTAAGGCACTAGAGAATCTAGAAGTCTGATAATGGAAAGTGATTCTATTTATATCATCAGTCTTTAATCACTTCCATATCATCATATCTCTTTTGGACTCTTTATTATTCACAATATTCAGTTTATCAAGGCTGCATCTCACTTGCAGACTTTACTATGGATCATCTCTTACAATCATAGATCATGAGACTATCATGTTCTCTTCATGTAGTATGGTCTTTACATCTCTTTTCATAATTTAGATTCTACAATAGAATCTTCAAATTATCCATTTAATCACCATATTATCTATACAATTCCACCATTTACCATTTCAAGGTGGTTTTGTGTATAATCATTTTTCATTTATATACCGACAATAAACATATCATTCATTTTACTCTTTTGAGTACCATTACTTCCACTCATCAAATCTGGCTTGACTTTACATCTAACCACTGTCATGTGATAACCAACATGAGTCATTTTTCAGTCTTACCTTTGGGAACTGTTTCATATTAATGTTCCCTTCTCATCATGCAATTTATTTCCTTATTTCACTTTCATTTTCGTTTTCATATTTCCACTTTTATCTTTTCATGTTTTTACTCTCATCCTTTTAGTCGGTTTTCTCTATTGGTATGGTACTATACTGCTAAGATCTTTTAAGATCTTGCATACCATCTTTTCTTTACACTTATCCATTTACCGACTTTAACATCTTTCTTTAATTACATCACATTTATAGAGCAGCTAGTCCCATCACTCTTCTATAGACTGGCAGTAGTATGTAGCTAGACTCATTATTTTCGTATCTTAATCCTTATCTCTCTATTATAGATAGATTCACTGTCATTCTGTTATCTCGAGATCACATATCTCAGAAAGAGATACTGTCTAGCCAAATCTCTTAATTGCCAATCTTAACACAAGTCCACAGTCTTTAAGAGTTTAAGGGTTATACCACAATGCTGCTCATTTTACCATTTATACTTTAGACTCTATCAGTATTTCATCCATTTACTCATGTATGAATGCCTCATTTCTTAGGTTTATATACGTCACAAGGTAACTCATTAACCTTGTAACCTCAATAAGAACTCGTAAAATTCACTCCGAGTTCTAATCATCATCTTACAGACATTATTCTCCAATCTTTTATCTAAGGACGCTTTATACTAAGGCTAGTCTTATGAGCTCCTCATATATTTCTGATTAGATTACTAAAACGTCTATTTCATGTAGATGAATACTTGTTTTTCACAAGAACTTATTAGATAGTAAACATTTACTATATCACTTTAATTCATCTATGTATCAAGGTCATCTGTATTTCTCTCATTTCACTTGTACAGACAACTTCATTATTTTCAATTTCACTATCTGTATTTTTGTCATTCAAACCTTTACACGTGAATTTCATTATTCACTCATTTTCCAGAGTCATTTTTTTAAGCTTTTCGGATTCTTTCTATATTCTCCGATTAAGCTTAGATTTAAATTTCAAATCATTAACCGAGTCAATGTTAGCTCGATTTCTCCAATCTATATAACTCTAAAAATATATCGGGAATCACTTCTGATACTTTCTTTAATCACACATTTTGTTATCATCTTGGACATCTCATCCTCATGTCCTTTCATTTACACTGTGTATTCTCAAGGCAGAGACATCTACTATTCGATTCATTTTGATACATACTCTACCTTGATTTCATTGTTTACTCATACTTTACAGCCTTACGAATCTCATTCCAGTAAGCTGTAGTAAGTACAATAGTTATCAACACATGTTACAGCTAACCAATTTATTACCACTGTAATTTACTTTGAAATCAAGTTCATTTAATAAATTCAGGTTTAACTCCCTTGAGCATAGTATCCACGAGGTTTGAACCTGGCACCCTTACGTACCTAGTCCCTTTCACTCGTGTTACCATTAAAATAATTGTAAGAGTCCCCCCCGTTCGTATCGACCGTTGGCGAGCATCCCCTAGGCAATCCTTTTGCCCCACGTTTACCCTTACTAGTGAGTCGGCGATAACATAGTTCGCTCATATCTCACAACACATGTTCCACTACGGGTCGCCCATCATTGGGTCTGAAGGAGACCGAAACAAACATGCAGCGGAATTTAAATCATTCGGCCTCCACCAGGATCGATTCGGAGGGTTGCCTGATTAGGGTTTCGAGATTTTACCTAACGTTTTCTCTGCTTTTCTGTCTTTGGTCGAATCCCAAGCAGCAACTTTTCGTTCCTGCCTCTATGGTATCCACACGAACGGATCTCACGACTCTTGAACGTCTCACGATCAGATGCCTTAAGGAGCGTTTTTCTGATTCTTTTAACCGAACTGCTAGCTTCGATTAAAAGAATACTTTTCTGTTTTCTAATTGTTATGCAGCTATGTTTCAAAAAACATCCTTTTTATAGGCAGTAAATTTTACCCTAAAATTTACTGCCAAACAGAACTCTAATCCTACTTAGAATAGGATTAACTATATCCTTAATCCAAGTCAGAATAGGATTAGACATATCCTTATTGATCCGTTCTAAGTGTGCGACCCAATAGGTTCTCAAAACAATGGCAATGACAAAATTGTCACAGGCAATGAGCGGTATCTAGCAACACATCATTGCTACCCATGTAACGAGAATATCAATGACTCGACATAACCTTACTCGTGATAGATGTTACTGTGTAGTCTAATCCTTTTATCCTTTGATGTCTTAATTAGACACAAGTCATGGAATGTGTCACACTTGTATAGTCTAATCAGCGTTTCTTGATTCCTGAGTAGACTAATTAAACAAATAAAATCAATATCTCATATTGACTTATTCGAGCACGGCCATGCATTTCTTAGTCTCACTCTATCAAAGGGCCCAAGACATCACTCTTGTTATATAAGAAGGATAAATTCTATCTTGATCACTCAACATCCCTCTACATAGATCAAGGCATACCCAATTACTACCTTTATAGTCCATCCTGTTACGAATGACATCTAGCAGCATTAAAGTATGCAATTCTCTATGTTGGGATCTCTGATGATCTCAAGTCAAAGGATCACATACACCATCATCACTATGAGAATCGCTTATGACACTCATATAACAATCCATGTAGCGTTCTCATGGAGGGTCGATCCAGTACATAGTTCTCTAACATGTACCTATGTGATGACTTGATATCTTATATCCATGACAATGGTCATCAGTCAACCACATACTAGTCTTATCGTATCATTGTTATCCTTGTTCACAATAATACTTGACTAGGGATATTTTAAGAATAGTGTGTTATTACTATTCTAAGGACATTATCATATAAGATTACATTACGCAGTTATAAAACAAATATAATAATGAACTATGATAAATAAAATGTCATGATACATAAATAATGCCAAAGTCAATCATCTAATGAATGGTTCTAAGGGCATAATCCAACAGGGTCCCCCCATCATAGTTCTGTCTCAAGGGTCCTGAAGAACTTAGGTTAGCTGTCATCTTCTTTTTATCACTTTACTGTTCTTATATATATTCACCAATTCACAGTACTCCATACAGTACATTAATTTGCAAGGCATATCCCCAATGTTCTGGTTCTATAATTAATCATTCTTTTAATACCTCAAAAACAGTATAAATATATAGAACCTCAATCATTTCTGTAATCATTTCACTTTTCATAGCATTCAACGATCCCGTTCAATACACTTTTAATTCCGGCCCTTACAGTTAATAACCGGGCCAATCATCTAATGACATTCCACTACACTTTTATGGGACCGCATCATATAAGGCCTCGGCCCGTCCGCCGTCCGCCTGTACACATGTGTATTAACCTCTTTGAGAATGCCCAGCCCGTTCACTGGGTCACCCCTCGAGGTTTTATCATGAGGCCTAGCCCGTTCTTAGGTCACTCGTAATTCGCGTCCGTCCTCTAAGTGTCAGTGGAATCAGTAATAGAGATCGTTATATCCATATGACATCCTCTACATCATTTATAACTCCATTACCATCAATGGATTCAAGATTAACTTGATTTTATCACCATTCAGAACATTGCCCAACATAGGGGCATTTTCGTCATTTCGACATTTATTTCTTTCTCCTCAGTATACATTGAAATCAATGATCTCATTATCCATGTGCTGATATTATCCTTTCTGATACGTATATCAGCAATTTAGATCTCATTCGGTTTCGACAGAGAAGTTCACTAAAATCCATAATTGGATTATTTTGCTTGTAATTCAGCTTTATATCAACAATTTCTCTGTCAGATCAATCAATTTTAACTTCTGTTGGTTTATTTTGACTCCCAGTAAAATTTTGGAGTCAGGGGTATTTTGGTCATTTTTGGCCAAAAAATTTCTCTCTTAAAATTACCCTCAATCGGTGATCTTAAAGTCTATTTAATGATGATATGTCATTCCCCTCCTTCATACCATCATTTTCAGTCTCAGTTTGATCCGAACCGTAAAGTACTGGTGGGGCCCTCACCAAGTCCTTTCGGTTCCTTACCGAATAAGCCTTCATTGAGATTATAAAAATCACCACTTTTCTGGTAATTTCTGAGCCTATTATTTCTTTAACATTCTCAATTTATACTTTCACTCCCTTTAATTCATTTTCCTTAATTTACAATCATTTATTTTCTTTGTGTATTCAGACGACACAGTACTACAGGGGATGTTTAACACTTTTCCTTCCAAAAGTATTCACAGACATCAGGTCAACCACGCTCTGATACCATTAAATCTGTAACGACCCGTTACCACATTTTTCACCTTAATTTTACACCATTTATCCGGTTGGGCTGTTTGTGATACTTCACTTGCACTTAATGTTAAACATATTTAATATAACATTGTTAATAAAATACACATCCCCTATCTTATTTACAAAAATGTAGTACTGTATACATGTCTAAATACAGAAAATAAATGATCGTACCTTATATATCTTAGTCGGTCTGTCACATTGTCTACTATGTGCAGCCGTAATCCACAAATATTGGATCTCACCATAATCAAAACCTGAAATGTTAAAATTGGGGAGTGAGCAAACCACGGCTCAGTAAGAGAGTTATATGTCACACTTGATATTCAACTATCTATATGCTGAAAATAATTTTTCATTTTCTTTCAAATCTTCCTAGCTGGCTCTAGGCACACATGTAGGAAGGATACTATAGTCAGCTAGGGATCCAGATAGAGTAAGGCAGGTATTTTGAAATACCTGACTTGTTCCGGAACTTAGAAGCAACTGTAGAGAGTACAAATTTTCGTTGTTTTCAAAACGATATAATTTTCGTTTTCCACAAAGTAAACCACTTATCTCTTTTCACTTTCAATATACCTTAAAACATGTGACAGTTCAGTAGTAAAACAGTGGTTTACTTCTCTTCTCTTCAGTACAGTAAAACACGTGACAGTACAGTGATTTGTAAATATCCAATCATTGGATAGTTACTTTTTCGATTATTTCTTTCTTAGAAATAATTCTTATGTTATTCTTTTAGAATAGACATTTATTTCTCTTTTCAAATCAGTCACCGTATCGTACAGTTCAGTAAAACAATATATTCAGTATTCAGTAAAACAGTATCTCGATACGGTTCAGTCAGTAACAGTAAACAGTAGCTACCCATTTCAGTAAATAGTATACGGTAGCTTTTAGTTCAGTAAACAGTAAATGGTAGCTTTCAGTTCAGTAAAACAGTAATCAGTGGCTACCATTTCAGTACACAGTGCAGTTCAGTAAATAGTATTTTGGTAGCTTTTTCTTCAGTAAAACAGTAATCAATGGCTACCATTTTAGTAAACAGTGTTTTGGTACGGTTTTGCTCAGTAAACAGTAATCAATGGCTTCCATTTCAGTAAACAGTGTTTTGGTACGGTTTTGCTCAGTAAACAGTAACAGTACAGTAATTCAATACAGTAAATAGTACAGTACAGTAAGTAGGATTTCGCAAATCCTTTCAGTAAACAGTAAACAGTAAGTGAGATTACGCATCACCCTACAATCAAATCATGCTATCTCGTCCACTAGGGACACAGTAACAGTAATGAGATCTATGGCCATGATCTATAATATGTCCTCGGTGTACGCTTGCTAGGCGACAATCCGGGACGCTGATGACTAGCTGGTCAATCAGCCACGTGACAGTAGCAGTATATGTGATGCATGAAGCTCGGGGCCTAAGTTTCAAAACATTGTAAACCATACCATAGCCTTTATGGATTTTTAAACACCGTAAATCAGATATCCATAAGACTCACATGTAAATATAATCACCTTTATGAAATTTATAAAATAAATAATATTTTTCAAATTATTTCATAAAAGTATAAATTATGTTTTCCATACGGTGAAAACAGTTTGCAAAATCATCAATGTAAAAATAGAAGGGCAAAACTGTCTTTTTCCACCATAAAACACATATGCACGCTTTCACGTGCTTTTTATCCAAAACATGGTTTTCAAAGAAATCGGGATTCAAATAAAATATTTTCATAATTTATGTAAAAATAAATTATTTACTTTCCAAATTCAAAATCCCTTAACCATGTTTTTCTTCTAGAAACACATGTAGAGACCTCTAGTCTCAAAATCATGGTTTCCCATCATTTCTTAACTTTTATGGAATTTTCATAATTATTTGTTTCCCTAATTAAAACCATAAAGGTTTTATCTAAAATCAAGTGAATATTTATAAAAATATTCACTTCAGTCTCTTTTTCATTTTTATCTCATTTCACGTGAAATATCACCTATCGGGTGAATTGTCAGTGATTTCCTTTTCACCATACTCGAAAACATGAATATTTTAAAATTAAATATCACTATATTCATGTTTTATGAAATTTACTTGATTTCTCCTCGATTTTCGTGCCTGAAAATCGTTTCACGTGAAATCAAATCATTTATTATGGTTTTCGGTGATTTTCGGTAAATTTCAGTAATTTTTTTTTTGATAATTTTTCGACGGTATAACAGCTGTCGATTTGACTAGCCTCCTGCACGAAAATACAGTTTATATTTCTCAACCAGTATTTCACCACAATTTAAAACCGATAAATCACCACAAATTTCAAAACCAATCATGATAAATTGCATTTATAATTTAAATGCATAATTTAAAACATAGCCGAATATCCTTACAGGCGGCACATGTCTCCCTTACCTGTTTCGGGTCGACGACTGCCTTTCGAAGGTCGCGCCCGTGTTCACCTCTCCCGATTCCATCGTCTCGGTAATCGAGGATAATTTTCTGGAAATTAAATTCTAAAAAATAAAATTTTTTCATAATTATTTAAATAAATAAATTATTTAAATAATTTAACACTTTTCAGGATTTCTTACCGATTCCCATAATTCTCAAGATTTCCCGTAATTTTTGAATTCTCGGGAATTCTCCAAATTCTCGGAATTCCTTTTCTCTTTCTCTTCCTTCTTTTTCTTCCTTCTTTCTTTTTCTCTTTTCTTTTCTTTTCTTTTTCTTTTTCATTTTTCTTTTCTTTTTCTTTTTCTTTTTCCTTTTCTTTTTCTTTCTTCCTAGCCGGTTCGATCACCTCCGGTGGCCGGTTCTCCGGCGGTTCGACGGCTCCTCAGCTTGCCGACGGCATGACGAACTCGCCGGTGGTCTCAGCTTGGCCTGAATCGACGGCACGGCGACGGATTGAGGCGGAACAGGTTCGGTTTCATCTTCCTCTTTACCGGCCCTCCTCTGCCATTCACCGTGCCTTGGGTGGCCTCCATCGTCTTCCTCTCCCTCCGACGGTGCTTCGGTGGCAGTGGCGGTGCCTGGATCGGCCGGCACCGCCGTGTGCCTTTTTTCCTTTTCTTTCCGGCTTCGCCGGTTTTTCCTTCAATTTTCCTTCCTGTTTCCGTTGTCTTCTGTCGCCGGTCATCTCCTGCTTCCCTTGGCTCGCCGGCTGACGTCCTCTCTTCCCTTCTCCAGCGACAGTGGCCGGTGCCACTCGGGGAGACAGAATCGAGAGTCTTCCCGATTCTGTTTATTTCTTCTTCTTTCTTTTTTTTTATATTATAATTATATTTATATAATATATATCAATATAATTATAACAATATATATATATTCTACACACAATATACATATATATACTCTTTAATTGAAATTAATATATATATTTCATATATATATTTATTTATATACAAAATTGTATATAAATATACACATGTACTTATTTAATAAAAATATATTTATATAATTAAATATATAAATATATGAATATCCCATTTCATTCCTTATAATTTGGATCTCTTAATATCCAAATTATATTTCTCCATTTTCATTTCCTATTTAATTTGGATTTCCATTTATTCAAATTAAATTCATCCTTTCCTTATTTTCCATAACTCCGACTTTATTTTTTTATTTTCATTATATCTAAAATTTAAATTCCTCACTTTCCTTAATTTCGAGAATTTCAACGATATTCCCATCTCGTAAATAAATTTTATTTATTTACTTTAATTTATTTATTTCCTCTTATCTATTTTCTTTAATACTAATTTCCAAAAATAGAAAATTTACGGTTATCACAAGTTATGTGGGCCCCACTTAGTTTTCAATGCCCAGATGATGATATGAGTGAGGAAATAATTTTTGGGAGGTTGAATACTGATATTATGGTGATTTGAAGTCAAAATACCCAAGTTGCATTGTTTTGTGAAGTATGAAAAACAAATTGGAAAATAACGAATACGTTTCGAGGGTATTTTCATAAATTTCTCCCAAACCAAAATGAATTGGGACGAAGTAAAAATATCATGTTATTCTACATGAAAAGTACTTTAACATGGTGTCAATGGATCTTTTGAAATGGTCATAAAAATATAAAATTTCGCTGGCTGGTCATTGGGTAAAATTGTAATTTCTCACATTCGTGCACCGCGCGTTAATGAAACCACTTCCAGTCATCAAGGCACATGTAATATGACCATTTGGAACTGGAATTCAAAAATTTGGAGCACGTTTACATGATTTTAACGCCAGCGAGACCGTAAGGGCAAAATCATCCAACATTTTCATAATTAGGGGCATTTGGTCAATTTGCAAGGTTCCAGAATTCTCTTTAAAATTCAGTCTGTAGCTGAGTTGCACTATGCACCTTCTTCCTCCTTAGCATCCCACGCCATCTTCAAGAGAAAGAAGAAAGAAAGTTTTCTAAGCTTTATAACTACCAATCTACTAGAATTTCAACACAATTTCTATACCAAATTTCATCTTCTCTCTCTCCTCTACAATTCTACACCAATATCTCATCCTATAAGGCACTATACAAGGAGAAAAGAGGCTCCCCATATTCGGCCAAGCAAAGGTACTTGGCTATTCCTTATGTTTTTCTTAAATCTAATGGTGTAGTCTTCTTCCTTTAAGCCTAGTGATTATGTTTCTAGCCATGGTTTCATTTAAAGATTGAAAAACAAAAAATTTGCCATCGATGAAGCTTTCGGCCATGCATGGTATCTTGGTGTCTCATTGTATTCCAAGCTTAAAAATGGTGCCAAATAAATTGTTGAACATAGTAGAATAACTTGGTGAGAAGGAATTGTTGAAAATCAATTAAAATCACCACCATCCATTTTCGACCAAGGTGAAGGGGAGTGTGATTCATGGCTGTTTTGGTGTTTTAATGGTAGATTTAGACTGTAGGAATTACAAGGAGTCTGCCGATATGCTCGGATTTAAAATTCGATGCAAAACGGAGTAGTTACGTTATACTACCGATAGAAATTATACTGCAAATATATTTACAATATCTAATGTGGCTGCATTTTGATAAGAATCACAGCTTAAAAATAAGTATTTAATAAGCTAATAATTTTGATGGAATTAATTGCAGCCCAGGAGTTACGGTATTCATGTGGTGCTATCGAAAAGCGCGCATACCTCAAACAGGTAAGGGACGCATGTGTATTTGTAGGGATATCCCGAGTGCATTTTTTCATGCTAATAATTTTGTAAAATTATTTTGAAAGTTAATTACCTCGATTCCGGTGAAAATGTGGTTGTTTTGGCTAGTTGAATTGTGTTTGCAATTACAAGGGGCTAGGGAGATAGCAGCTATTATGCTGCCGAAATTTATTAAAAATATTTCTAAAAATGCCATGAAATATTTTAGTGTATTGTGAAATATTTTCCTAGTAGCGAGAGTGAAATATTTATTATTTTTAATAAATTGTGAATTTACCAAAAAATATTTATTAAAATTCCTGCTACTGATTTCGGTAAAAGTTAAATTATCGAAAATTCATCACACATGTTTTATAATGGAATATGTGATTTGTAAAGTGAAATGTTAAATAGTGATATTTTATAAATTATTTTCAGTATAATATTCACTATTTTATTATGGTTTTCCTTTATGGACTGACTAAAGTTTTATCACGTGTAATGATTTCCATAAAGGCTTTATCACTGTGTAAATATTGTTTTGAGACTGTTAAGCCCTATATCATGCTCACATGTCACGTGTTTAATGTGTTACTATATCATGTGTGAAGCTATTGACATTGAACCTGTCTTCAGCGTCCTGGTTGACGCCTACTCAGTGTACGACCGTGGACATTTATTAAACATGTCACATCTCACGTGTTTATTATTACTACTCCCTACGAGGATTGCAACATGATATCATTAGGGTGTTGCCTAGTCTCCACTATTATTCCACGTGTTATTACTGATTTTGGTGATAATTACCGAAATGTATTGTTTACTATGGTGCTTTTATCGCTGAATTGGTGAAATAATTGAATAGTCTATTTTACCGTTACATGTGTAAAGATGATGATTTCAATGGTGGAAATCGAATTGTTTTCAAGTGTTGATTTATATGATTAAATAAATTATTTTACTTAAATATGTGAGATATTTATATGCAGTAAATATTTAAATGAAATTTACATTAAAATTAAGTTCTAATCCCTATAGTCGCTCTGGGTTTTTGGGACAAGATAGGTATTTCAAAATACCTTCCATGCTCTATTTGGGTTCTCTAGCCAACTATAGTATCCTTTCCTTTTTAGTGTGCCTAGCATACCAATAGGAATTCAAGGATTTTACTGCATATAGTATCGTGATATCAAAATTGCATACAACTCTCTTACTAAGCCATGCTTTGCTCACTCCATTATTTCTATCTCTCCAGAGTATTTTCAATAATCGCCAGGTATATCATCGAGGATTAGTGGCTGCGTATTAAGCACCCTAAGGCAGCTGTTGTATATCCCGGAGGTATATTTATTTTATTTTATTTGTTCAAACTTTTCATTTACAATAATACAGTGTTATATTAAACAGGGAATGTGTATTAATGATATGAATACTATTTTGTAAATATTTTACTTACATAAATTAAAGTAAATTACAGTATTTACTGTTCATTGTTGATTTAAAAGTGGGAAATAAAGGCGTCGCAGATAGCTCAACCAATTCATGTGTATGGAAATGTGTGAAAAAGTGTATAATACTGCATATTCAGGATGTGACAATCAGTATCAACAGCACAGTAACAGTAATAGTAATAATAACATGTGAGCATGATACGAGGCCTAATAGTCTCAAAATAGTATATAAACAGTATAATCACCCTTATGGAAATTAATAAAAATAGATAAATCTTAAGTCCGTCCATAAAGGTCATTTTATAACATAGTGAACAGTATAGTGAAAACAATTTATAAAATATTCACACTTCAGTCATAATTTTTATAAACCTTCTATTACACTGTAAAACACTTATAGGAATGTATTGGTAGCTTCACTTTAATTAAATTCGATAACATGAATATTTAAATATTATTTTTCGATAAATCACCATTTTATGAAAAATATTTCATGATATTTTAGAAAATTTTCTCAGAAATTTCAGCAGCATAATGACTGTTATTGACCTAGCCTCCCTACACATAAAACACAGTTCCAATTTCTAGCCAAAACCACAATTTGCACAATTTCCAAAGCAATTGAGTACCAAAATATTCTCATAAAATTATCCTTATTGAAACCATGCATCTAAAATATCCTTACAGTCTACAAACGTATCCTTTACCTGTCTAACTCTGGCGAATTGACCGATAGTACCACACTTGATTCACTTCTCTCGAGCTGCAAAGAAATTCACCAACAACATTTATTAACCTCAATTTAATTTTTAAACTAATTTCTTTCAATAATTGCAGCTACATTATACGCTGGAAATATTAAATCAATATAAATTCTATCGGTGCTAAAACATAACTTCTCTATTTTAAGTACGATTTTAAATCCGATTGCATTAATGGACTCCTCAAAATTTCTACAGTCTAATGGCAATCTAAATTTATCAAATGCCATTTCCATGGTTTTTCAACTATTTAAGCTTATATTCCTACACATTCATGCTCACTCTTTAATTTGGCACCATTTTCATGCAAGAAACAACATGGTTTCCTTATGTTCTTCTCAAGACCGAAACCCCAAGGTGTGCATTGAGCATGATTTAATGAGATTCAAGTAAAACTAACACTAAATTCAAGCTTAGGATGTTTAAATATACCAAAATCTACCATTAAATTTAAATGAACATTAACCAAGGAAGAACCTTAACTTGGCCAAAACCTTCCCTTCCTCTTTTCTCTTTATTTTGTCACTTATTCAATAACATTTTGGTATGGATGAAGAGAGGAAGATAAGTAGATTAATTTTGTAGAAGAAAGTTTGGTGAAAAAATGTGATTTTGGTTAAGTATGGAAGCTTTCTTTCTTTTCTTCTTTCTTTAGCTATGGTGGCGTGGGGTTAGAAGGTTGAAGACAATGAATAGTGGCTGGCAGAAAAAGGGGGAGTTTCATAGAGAATTCTAGAAAGGGGTAAAATTACCAAAATGCCCTTGGTTATGAGATTTTTGGACAAAAAATGCCCTTAAGATTCCGTAATTTTTATAACTATATAATTGTACTCCAAAAATTCAAATTCCATTACCAAAAATTATTATTAAACATATTTTGATGAATAAAGGTGGTTTGGTTCAAGTTTGACCTACCGTAAAGTTGAAATTACAAAAATACCCCTATTGGGTAATTCTCGTAAATTTCTGATTTAACCACCAATTCGATCTATCTCTTGACATAGCCTAGGACTTATTTTCATGTAGAATATCATGGTATTTTTACTTAGTCCAAATTCATTTTAGTTTGGGCACATTTTCCAAAACTGCCACAGGGCTATGTTCATTATCCAATAATAATATAAATAAGGTATTTTAGGCTCGAAATTCTTAGCTTAGACTTATCGTACCCACTGAACACTATTTTGACAGTCTCACGTCCATGCAGGCACTGTAGGGCCAGTAGGGCCCACCTTACTGTTTCACTTATAACCTGCAAATTACATCGAAATTGAATAGTATTCAAGGTCTAACATCATGTAGAGTAATGATATAAATGGATCTCACAAAGGAGATGCAAACATAAGATTAAAAGTGGTTTAGTTCAAGTTTGACCTACCATAAAGTTGAAATTACGAAAATACCCCTATTGGGTAATTCTCGTAAATTTCTTATTTAACCACCAATTCGATCTATCTCTTGACATAGCCTAGGACTTATTTTCATGTAGAATATCATGGTATTTTTACTTAGTCCAAATTCATTTTAGTTTGGGCACATTTTCCAAAACTGCCACCGGGCTATGTTCATTATCGTTATTTTTTAAATTGTTGGCACACATTCCAATAATAATATAAATAAGGTAATGTAGGCTCGAAATTCTTAGCTTAGACTTATCGTACCCTCTGAACACTATTTTGATGGTCTCACGTCCATACAGGCACTGTAGGGCCAGTAAGGCCCACCTTACTGTTTCACTTATAACCTGCAAATTACATCGAAATTGAATAGTATTCAATGTCTAACATCATGTACAGTAATGATATAAATGGATCTCACAAAGGAGATGCAAACATAAGATTTATAAAGGTTCGGCCAATCTCTTGCCTATACTTCTTTCCTTGATCTTTTTGTCAAGGTGTTGATTTCACTCTTTCTTATGATCAATACAATCCACTTCAAGGTATGGAGAGTCCTCTTACACTTCCTTTTGTAGGCTTTTCTCCTAATGTATTCCTATGGGAGAAACAATGTTATTTGTCAAGAAGAATAATGATAGTTTATGAGTGTATATCAAGTATCGATTGAATAACAATGTTATTACCAAGTGTAAATATACACCTATCAAAAGATTGATGGTCTAATTGATCCATTTAGGGGTGTATTAGTGTTTTCTAAGATCAAGTACCAATCAGAGTATTATCGATTAAAAATCTGAGAGGCTGATATCCTTAAGATAATATTTAGGACTCGATAAAATCATTTTAAGTTCCTTGTAATGCCTTTCGGACAGATGAATACCCTTACGGTGTTTATGAGCCAAATGAAAGAGATATTTAAATCATACTTGAATAAATGGTGATAGTGTTCAATTATGATATGCTAATATATTCTCAGACATCGGAGAAACGTGAATAGTACCATATATAGCGTTGCAGACTATCAAAGACTGGAAATTATATGTCAAGTTTAGTAAATATAAGTTGATTAGACTTATATTTTCTGAGACATGTGGTCTCGAATTACGAAGCGACTATTAACTCGCTTAAAATTGAGATTTATTTCCTAAATGGGAGAAATCAAATATGGTAACTGAGATACGGAATTTATTGAGTTTAGTTGAATATTATAACCGGTAAATGGAAGAGTTTGCAAGATCAACTACTCCACTGATATGAATCGTATGTGAGGAAGTTAAATGTGTAAGGGGAGTATTTAAAAGTATTAAAAGAATTTAATTGTGAAGTACTATATTACTCGACAAAAGCAACTAAAGTGACAAGTGTGTTAAATTAAAAAATGTATTAAGAAGATATTTTATATGATAACTAGAGAATGTAAATTGTTGGAGTAATTTTCAAATTCAGATTGAAAGTGAATTTGTCTGATAATCATGTGTATGTCGGTAGATCCAACATCGTGCCAACTTAATAGATAAAATTAGTCAATTTATTGCCAATCATATCAATGGATATGCACTTGGATTATGAAGTTGGCACAGAGATAGTATGGAGATAAAATTTGTATTTCCTGAGGATTATTAGTACATTCTGCATTTAAGCAGTATTAAATGTAACATAAGAATGAAGAATGTATTGATAACTTAAAATGAAAGGAGATATCGTGGAGATTGATACCAAATGTCTTATCGATTGTAAGTGAAAACTAAACATTAAAGTCTGTAAATTTATTACAGCCTCAACCAAATCAATGAGGAAATGGGAGTTAATCATGAGAGATATATTCTAGGCTATTAAAAAACCAGAAAAATCATGATGTTATGAAAGTGATTATAGACAGATTGAATAAATTAACTCACTTCTTTAACATCAGATTTATTGCTCGTCTTAGTGCTTTAGCTGATATGAATATGGGAAATAGTGAGATTGTATGTGAAGTTCCAGTGAGCAATACTTATGATATGGAATTCCCATGTAATATTCTAATTGGGAGAAAATCCAGAAGGCTAAGGGAATTCTAATATTATTTCAACACCACTTTTTATGTGTAAATTGATGATAGACCGAGCACAATATTTAGACACTAGAATGATATATCACAAGCGTGTGTACTAGAGTTTGAAAGCTCCTAGAACAATCACTTACTGGTGATGAGATTTGTTTAAATGATAGTTACTAAACTAACATCGGCTTGGCACCAAATGAGGTAATATATGGTGAATAGTACAAATCATCTATTTTATAAAAAGGAATGAAAATTGTTGACTCCCAAAATGATAAAGTAATTTTCCTAGGAGTGCCAATTAAGTATAAAAGATACCATGTGGTGGTTTAAAAATAATTTTATTAGTGAAAGTGCTTTGATTGCGTCACTTCAAAGAAGAGATTATTTATAAGTTACAAAATATACAAGAAAGAAAAGTACCCAGAGTGGTCTTACTTCTTGGTCCAGGCGAAATTTGGAGGACCAAATTTCCTAAAGGTGGGGAGGAAATGTGAGAATCGATTATATTATATTGTACATGAGTAAATAATTATTAACTAATTAAATTTTTAGTGAATTTTGTAAATTTCAAGTAAATAGTGATGTGGGCCCCACATAAAATTTTCGCACCCAGATGTATATATGACTAAAGGAACAATGTGTAAATAGTGTAATAATAAAATTATGGAAAATTGAGACCCAAAATACCTTATTTGCATTTTTTTGGGAAGTGTGACAAACAAATTGGAAAATGACGGTTATGTCCCAAGGGTATTTTTGTAAATTGTATCCAAACTAAAATGAATTGGGATGAAGCAAAAATACCATGATATTCTATGTGAAAGGTAGTTTAAGACAGCATCAATAGATTTATCGAATATGTCGTTAAATCAGAAAATTTCACTGGAGGTCCGGGGGATAATTTCATAAATTCTTACTATCTGTGTACCGCGTATCGATTAAACCACTTCTAGTCATCAAAATACATCCAATGGGATTAATTGGTGCTGGAATTCGAAATTGTTGAGCACGATTACATAGTTTTCACGACTACGGAACCTTATGGGCAAAATTATCTGAAATTTACATAACCAGGGGCATTTTGGTCATTTGGCCTACTTCTAGAAGGCTCTTTAAAACCCTATCACCTTCTGGTAGTTACTATTCATCATCTTCCCAACCCTCCCCCATGCAATTAGAGAGAAAAGAGAAGGAAGAAAAGAAAACCAACAAAAACACTATCAAACCTACCTTATTTCAACAAACACCTAACTACAAACTTGTTCATCTGTCTCTCCTCTACTTAGCCATACCAATAGATCATTGTATAAGTTGCAAAATAAGGAGAAAAAAGGCCTTAAAGTTTCGGCCAAGGTGAGTGCCATTACCATTCCTTATGTTTCTTTAAATTCTAATGGTGTAGGAATGTTCATTTAAGCTTGCTAAGCATGTCTATGCCATTAGTTTCAATTAAATTTAGTTAAATAAATTTTTACCATACAAGGGGGTTTCGGCCATGACATGTACCTAGGGGATTCAAGGTTTTTCATGCATAAAAATGGTGCCAAAATTGAAGATAAACATGGCTAAACAATAATATGAAGTTGGATTGTTGTAAAGCCAACAAAATTGGCTAAGGATGCATTCGGTGAACATAAGGGGACCATTGTGCATGGCTGGTTTTGATGATTTGAGGGTACACTGAGACTATAGAAATTACAAGGAGTCTGTCGGTATGCTCGGATTTAAAATCCGACTTAAAACAAAGAAGTTGTGTTATACCACCTGTAGAAATTATACTATGAAAATATTTGTAGTGTGCAACGTGGTTGCAAGTAGACATGAATAATAGCTTAAAAATAAGTATTAAGCAAACTAATATTTTTGGTAAAATTATCTGCAGCCCGAGAGTAACGGTTTACGAGTGGTGCACTCTGAAAGGTTGGATACGTCAAACAGGTAAGGGATGCGTATGTGATCTGTAAAGATATCCCGAATGCATAATTTTAATGCATTTAATTTTATAAGAATATTTTTGAAATGAAATGCGTTGGAAACTGTAGAATTGTGGTTGTTTGTGGATTGTGGAATTGTGTTGAAGTTACGGGAAGGCTAGGGTATTAGCAGCCGTTATGCTGCTAAAATTTCTTAGAAAATTCTTCGAAAATGTCATGGAATATTTTAGTGCATATTTGAATGATTTCCTAGCCTTGAAAATGGCATATTAATATTTTTCATAAAACATGAATATACCGAAAAATATTATTAAAATATTCATGTTACCTAATCTAATGAAAGTGAGGTTACTGAAAGTTCCTCTTACATGTTTTACAGTATATGAAGTGGTTTATAAAGTGAAAAGCGAAAAGCGAAAAGGTGAATATTTTATAAATTATTTTCCATAAACATTTCCCATATAATTTAATAAAACCTTTATGGACTGACTAAAGATTTTACTCATTTTATTGATTTCCATAAAGGTGATATTATAGTGTGAATATTATTTTGAGATTGAAATGTTCCTAAATGGGTTTCATAGTGAAATGGTGTGCTTATGGAACTTCTATTAGATTTGAAAAATAAATATTACTATTTTCCATAAAATGTAAAATGATTGAAAATGATATTTCAGAGATGCTGAAATTTGAATTTCACTGAAATGAAAGTATTGAAAAGTGTATGTGTTTTATGGAGAACCCAAATATTCATGGGAATTATTTCTACAGTGTGAATATTTTAGAACAGTGTTTTCGCAATATTGTACACAGTGTGATTTAATACCTTTATGGACTTTCTAAAGATATTATCTATTTAATTAAACTCTATATTGGTGATGAGAGTTCATATACATTGTTTTGAGACTAATAGGCCTCGTATCATGCTGATATATGATATGTGATATGTACATGCTATGTGAAGCTGTTGACACTGATCCTGTCTTCAGCGTCCCGATTGACACTTGATCAGTGTACGACCGAGGACAATTATAGACTATGGCCATAGATCTCATATGATATTGTTACTATTCCCTACAAGGTGATATCATGATATATTGAGGGTGTTGCCTTCGTCTCCACCATTTTTATGATATGAAAAGAATGTTTTAAATGGATGATGAAATTAAATGATATATGATTATTCATATGTTTTCAATGAGATGGATGATGATTTTCTAAATGGTTCACTGTGTTAAATTGAGTACAATATTGTTTATGAAACTTTCAATGATATACATGGCATGTGTTTAAAAGGAAAGGGGGATTTATTAATCTAATTTATTTTTTACAATTGAATATGAATATTAGATTATTTGATTTAAATGCTTTGATTTATAAAAGCATTGAATTTGAGATTTACTATGAAATGATATGGAAAAGTGTCTTATATCAAGAATCAGTACTTACTCCCTATAGTCACTTCTAGATTCCGGGACAAGACAGGTATTTCAAAATACCTTCCTTACTCCATCCGGATCCCTAGTCAACTATAGTATCTTTCCTATTTTGGTCCCTAGTGTACCTGTAGGAAATAATGATTTTACTGCATATAGATTTCGTGATATCAAGTATTACATATAATTTCTTTACTGAGCCGTGGTTTGCTCACCCCTTTATTTTCACCATCCACAGATTATTTTCAAAGGTTTTGCATGATTTACCTATCCGTGGGTTGGCTACATTTTGGTTACTGATGAACAAAAAGTTATATTCTCGCAAGTGCACGAATCAAGGTAGTATAGCGTGCAAGTACAAGAGTCGATCCCACAGAGATTTGCTAAATTTATTCAATTAAAATCTAACTACTTATCCTCTAAAAAATTATAAAAGCCAATAAAAAAAAGAATTATCTAAGTATCTAATTAATTACTAAATTAACTAATTAAGTTAATTAACCTAATAAAATCAAGAAATTAACCAATAGAGAAAAGCCTAGGAATTTGATTTCACCAATACATTGCAATTTTATGTCTTCAATCCTAAAAATTTCAATTCAATTCTAGGGTTCATTCTTCCTAATGTATGATTACTCTGTTTGATGGCAGCTATAATCAAATATTTTTAATCATTAAATTATCTATGATGTGTAGCATAATCAATGACTAAAAACCCATTAAGAACAGAAGAACATTTAACAAGAACCAAATAAATATTCTAGCTTGATGTATGCATCAAATATTTATTCAATCATTCAAGAGAGCTATACATGGTTTAGCATATGATGTGTACCCTTACCATGTCTCAAACAATCAATTAATTTATATTAAAGGTGGCCAATCAATAACACAAATTAAAAGATTGAATTTATCACAATGAATGATACTAGAATTTAAGAATTAATCAATTAATCATAAAGACATAAAATATGCAAGTAGGCTTGATCAAATTCCTAGTAAAAGAATTAGTTCATGTTTAATTTAGCATAAATCCACAAATTAAATTTGCAAATCATACTTTAGATTAAACAATAAACTAATTTAAAACTAATGTAATAATGTAATTCCAACAGAATTAAAACTAATAAATTAATAGCCCCTTTCAAAACCAAATTTAAGGCAGTGTATGTGAAGCAAATAGTGAGCATTAAATAGGAGAAGGCGTAAGCATGTGGACATCAGGAACTCAAACAAATCTGCCTCAACCGCTCACACTCCAGCCAATCCACCCAAGGCACGCCAACACCTACTTCAGCCAACCTTCTCTGCCGTACATCACAACCAGCTCTAACAGTTCAAGCCTCATCTCAATTTTGACTTCTTGGAACTACAGCAGCTAACTTCGGGCTTTTCTGCTTCAGACTTTGGTTCGGTTCTACAGAGTCACAGCGGCCATCGGTTCAAGTCAGGTTCGGTTGCTGCTAATTCTTCCTCTTTGAAACTGCGGCAAACGTAAGACCAGCTATTCTGCAAAATAGAAAGAAACACAGCAGCAGAAGAAACTACCCTCTAAACAGCCCAGTACCGACCCTCTCTTCCTATCTGTTTTTCCCCTCTCTCTACTTGCTTCCCTCCTCTCCTTTTATAATTTGTTTTGTATCATTAAAAATTTCTAGGGTTTCTTTTTTTTCAAGCAATAAATCTCAACCCTTTATTTTATTTTAATCCTATGGTCCAAAAGTCTTTAAAACAAATCAGAATTTAATATAACTTCAAACAATATATTTTCCAAAATTTATTCAAATTACATAAATTATTGTTTGATTTCACTCAATAACTTCCAAAATTAATTCCAAATCACTTTCTCTAAATTAATTCACAAGATACATTAAACAATTAATTTTACACAAGAATATAGCAATAAATGTGGTAATAAATAAGAAAATAATATAACAAATATATTATTATCAAATACCCCCAAACCTACATTTTTGCTAGTCCTCGAGCAAAATTAAAAGAAAATGCAGTTGTTTGTGACCTTTAAGAACAAAATGGACAACTCAAGGACACCCAAAATGTTTCACTCAATTCATGTAAATTCAATTTCACTTGATTTTCACATATTGCCTCAAGTATACCTCACATCTATAATTCAAATAATTGTTCAAAATACAACTCAGTAATCTTATAATTCAAATGTTAATTAACTCAAATCATGAAATCAGGTGTGTGTGTGTGGTTAGCCAAACTCAAATTCCTTGTCAATACTCAATTAAAATTATGCAACTCATGAATAAATGATGTGATCTCAAATTTTTTTTTCCTTTTATTCTACTGACACTCCATAGGCTTGCTCTTCTTACATCTCTCCACTAATGTAGACAATAAAATCAACTTAGATCAATAGGTCTTTATTAGCTTATAATGTTTGGCTAAGGTATTGGTTAACAAAGAAAAGGAAGGTAAAAATCAAAACAAGAGAGCTAACAATGATAAAGCACATACTGAATTTTTTTCTCTTCCTTTTTTTTTTTTCACTTCCTTTTTCTGTTTTTTTTTTTTTTTTTTGAACTCCACATATTTATCTCCACAACCCCCAAACCTATCTCTTTCATGCATTTGTTTGTGGATGACAATTTCCATGACACATTTTAAACTCCTTCTTCTTTCTTTTTTTCTTTTTTTTTTTATCACAATGGAGTCAAGGCAGGATCCAAACAACTTTTTTCTTTTTTTTTTTTTTTGGGAACCTCTTCTTTTATTAGCTTGAAAATATTTCTTGAATCACATCCCCTCAATTATAGATATGTGCATTAAAGCTCTCTTTAAGGGTACATTCATTGTTCTTCAGGCTAATTTGGGTAAGGTCAATGAGGTTACAAGAAAATTCGAACGGTGGCTATTCATATGCTTTTGCATATGCCATTCTTTCAATAAGGCTCAATGGGGGTATACGAGTGAATAATTTATAACATGGTAGGCTTGAAAGGCTCAAACGTTCCAAGGAATGCCTAAATCATCTCTAAGTCAATCAATTGCCTATGATTTCGCCTCAAGTGTAATAAATCAAGTTCTAGAGTGTCATGCATGATCACTAATTTCACAAGTTCACATAATCATTCACTAAGTATCAACAATTCATAAGAGTATGACTTATGTGCTCAATTGTTCATCAATCATGAAGTGAATAAAATTAACATCAAATTATTTAATTACCTAAGTATGCATTTCTCACAATCACTTAACATAGTATAATTCTCTCATATTCATCATAGGCTAGTGAAAAATCATAGTGAAAAAGAAAAGCATAAATCCAAGTAATTTTTTTTTTTAAAAAAAATTTTTAAATTTTTAGATTTTTTTTTGTTTTTTTTTTTTTTAATAAACTAAATAGACACAACTAAACCACACCCCCAAACCTAAATCAAACTTTGTCCTCAAAGTTGAAAAACAAAGATTAATAAAAGAGTAGGAATGTACACACTAAAAAAAAATAAAAAAAAAAAAATAAAAAAATAAAAAAGATAAAAAAAATGAAAAATCATACCTAGTTGGGTTGCCTCCCAACAAGCGCTTTATTTTACGTCTAGGCAAGACGGAATGCTTGGTCTAAGGCTTCTCCAAATCAACGAAATCCACCATCTGGCCCTTTGGAGTGCCTTCTAAGTATGGTTTCAATCTATGCCCATTCACCTTAAAACTAGCTCTTGTTCTCATGTTCTCAATCTCAACTGCACCATAAGGAAACACTTTCCGCACCAAAAATGGTCCACACCACCTTGACTGCAACTTTCCTGGAAAGAGACGCAAACGTGAATCATAAAGTAAAACTTTCATACCTTGTTTGAACTCTTTCCGAAGAATGGATTTGTCGTGGTACAACTTTGTTCTCTCCTTGTAAATCTTTGCATTCTCATAAGCTTCTTCTTTAATCACATCCAACTCATTCAATTGGAGCTTCCCAGCTCCACCAACCAAGTCATCTGTTTTATCCTGCACAAGATTAGAGTCAACAACTGAGTCCAAAACATCAACTAAGAAGCAATCATTAGAATCTGAAGGTAATTTTAAAGAATTAAACACAGAAAATTCCACAGTCTCATCTAAGACTGTCATGGTTAGTTTCCCATTTTGAACATCAATTATTGTCTTTGCTGTAGCCATGAATGGACGTCCAAGCAAAATAGGTAGCTCATGCTCATTCTTTGACTGTCTCTCCATGTCCAAAACTACAAAATCAACAGGAATAATTAGTTTGTCAATTTGCACTAAAATATCCTCCACAATGCCTCTAGGATATCTAATTGAACGATCAGCAAGTTGTAGAGACATTGTAGTAGGTTTTAGCTCTCCTAACCCTAACTGCAAATAAACAGAATAAGGCATTAAATTAATGCTTGCACCCAAATCCAACATAGCCCTTTCTTTCTTTGAACCTCCTACAGTAATGTCGATGTTAAAACTCCCAGGATCTTTTAATTTAGGTGGCAGATTACTTTGAAGCACAGCACTTACCGTTTCCGAAACCATTACCTTTTCATTTGGCTCATACTTACGCTTGTGAGTATTCAATTCCTTTAAGAACTTTGCATAAGATGGTATGTTCCTGATCATATCAAGCAAAGGTAAGTTCACATTAACCTTAGACAAAATATCATATATTTCAGAAAATGACTTATCCAATTTGCTTTTCTTGAGTCTGCTTGGGAACGGAATAGGAGGAACATAAGGGTGTTGAGCCTTGTGTAACTTAGGAGTTTCACAAGATGGATTGGGCTCCTCACTTTGACTTGGCTCCTCAATATCCTTCTTTTTGCCACCACTTGGACCTTTCTCTTGTTGCTTTTCATCACCTGCAGGTAAGATTAAACTTTCATCAGAATCATCATTCAATTTATTGTCAAATACCTTACCATTTCTTAGAATAGTAATAGATTTGGCTTGCTCAGGCTGGCTTGGAAATTTTCCAGGAACATGGCCTTGCAATGCCTCAGCAATTTGTCCAACTTGAACCTCTAATTTCCGTTGAGAAGCCTCTAGTTGTTGGAATCTCTGTTCATTGCTTTGTTGATTACTCTGACAAACTTCTATGAAGTTTTGCAAAGTATCTTCTAAAGATGGCTTCCGCAGTTGGAAAGAAGGACTTGCTTGATTTTGGTTCTGGTTGCTACTCCATGAAAAATTAGGATGACTTCTCCAACCCGGGTTGTAAGTATTTGAAAAAGGATCATTCCTCACCCGTGGGTTATGAGAGTTCATCATATTGGCTTGCTCAACAAAATCTGGAAATTTTTCACTAGAAGGACAAGCATTAGTAACATGACCATAAATCCCACAAATTCCACATACCTCATTAGACACTGGCATTCTTTGACCCATAATCATCGAGCACATAGACTTCATTTGCTTGGTTAATTCTGAAACCTGCATTGCCAACTCAGTGTTAGTGTTAATCTCATGAAGACCTCTAGGTTTACCTCTAACACTCTTTTGTTGTGAATTAGCTCCAAGCATCTCGTAGAGCTCATAGGTCTCTTGTGCGGTCTTTTCTCCCATGGCACCTCCAGCAGCATTATCAACCATAGCTTGACAAGCTTGAGTAAGTCCATCATAAAAAAATTGATTTTGCAATTCTAATGGATACCGATGATGTGGACATTGAATCAAAAGCAATTTAAAGCGTTCCCAAGCTTCATGGAATGCCTCACCATCTGCTTGTGTGAATGTTGCAATCTTACCCCTCAATTCAGTGGTTTTGGCATGTGAGTAAAACTTACCTATGAACTTATTGTACACTGCATCCCATGTGGTAAGTGAAGCTGGGGTTATAGACATGAACCACGTCTTTGCCGCATCCTTCAAGGTGTAGGGAAAACATCTCATTCGTAATTGATCCTCAGTCAATCCCTGCAAAGGAAAAGTTTGAACAGTTGCATAAAAATCACGAATGAATGTTAAAGGATCTTCAATAGCAACACCATGAAAAGAAGGAAGCATATTAAAATGAATATTCTTAAGCTCATAGTTCCTGGCTGCATCATTGAGAACAATGCATGATGGTGATGTCCCCACAGTAGGACGTGCAAACTCCTTCATAGGACGATTTTGAACACGATTCTGAACTTGATTTTCAGTTTGATTCCCCACTTGTAACTCCATGTTCATTTCAACTAGTTCCTCTTGTTGTGCCTTTGCTTTCTTACCGATTCTGTCAATTTGATCGTTGATGGGCACTATCTCTTGACCAAGTGATCGTCGTCCTTGCATCCACTACCTAAAGAAAGAAAGAAAAAAAAAAATTAACTAAATTAGTAAGCTAAAAAGAAAAATAATAAAAGAAAAACACACGTAGTTAAATAAAATTGAATAAACTTAAGACAAATCCCCGGCAACGGCGCCAAAAACTTGATGAACAAAAAGTTATATTCTCGCAAGTGCACGAATCAAGGTAGTATAGCGTGCAAGTACAAGAGTCGATCCCACAGAGATTTGCTAAATTTATTCAATTAAAATCTAACTACTTATCCTCTAAAAAATTATAAAAGCCAATAAAAAAAAGAATTATCTAAGTATCTAATTAATTACTAAATTAACTAATTAAGTTAATTAACCTAATAAAATCAAGAAATTAACCAATAGAGAAAAGCCTAGGAATTTGATTTCACCAATACATTGCAATTTTATGTCTTCAATCCTAAAAATTTCAATTCAATTCTAGGGTTCATTCTTCCTAATGTATGATTACTCTGTTTGATGGCAGCTATAATCAAATATTTTTAATCATTAAATTATCTATGATGTGTAGCATAATCAATGACTAAAAACCCATTAAGAACAGAAGAACATTTAACAAGAACCAAATAAATATTCTAGCTTGATGTATGCATCAAATATTTATTCAATCATTCAAGAGAGCTATACATGGTTTAGCATATGATGTGTACCCTTACCATGTCTCAAACAATCAATTAATTTATATTAAAGGTGGCCAATCAATAACACAAATTAAAAGATTGAATTTATCACAATGAATGATACTAGAATTTAAGAATTAATCAATTAATCATAAAGACATAAAATATGCAAGTAGGCTTGATCAAATTCCTAGTAAAAGAATTAGTTCATGTTTAATTTAGCATAAATCCACAAATTAAATTTGCAAATCATACTTTAGATTAAACAATAAACTAATTTAAAACTAATGTAATAATGTAATTCCAACAGAATTAAAACTAATAAATTAATAGCCCCTTTCAAAACCAAATTTAAGGCAGTGTATGTGAAGCAAATAGTGAGCATTAAATAGGAGAAGGCGTAAGCATGTGGACATCAGGAACTCAAACAAATCTGCCTCAACCGCTCACACTCCAGCCAATCCACCCAAGGCACGCCAACACCTACTTCAGCCAACCTTCTCTGCCGTACATCACAACCAGCTCTAACAGTTCAAGCCTCATCTCAATTTTGACTTCTTGGAACTACAGCAGCTAACTTCGGGCTTTTCTGCTTCAGACTTTGGTTCGGTTCTACAGAGTCACAGCGGCCATCGGTTCAAGTCAGGTTCGGTTGCTGCTAATTCTTCCTCTTTGAAACTGCGGCAAACGTAAGACCAGCTATTCTGCAAAATAGAAAGAAACACAGCAGCAGAAGAAACTACCCTCTAAACAGCCCAGTACCGACCCTCTCTTCCTATCTGTTTTTCCCCTCTCTCTACTTGCTTCCCTCCTCTCCTTTTATAATTTGTTTTGTATCATTAAAAATTTCTAGGGTTTCTTTTTTTTCAAGCAATAAATCTCAACCCTTTATTTTATTTTAATCCTATGGTCCAAAAGTCTTTAAAACAAATCAGAATTTAATATAACTTCAAACAATATATTTTCCAAAATTTATTCAAATTACATAAATTATTGTTTGATTTCACTCAATAACTTCCAAAATTAATTCCAAATCACTTTCTCTAAATTAATTCACAAGATACATTAAACAATTAATTTTACACAAGAATATAGCAATAAATGTGGTAATAAATAAGAAAATAATATAACAAATATATTATTATCAGTTACCTCGAAGCCGTGATAGTGGATCCTGGAGGTATTGTGTTTACATTTGTATATTCAGACATTTTTATACAGTACTGCTTGTTGTAAATTTAATCTCGAAGGATGTAATCTGATTTATACAGCTATAACTATTAATTTGTTACGTGAATAAAATATTGTGTAACTTATTTTACTGTTTAAGTAAATAGTACTAAAGGCGTCACAAACAACCCAACCATTATTGTCTCTGCGAAAAAGTGTGAAATATTGTAGATACAAATTGTGACAATTAGATGTCCTAAAGACCGCTTTTTGGATTCGGTATAGTCATTATCATTACCTTTGTAGCTTTCATGAATTTGATGAATGAAGTATTTAAGCCTTTTCTGGATAAACTTGTCATCGTGCTCATTGATGACATTTTGGTATATTCTAAACCTCGGGAAGAACATGCACAACACCTTTACATTGTCCTACAAACCCTCAGAGATAGGAAGCTGTATGCTAAACTGAGTA
Organism: Heritiera littoralis; assembly: GCA_031772115.1. Taxonomy (NCBI): domain Eukaryota; kingdom Viridiplantae; phylum Streptophyta; class Magnoliopsida; order Malvales; family Malvaceae; genus Heritiera; species Heritiera littoralis. The sequence goes on along the minus strand of JAPDPK010000037.1, from coordinate 5,060,154 downwards.
AATATGAATTCTAGCTAGATCAGATTACCTTTTTAGGACATATGGTCTCCAAAGACGGGGTGTCAGTTAATCTATCTAAGATTGAAGCAATTGTGCGGTGGGAGAGATCAAAATTGATGACACAGATTTGGAGTTTCTTCAATCTAGCCAGATACTATCGTCAGTTTGTTGAGGGCTTTCGAGATTAGCTGCTCCCCCAACGCGTCTCACTCGCAAGAATGTTAAGTTTGAATGGATTAACGCATGTGAGCGCAGTTTTCAAGAATTTAAGTGGTGGTTGACTACAGTACTGATCCTTACTATTCCTAGTGGTTTAGGAGGGTTTTCTGTATGCAACATCACCTCCTCTCTTGGTTTGGGTTATGTGATGACGCAAAATGGAAAAGTGATCGCACATAGTTCTTGTCAGTTAAAGACCACGAGAAGAATTGTCCTACTTATGATCTAGAACTAGCTACTATGATGTTTGCTTTGAAGATATGGCAGCATTATTTATATGGCAAGAAATTTCAGGTATATATTGACCATAAAAGTTTAACTATCATCCTCTCAGCATGAATTAAATATGAGACACTGTAGCTGGATGGAGCTATTAAAAGACTACAATAGTGAGATATTAATTGTACCACCTAAGAAAAGCAAATGTGGTGGCAAATGCTCTGAGCGAAAAGCACCTAGGTATGGTTTCTTATATGATGGTTCGGAAGTACGATTTCTTATAACAGTTTACGAGCCTTAGCCAAAATGTTAGCTTTTTCAACAATTCAAGCTTAAATCTATGCTTTATTATTATTTTACATGATTTCTACATCATTTTCATATGAGAAAACATTACAATCATGGGAGGGGAAGCTTGGCCAAAACCGTAAAGGCATCATTCTCATGGTTTTGTTTCAATTTGAGCTTAAATACTAGTGTAAACATCTTAAACATGTAGAGTACTATCATTAAATCATGAAGAAATTCAAGCTTTAAGACTTACCCACCTTGGCCGAACCTTAAGGAGTGTCTTAGACTTGGATTTTGGCCACTTTAGATCTTGATTTTGGTATAGATTTGTAGAGCTCTGAATTCTGTACAGCTTTGGTGAAGGAATTTTTTGGTTTCGGTATAGTTTGGTTAAGGTTTCACAAGCTTTTTCTCTCTTCAAAGCTTCAAAAATGGTGGCTGGTAAGAAAGATTGAAGTCTGGTCGAAATGGAGGAGGAAGATGGTAGAAAATTCTTGTCATGCTGGCAAAATTACCATTTTGCCCTTAGTTATGAAAATTTTGGACCATTTTACCCCTATAGTTTGACTTTGTTGAAAACTATCAGTCTAATCTCCAAAATATTTCTTTTAATCTCCAAATACATCTATTTAGCATATTCTTATGGTCGGATGAGCTTTCGTTGGGGTTTGACTAGTCATATGCATGAAATTACAAAATTACCCCTAATCGTAAAATCACGTAATTTTCTGCTTCTTCAGGTAATTTAGTCTATCTATTGACATGGTATGGGACTCACTCACATGAGGATTATCTTACATTTGTCACTTGGTCAAAATTCAAATTTCGTTTGACTATTATTTACAAAAATCCTACCGATCTATGTCCTTAATCGTCATTTTTAAATTTATTTCATTTGCTTCAAAAATGACCTAAATGGATGCGTTTGAGTTGTAAATTCTTACCATTACTTTATTTGGCTCCAATTATTGAGTCTACCAGGTTCCATCTTCATCCGGACACTAAAAGGTATGTGGACTCACCATGCTGTTATCTTTTATACTTGTGAAATACATAGGAATTGAACAGTGGTGGGAAGTCTTATGTGTGCTACAGTATTAGAATGTGTGGTTGTCACATGGAGTGTCTATTTTTATACTAATAAATTAAAGTTGAATAATATGCAAACTTTAAGAACTTAAATGGATTTTACCCTAAAAATAACATTCTTACATTTTTTTTTATTATTTGGATTTTTATAACATTGTTATTATTTTAAGATTATGTATGGAAAAATTTTATTTTTATGTATATAAGATATTATATACTTTTGACCCCACCAAAAGCAATTCCTGGCTACGCCATTGTCTGAATGTAAATAGAACTCATAGCTCAAACAATAACAACAATCAAATCCTGTTTCATGGATTGTTCAAAGGTCAATATTCATCGTTGAATTTAAATCCAAAACTCTTCTTTTATTGTATTATATTACTATGCTTCTATTTCTGTGTAATCAAACAAGAAAAACTTTTATTAACTTTACCAAAATAATGCTTCTCGCACTAAGGGCGGGCCACCTACTAGTATTTATGAATAATAGCACTTTTGTAAAAGAAAACTTAATGACTTTCGAAGTTGAAAAATCAGAGTTTTTATATTATTTATTTGATTGGGCGTGTTAAGCATTGTTAATGTTTATGTCATGTTTTAAGTATTGAATTTTGATTCAACGAAAATAATTTAATAAATTTATTGTGATAAATTCAGGAGAATGAATTATTGTGATATGGTGGTTGAAAAGTTGTGAGAATGGTCAAAAATGGATCAAGACTTTGAATTCTGTTTTCTTTTGGTAAAAATGAATGTTAGCCCCCTCTTGCTCTCTTGTGTAATTGCTGACTAGTTAAGTCTTATAATTTTTATTTTTAATTTCATTAATATCTTTTATTTGTAAAATTTTTGCTAAAAGATCAAGAAGCCTTCGATAAAAATGGTTTTAGCAATTGAGCTCTAATTTTTTTTGTAATCAATTAAGTTCTTACATTTCAATTTTCACTTAATTGAACTTTTTCGTGAACAGAAACTATTAAATCTATACAATACACATGGCAAAAAACAACAAACCTAATAATTTACATTCGTGAAAAGATTCAATTGAATGAAAATTAAAATATAAAGACTCAATTGATTATTAAAAAAAATTAAAACTCAATTGTTAAAATCACTTTTTACGAAAGGATACTCAATTGATTATTAAAAAAAATTAAAACTCAATTGTTAAAATCACTTTTTACGAAAGGATTTTTTTTTTACCCTTTTGCCTAAAATTTTTAATATCAGCTAATTTCTTCGTTGCCATTCACATTATATTACGTGCATGCACAGGTAATGACAATCTAAGAGTAATAAAATATATACATTAATATAATATTTAAAATTACATCAATAAAACGTTGATACGTGAATGTAAATAATAGGGAGTGAAGGAACAAAAGCAATAATATTTATTTTCTATAATTATAAAATAATAGTCACATATTTAACTTTTGAAAAACATGGCTAAACATAACAATTATAGAAAAATAATAGAGGGGCACTCTCATGGAATTGGAAATCAGAATAAATGAACGAAGGGACAATTCCACCAGCACTGTTTGCGGCGAATGATACTTCGGGACCCACCTGTCGGCTTTTCTCGTTTGGCTAAATTAAAAGTGTCAAATGGGTCATGCTAGGCCGGCAAAGCTCATTTAAATATTAGTTTATGTGTTAATGAATTCATGTTAGTACGGTATTATTTTTTAATAGGCCGTGCTGGCACGGTCCATGAAATTTAAGGATATGGCTTAGCATAGCACATAGCTCATAGCACTAATGGGTCGTACCGGGCCAAGCCCAACATTATTTTTCGTGCCTTATAGTGCCAAGCACGGCCCATTAATAAATTTTTACATTTTTATTATTTTTAAAGTTTTTATTTATTAATTTAAATAGTATGCAGGACAAATAAAAATAAAATAAAAGACACAAAATTTTTTTGACAAAATGCTTATTTCCACAAGAAAACATAATAATATATATTAAATAAAGATATTGAAATTTACAATCTTAAAAGGCAAAGTGCCTATATGCATGAGAAAACATAAATGTGATTAAACAAATTTTGCATACCCATTATGATATATTTAAAAATTAAAATTTATTAATAATCATATATTGACTTAACGATTATTACGTTTTTCTAGAATGGACTAAATTCAAAGTTCGATTTCCTTTTATCTCCTTATAATAAAAGAATTAAAAATTATTATTATAGATTAATAAAACATGTGACAATCTTTTAAATTTGTTTTTAAAGTTTAAAAAGTCCATTAATTAAAACTATATTAAAAAAATAGTACTAATATATAAAAAGAAATGGATTTATTTATATATGATGTACTAATATTGTATAGTTTCTATACACTATCAATGCATTAGAGATAAACACATCATTAATATATAAACTAAAAAATGCCAAACCTTTAAAAATAAATACAAATAAATTTTTATTCAATTTACTCATAAAGATTTACTAATGATGTGTTAATCTTTAGTGCATTAACAATATATAGAGACTATAACTGTTAGTGTGCCATATATATATATATATCCAAAAAAATTCACCTCAATATTTTGCTCTCTTACTCGATCAGTCGATCTTGCAATCTCCTTTCTTCGGCCTGCAAAAGGACAAAAAAAAAAAAACACCTTATCCACTAGTCAATTTTCTGACCACGCAACCACGCGGTTTGGCATTTCAAAAAAGTTCTAATCTTTAAATGGAATGTAAAGTATCACAATGCAAAAAATCACGAAGTTCCAATTTGCTGACCGCTATGTTAAGCTTCTTTCAACTCCACCATGTTCTTTATATAATCAATTTTTTAGCAAATAATATTTTTCTTTGTCTGCTAATCTTCATTAAAAGTCTTCCTTTTGAATGGGATGTTTCATGAACAATTAGCGCACACCTCCGATTTCCTTACTGAAGACGTAACTCTATAAATACCCTAATCCCGCCTTTTGGAAGCCATATCTCATCACTCTCTTTCGACCATGGCGATTTACAAGCTAGGGAAGTACTTGTCTGCTTTTCTTTCGATCCTTTCGCCTCTGAAATGGGCGTGGAATTTCTTGCTTCATTACTCTTTGTTTCCTTATCACATGCCAGAATTTGTCGGTGAAGATCTTAAGCTAGGGAGGTGCAATTACAACTGCAAGCAAGAATCGGGTGAGGAAGTCGTTGAATGTGCTATTTGTTTATGCAAGATTGACGAAGATGATGAGATTAGAGAGTTGCGATGTGACCATCTTTTCCATAAAGTTTGCTTGGATAGATGGATTGGATACCGGCGGTCTACGTGCCCTATTTGTCGCTGTTCTTTAACTCCTCGGCAACTAGTTACCGGCATGGAAGTTATTCTTTTCAATTATTGTTCCTTTGATGATTCCAGCCACCGTGAAAACTGGTGGCTGCGTTAAGTATATAACCATGGAAAAGGCTTCAACTTTGAACTTTTAATTTAGAAGAAGTCTAAAGCACACCACAGATTATAGTTCTATGGTATTGGTGTTACTTACAGCATTAAACAAATTGTCCTACGTACATTATTGATGTGGCTTGTAAATGTTGTTTAATTTGAAGTCCAAGAAATGCCAATCCAAAGATTTTTAGTAGCTACCTTGGTGTTAAGAAGAAAATGCATGGAGAATTCTTCTTCTACGTTGCGAGGGTACAGCTACATATTCAAGGCAGAAGGATTTGATTTCCATGGAGATTAGTTGATTTAATTTTTTTTTTTCTTGTTATCTTAAGTTCTAGCACGAAGATAATCGAGCTCTTTTTAATTTTTTCATTTTAGTTAAATTTCTTGCAAATCAAATCTTAAATTTAATCGAAATTTATTTTCATTCAAATCATATTACACGTAATCATATTATTAGGGAAAGGCAACCATTAAATTAGCTAATGAAGACATTTGAGTTCAACTAATAAGAGACTATCATCGGCTATCAACCATATCAAAGTAATGGTAAAAGATAATCTCATATTAATATTTCAAGTTAAGGATTGTGGTTTGGTAATAAAATTTTGTCCTTGTCTAGTAAATTTTTTTTGGGTACATTGTCTAGGAATTATTTTATTATATTTACGCTCAAATGTTTGAACTAACTCGTTTAGTTAATAGAAAGAATTATTTGAAATTGTTATAAATATGAGATAATCCAAACAAAGCCTATTTTGGGAATGTATCAGGCTGATCTTCCCTTTAGTGGAATTTTACAGAAAAATCATAAATTTTGATCTTACTGTAAGATCAATGTAAAAAACACATGATAAAACGTAAAACATTAAGCATAAAATATGTTAAAAATATCGTAAAGACTTGATAATTAACTTAAAGTTAATATAAACAATACATCATTAAGTATAAATCTAAAGTTAGGTGTAAAATATGTTAGAAATATGTAAACACATGATAATTAATATAAACATACATTATAGCAAAAGTATCATGTGTTAAGGCTATTGACACTAATGTATACATTGATAATCATATTTTTACGATACTTTTAACATATTTTACGTCTAATGATTCTAAATTTACGTTTAATCATATTTTTTTATTTTGACTTTACAGTAAGACCAAAATTTATGATATTACTGTAGCAATTCCCCATCACTCTGCCCTTGGTGGAAGTGAATGGGTTGGCTATTCTTGAGCAAAATTTGGAACTTCAAGAGCTAAAGTGGACAGTGTGTGGTGGTTAAATTTTTTTTTTTGGCTGATTTTAATTAGATCCGCACTTATATGATATCTTTGATGCTTTATTTGAGTGTTCCTCACTCTCTATATCTCTTTAACAAAATGATCTTAATTTGGAGAAAAAAAAACATTATTTTGCGTACATAAATCTAATGAAAATGATAAAATTTTAGTGATGATTTATTCAGAAGAAATAGATATTTATAAAATTGTTATTTATAATTTCTGCACGACCAGTGGAGCTGTGTAATATTAATGACTATTAAATATTAAATGTTATTTTTGAGTAGTACATTTTCATTAGAAGTTACAATCACAATTAGCATATTACATCCTATGAACAGGTAACTATGAAAATCACATTACTCAAATTAAGTAAGCTAATAAATAACTATAACAAACTAAATAAACTAGTAAATAACTAGACTAACTCAAGCTCACACTTAGTGAGACTCGAACCTGAGACCTCAAAGTCTCAAAACCTCCTCCTTGCCACTAAACCAATGCCTCATTTACAATATTAAATGCTATTTAAGATTGGATACATATGCACTCTGTTTATATTTAATAAAGTAGGGCCATAAAAGGTTACTTTAGACATTTACTTAGAAATTATGGAGTAGAGACCAACCTTTCAACGTTCAACACATAATAAAATTCTACTTCTGACATAGAGTGTTTGAATTTAATTGTCATATATCAGTATTTCTCATTAAACAATTAACGTTACAGAGGAAATATATTAGATTGAAGAGAAAACTATGGCCGTCCAAGTAAAAAATTAAATTGACTTACGGTTTTTGCCCTTCACTATTCTTTTTCTTCAGCTATTTGGGAAATGATTAATGTTTTCAACATTTAATTAATGTTTTCAAATTATTTGGTATACATATTTGGTACGCTGACAGCTAGAGCTTGTATGTTTCTGTTTGGTTTCCAAATTTGGCGGCTAAAAGGTTATTTTGTATATCCTACAAAAGACAGATACAAGGAAGTCTAGCGGAGGATGATTTGAATCTTCAGCCTTGTAATTTTTATATCGGAAGAGCCCAGTCTTGTTATAATTGCGAACTCTGCAAATACAAAGTTATCTGAACGTCTAGAATGCCTTTATTTTTTAAGTAATTTTATTTGGATAATTATCTGGTACATCGTCAGTGAAATTTTTTACTTTACAAGTAGATTTAGTATGATGACAGATGTCTTATTTTATTTATTTATTTATTTTAATATTTTTAAAAGGCATGTATCATCTTAACTCTGTTTGTAAAATCAAAAAATTATATTGACAGTGTATTGAATACCATTTTATTTTCAAATAAGATTTAAATTTATTATTTTACATATGAGAATATCCAAATTTATCATTAATCATTTAACTGTAAAAATATTCAGCATATTTTTACTTTTAAAGATCTCACCACACAGTCATTCAAATTAGTTTGGAGCAATAAAAAATATAATGTATTGCCAGAGGTTGTTTTACAGTTCAAAAAACAATTTCGAAAATGATATGATAGGAAATTCATAAAATAAATCTTTTTTTTTATTTTATCTTGTTTTACTAGAAATTTTGTACTAAATATTATGCCACAAAATCTGAATTTACTTTTTTTTTTTGCTTTATAGTATTTTTTTATTAATTATAATGCCACATCATACGTTTCTGTTGATCTCAATCTTTCTCTTTTTCCTACAATGACATTTTTCAGAAGTTTTTTTCAACTATAAAATTCACTAAAAAAATTGAACCTTCAGTGATAGATTTAGCGATGGAATTTTCCATCATTAAAGGTTAAATTCCTTAGCTGAAACCCTTTAACGACAGATTAGCTACGGATTAGCAATAAAAATTTTTTGTTGAAAAAATTGAAGTCGTTGATGCTTCGTCCGTTGCTGAAAATTTCATTTCCGTCGCTAATTAGCAATGAAATTTATGTAATCAGCGATGAAATTTTCCGTCACTGAAAACTTAATTCCGTCTTTTAAAATCTATTGGTAAAGAGTATCAGCGACAGAATTTTCTATCACTGATTATATTTAATTTTTTTCATTTTGTTATAAAATTTCGTCACTAAAGGTTTTCAATGACGGAACTTTCCGTCGCTGATGATATATTTATTTTTTTTATTTTACTAAAAAATTTCGTCACTGAAAGTATGCAGTGATGGAACTTTGTATCGCTGATGATATATTTATTCTAGCACTGATGGTATTAGCAACGGAATTTTCCATCACTAATTTTATAAATTTTGACACTAAATCAATGAATTCTGTCGCTGACGCCATAATTTTCGTCTCTAATATGATGAATTCTGTCGTTTATTTTCCCTATTTTGGCTTTTTTTTTTTTTTGCATTTCTTTACGAAATTGATAAATTCTGAAATTCTTTCTAGAAGTTTTCCAAAATATACATAAATTTATACATAAAACACTAAATTAAATCTACATAAATTGTAACATCTAGAATTATAAAATTTCGAACTAACTTTTTCTTTTTTACTTCTATCTTTCTTATTTAATCATTCGGTATCAATCAGTTTGTGTTCGGTGTCGATGTAAGTTCAATATACAATTTTCATTTCTCTTATATCTTTATACCATTAAATAAATTAATCTATAGATAATAAATATAAACTCAGAATAAAATCTATAATATAATATTGAAAATTCTATTTAATAAAATTAAATATAATTACATCCCACAAAATTTATATACAATCTCGAATTAGTCATTACACTATTTACATCCTAATATTTATTTACTACTGCTGTGCATATACTAGTCTGAATATAAAAATATAAAATTTGCTAATACCTGTCTAATCAATAATATAAACTTCTAACGATTTTCTTCATTAACCCGTAAGCAGCTGGTGGCATGTACATTGAATGACTATATCTGGGATGGTGAGTAAGGGGGTGAGCTTTGGAAAAAGCCCAGTAAGAAATATATATAAAAGTGCGCACTAAATGCACTTAAATAAAAATCATTTATTTTACTAAATATGAAAATGCATAAAAATATTTATTTTTCTAAAAGCTCCCTAAGGGACAATATAGGAAGGATACTATAGTCAACTATAGGTAATCGGGTAGAGTATGGGAGGTACTTTGAAGTACTTGCCGTATTCCAATCCCTAGATGCGACTATAGGGAGGAATACAGTTGTAGATGGAATAGTTATGCAGTATAAAACATTAATAACTTCACGTAGTCTCCAATCAATGACAAGATATAAAACAATTTTAGTTTATACCATTTAATGATACAATTTTAGTATGCAATTTCAGTAAACAGTATGTTAACAATTTCAAGATCATGAGATAATGCAATAATTTTAGTAATTTCGTTCAGTGCAGTAAAGCGATTCATTTAAAATAATTAAAATAGAATAAATGCACTTGTATTGGAAAAACGTGTACTATAAACTCTTATCATTTCTTTTGTCACTTTTCAATCAAACCCTGTACTATCCTCGTAAAACAAATCATTTAATAAATCAATCATCTATTAAATATCACATATCGATAGAAAAATAATCTCCCAGAGATTCATGCACGCACTATATCCCGTAAAGTACCTGTATAGGAAGGCCAGGGATTCGGAACTCTTTGGCCAATCTTACGAAACACTGTAATGAATGGCCATTGTCGATCATTCTCAGTTTGCACTGGTCAGGTGCTCACTGCGTAAACTAGTGAGTTGGACCATAATTCTCACAGTCATATCATGTAAAAGGAGAAGGTCTGGGACGTCTCCCAGCCTAATCATCACTGTCTTGTATGCACAATCATCAGGGAGACATCAATTTCATAAAATCATTTCATATAAATCAATTCATGTAAATCATTTCATGAAATTCCAATTATGTAAATTATTTCATATAAATCAATTAATGTAAATTATTTCATGTAAATCATTTCATGTAATCCAATTCATGTACCTTATGTCATGTAATTCCATTCATATAAATCATATCATGTAACTCACTTCATGTAAATCATTGTATGTAATTCAATGCATATAAATCATTTCTTTTAAATTAATTCATGTAAAACATTTCATGTAATGCAATATTTAGACTTGTAGGAATTAAAGATAAATTCTTTTTTCTTGTATTAGGGAAAATTGGGTGAGAAAATAGTTAAGATTTGATTTTTGATACTTTTCCAATTGCAAGTAAAATAGTTCCTATGGAACTCCTATACATGTTCCTTACCTCTACTTTCGTGCAGTATAAAATCTGGTAGCGCCATTTCTGTTCCTTTTGTCTTTCAATTTCCTAGCACTACACAATAATTTCAAATTATATTTAAAATTTCATATTTCAATTACAACAATTGTTTTATTAATTTCTATTTTCTAATTTGAAATTTTTAACAATCATTTTATTTCCTATCAATTACCAAAAGATGATTTCAATTAATCCTATTCTTCCTCTAAATCCCATGTCACTAGTTATTCCAAAGTACATTGGCTTGATTTGGCGTTCATATGATCGCCAACTCTTTGATCGCCAACTCCCTCAATGTTTGTCTTTCTAATCTCTTCTGCTTTAGCAAGGTTCTGAGCTTTCTAGAGTACCTCATGCAAGGCTGATGGTCCCTCATCATAAAGGGCATAATGAACATAGTCGCTGATCACACTTGCTCTAAATGCTTGGATAGCAAGATTGTCGTCAGGGTCCTTTACATCAGCATAAAAATTAATGAATCTACGTATATAAATCCCTCAAACTCTCTTTGGGCTTTTGAACGATTGACATCAGACTAGTAGATGTCCTCGTTTACTTCTTGTTGGCGAGGAAATGCCCAACGAATAGTTTGCTAAGCTGTTCAAAACTAGTGATAGAGTTAGGTGTAAAAGAATAAAACCAGGACCTAGCTATACCTGTCAGAGTTGTCGGAAACGTTTTGCACTTGATAACATCATTTGTACTGTACAGATCCAAAGTTGACTCATAACACAATATGTAGTCTTGTGGGTTGCCTGTCCCATCATATTTCTCCTTTGATGCCCCGAAAATGGCGAGGAACAATCTCTCTTTGGATCTCTAGAGATAATGGACTATTTGTTCGTCATACACAATGGACTAATTCTTGTCTTCCTTTCTTCATCTCCTTAAGTTCTTTGTCAATAGCATCTAATCTTTCTTGCAAGGAGAGATTAAAATTCTCATGGACAGTCTTAGTCTTTTTGCCACATCTATTATAGCGGAGCTGACAGTTCCTTCTTCTCTTTCCCTACTTCCATGTCAGCTACGTTGCCTGACTTAGGGTTCTACTAGCTAGTTTGGGTTTCAGTTGGGAGTGGCATTGATTGGGCAAGCTGCATCTGATTGATTGTTGAGATGGAGTTGTGCTTCCTGTGGATTTCACTGATGTGGAGTGATCGTTCGTTGGCGAACAATAGGAGCAGTTGGTTGTACATCGGATGTAGTTGGGCGATCTATGCTAGAATGGCAACGAACTATCAAAATTTCCACTACTTGGATGTAGTGGGCTATTTTAGCTTCCAATGTTTTGTTTTGGGCGAGCAATTGATTGTATTGCTCCATGGATACTGTTTGTGGTTGATTTGATGTTTGTTGGTTTGCTTGGGAGCTCGACATAGCTTCTTTTTCGAGTTCCCATAGATGGCGCCAAAATATTGTTGCCGAAAAGGTTGTTGGGCTTGTCAATGATGGATCAACTCTTTTCTTCTTGGATCAACCTGCAAAACAAAAGGTCCACCGAGGTTATTCTTGGTGGGACTTTCGCCGATGCTTAAGTCAGTAGAATATTCAAGAGAGAATATCAAAGTTGAAAGAGAGTGAAAGTGTCTAGAGAAAATATCAAGATTGAAGGAGATAAATGTGTGTTTTCCTCCCTTGTCTCTTCTGTCTTCTTGCCTTTTATAAGCAATCCTAGATGTAACAGATGCTATGATCGGTTACGCCCAATTATGTAATTAAATGGGAGTTATGGGCGGTTATGCCCGTTGGGTATTAATTGGGTGGTTACGCTTACGCTCATTAAAGGTCAGTTAAGTAACGGCGAGCAGCAGTTACGGCAAGCATCAGTTACGGCGAGCGATGGTTACTTAGTGTGTAATTAAGTAGGCCACGTGTAATTAAGCTCTGTGAAGTAGGCCTATTGGGCCTTCTGACAATGATACTAACAATACTCATTAGCATATATAGAAAAAGTTAATTAAAAAAATGATTATTATCTAATACACTGTCAATTGAGTTGTTGAACTCTACAAGTAGTGTTATGCGGTATGTCACTATTTTAACCCGGTCTGTAGAATTTAAAAACTATACTTACAATGTATTAGACAATAATCCTTAAAAAAATAGGATGTGATAAATTTTTAATTTCACTTGTACAATTAAAAATTTTCGCGGTCAATTTATCAAAAACTAATTCTTAGGTCAAGTTTGCTAAGGTTGTTTAATAAAATTGATTGAATAAAAATTAAATTTAGAAATTAAAACCAATAGATTAATGAAGTTTAATGAGACGATCTGCTTGAGAAATTTAAGGGAAAAAAAAATGTGGGGTAGGTAGGTTACCGAGTACTGTAGCACATGTATGCTCTACTGTTTTCTTCAATTTCGAAAGCTTGACCGCAGACTTTCAGCTTTCGTGCTTTGAATTAAGGGTTTTTTTTTTTTTTTTCAACAAATATGCATGGTATTTTAATAATAGAAGGTGACGTTGAAAACCTAATCATTTCACCCTCTACGTCTTACCTGAGTTATGCTTTAAGAAAATGGTTTGAGGGTGTTGACTGTTTAGTTCAAAAATTTGACTTAGCTACCAAGCGAAACACTTATTGTTTACAATAGCTATAAGTTGCGCAGCCTTTTCTTTTGTCTTAATTCTTCAGCTGTTTTTGTTTCTTGTTTTGTCTTAATCGTTCAGTTGCTTTTGTTTCTTCTTTTGTAATTTAGTACGTACAAAAAAACAATTTTTGTAATTAATTTTCTTATTCTTCAATTACATCATATTATTTTATAAAGTTGCGAGAACAAATAAGAAATTATAATGTTACTTATAATTAAAAATAAAATATCAATTAGACAAATCATCATAAAAATTGATAAATTTAATATAAAATTGTACAAAATACACAAATAATGAAATTTGAACATGAAACTTCCAGTTTTGAGTGCCTCTTCTTTATTGCTTAATTATAAAAAAGAAATCTTTCACGAGGTTCCTTTAATTTATATACTGTAAGTTTTTTAAGATAATTATCTAATATACCATCTGATATAGCAAAGCCCACATCCACCACATGGCGTAAAATTATTGGGCTACGTGGCATCAGGCGAGAGACATCACAAGCTCATGGCAACATGTGCGAGAGACTCCTCTCGCCAGCGGAAGGGAACCTATCACATGCGGAAGGGCACCTGTCGCGTGCAACAGGTCTCCGATGACCACCCGCGTTGTGCCTGCCGTCGAATGAGGGTGACCTATGTTCGTGGCCTCCCGCCGCGCGACAGACCTCTGTCACCTCAGATTGGTGTGTTAGCGTCATGCTAGGAACAAACTCTTCTAAAAGGATGAAATTGCCCTCCAAGTAATTACTCTGCAGTAATGGTAATTTACCCGCCTATAAACAAGCCACAGGTATTATTCTATTCTCTAATTTTGGACTTTTGGCTTTTACGTTTCCCAATACTCAAGAATCTTTGGCTGACTTAAGCATCAGAGTGTCTACGCAGTGAACCACCCCCTACGTTCCTCTGACTTTGGTTATTTTGCAAAAGCTTTTGGGAGACGTAGAGAAAAAGACAAACACTTATGTCAGCAATTACTCATTGTTGCTTTTTGCAACAACAATTGGCGCCGTTTGTGGGAAACGAAATAAAAGCCAATCAAAACTTTGAAGATGGTGAGAACAAGATCGACTACTATCAGAGATAAAAACAATGAGAACTCCGTGAGTTCTCCTGAGCAGGTGATCTACCGTAAGACATAGGTGAACAGGGAAGAAGAGAGAACAATAGTGTTTGTGGCGAAATTCGACGCTATGAGGAGGCAGAGAGAAGAAACAATCCAGGCGCTAAGGGCCATGGTGGATCCGTTTAAAGGAGTCCTCTCGCAATTGAATCTGCCACAGGCTGTATAGAACCTTGTGGGAGAGACGTCCGAAGGGTACCGCCTCAGGCGACAAACCCCTTGCTGTGACAAGAGGCACCTCTTACGGGAAAGGCTCACAACCAATAGGATGTGGTAGGGATCAGGGGTAAAAGGCCTACCATAAGGTCACCGCAAGAGTATGGGGCTGCGATAGACGTAGGACCTACGGTAGGTATCAGGCGACAGGGTCCCGAGGTCGTGCAGCAGAGTGTTTTGTGACAAGGTGCTGAAGCTGCGGCAGGGTCTTCCATCCACTACCGGAGTTTGTCAAATTTTGTCGGGCCCGACCTCGAACATGGTGTTGGAGGTGTTGGAAAGATCGGTGTTGATGATGAAAGCACATGGAGGGCCGGGTCGGAGTTTGACCCCACCTAGAACACGCAGATGATTCGAGGGGATGCATCTCGAAGTAAAGGGAAGGAGATAGTCGTTGAAGACCAACCTGGTCTGCCCCATGTTGAAAAAGATAGAGATCAACCCGCTTTCGTAGTGGATATGAAGAAGATGATAGAATAGGTGTTGGAAGAAAAGAAATTAGTGTCAACGGAGGAGAGCCAAAGGAGAAGGCTACCATTTAGCACGGCTATAACGCAAAAACCACTGCCCCCAAAGTTCAAGATGCCACAGATGATATCATATACAGGAAAGACAAATCCCTATGATCATATGCAGAACTACAAGGCCCTGATGTTACTACATGGATGGGAGTATGAGATAATGTGTAGGGCCTTTTCCCTCACTCTAACGGGGCATGCGATAAAGTGGTTCAACAGTTTGCTCGAAGGGTCCATTGCCTCTTTTGACCAATTACAGAATGAATTCCTTAAGACATTTGTGGTGAATAGTCAAAGGAAGAAGGAGCCAACTTATTTGCTCACCCTTAAGCAAGGTGATAAGGAATCGTTGAAGAGTTACGTAAATTGGTTTAGGGATGTCACTTTAGAGGTACGTGATTTGCAGGTAAGAGTAGTTATGGCAGCCAGGTTATAGGGGAGCAGGTCTGAGAAGTTGCAGGAGTCCCTATCGCTAGACCAATCGATTATGATTTCTGATTTATTTTCTCGAGCAAATAAGTACATCACACAGGAGGAAGTAATGAAAATGGCGTCGGCTGGGGAGCAGAAGGAAGGAAGGAAGCGAGGGAGAGAAACCTCTGGGGCATCATTCAGCCAATCAAACAAACCTGAAAAGGTCCCAAGGTTGAAATATACCACTTACACCCCGCTCAATGAATCTCGTGCTTCGGTGTTGACAGCCATTAAGGGGGCATGTCTTATACAGCTTCTAAAGAAGACCTTCGGGAATCTAGGTAGTAACTTAGATTCATATTGTAGCTACCATTTGGGGTATGGACACTCTACAGAAAAGTGTAAGGAGTTAATGAATTAGCTGGAGAAGCTGGCGTGGGAAGGTAAGATAAACCGATTTGTGTGTAGGAGTGATAGAAACAACTATCTCATGCGTAATAGGGGGAATTACCCTAGGGACAGAAGAGATGAGAATAGGAGGAATGTAAGGAGAAGTGAAGATATCAGGAGAAATGATAATAGTAGGGAGAACAGGAGAAATCAAGAGGAAGATAACGAGCCTACGGGGCTAGCAATCAATGTTATATCTGGAAGAGAATCGTTGGCTGGCACCTCCTCCTTTTCTAGAAAATCTTACGCTCGGCAAGCCTACCAAGTCAATTTGGTGATGGAAGAGAGGCAAGATGAGGAGCACCTTCACGCCAGCCGACAGGAGGGATATCATAATTCCCCATGATGATCCGATGGTGATCTTAGTAGTCATGGCAAAGCATCTAATCAGTTGAATCCTAGTCGATAACGGGAGTTTAGTGAATTTAATTTACTATAATTGCTTTGAGAAAATGAACAACTCAGAGGATAGGCTGAAGCCAGTGTCAGTGCCTGCGCCCTTGTATGGATTTTTTGGTGAAAAGGTGAAGGTGACAGGGGCAATTTAGCTACCTATCACGCTAGGAGATAATCTAAAGAGTGTAGTCCAACAGGCGTTGTTTATGGTGGTGAAGTCAACTTCAGTGGCTTACAACATGATTTTTGGGCGGCCGCTACTAAATGACTTGAGGGCAGTGGTGCACCCCTGTTATTTGCTGATGAAATTTCCAACTCCCCACGATGTAGGCCAAGTGAGGGGAGACCAAAGGAAGGCCAGGACATGTAATATCGCGTCCACCACATGCAAGGGGATCCAGAGGAAAGAGACCCTCATAATCGAAGAATCGCTATGCCAAAGCCTGACCAAGAGATGGAGGCGGTTCGATTAAATGAGGAGCATGAAGGAAAGGTGGTATACGTGGGAAGTCAACTGCCTAGTAAAACAAAAGAGGAGATAATTTAGTGCCTGAAGGAGAACGCTGATGTTTTTGCTTGGACTCCCGCTGACATGCCTGGAATCAACCCTTAGATTGCTTGCCACCGGTTGAATGTCATCCCAGGAGCTAAACCGGTCAAGCAAAAGAAGAGAAATTTTACTCTGGAAAGGCAACAAGCTATAGATGAGGAAATCTCGAAGTTGTTACAAGCAGAGTTTATCAGAGAAGTTAATTACGCTAAGTGGTTGGCTAACATGGTGATGGTGAAGAAAGACAATGGGAAGTGGAGAATGTGTGTGGACTTCACTGACTTGAATAAGGCTTTCCCCAAAGATTCTTATTCGTTGCCTCGCATTGATAAACTGATGGACGAAACTTTCGAATACGAACTCTTGAATTTTTTGGATGCTTTTTCGGGGTACCACCAAATTATGATGCATCCAGATGATGAGGAGAAAAATTCTTTCATTACCGATAGCGGAACATATTGCTATTGAGTAATGCCTTTCGGTTTGAAGAATGCAAGAGCTACATATCAGCGGATGGTAAACAAGGTGTTCAAGGACTTGTTGGGTAACACTATGGAAGCGCATGTGGACGATATGATCATAAAAAGACATAAGGAGGAATCATATGCTGAGAAAATGATAGAGGTGTTCAAAGTGTTACGGCAGTATAACATGACATTGAACCCCAACAAATGTTTGTTTAGAGTAAGGTCAGGAAAGTTCTTGGGGTTTATGATCACTAATCGGGGAATTGAAGCTAACCCCGAAAAAGTTCAAGCAATCTTGGACATGAAGCCACCCAACACTGTCAAAGAAGTTCAAAGGCAAATCGGGAAGATAGTAGCCTTGAACCGCTTCTTGTCCAAATCAGGAGAAAAGAGTCTGCCATTCTTCAAGGCGATAAAGGCAGGAAGGAATTTCAAATGGACCGAAGAGTGTCATGAGGCTTTCGAGAGATTGAAGGATTACTTGAAAGAGTTATCGTTTTTGTCTAGGCCTCAACCTGAAGACCAACTATTTGTGTATCTGGGCGTAGGCGAGAAGGTGATGAGCGCAGTGCTATTGAGAAAAGATGGAGATATGGACTGCCCGATCTACTATGTGAGCAATGTTTTGCTAGATGCCGAGACGAGATATCCCCAAGTGAAAAAGATAGCCTTATCGCTAATGATGGCAACTTAAAAGCTAAGGCCGTACTTTCAGGCTCACTTAGTGACTATCCTAACTAACCAGCCTTTAAGGTAGATATTTTAAAAGCCATAACACTTGGGGCAGTTGACTAATTGGGCGGTTGAGCTTAGTGAATATGATATACACTTCTAGCCTCATCAGACAATAAAAAGGCAAGCGTTGGCAGATTTTATCATAGAATGCACTGATCGAGAGGTACAAGAAGAGCCAGAATTAGTTTGGTGAAAATTATTTATGGATGGAGCTCATAGTGTGGATGGTAGTGGAGTCGGAATTGTTTGATTTCGCCTGAAGGGGAAACCTATGAGTATTCCCTACGCTTTGACTTTCCAAGCTCGAATAATGTGGCTGAGTATGAAGCCTTGATAGCCGAAATGAAGCTAGTCGAGAAATTGGAAGTTAGCAATTTGATGGCTCATAGTGACTCACAGTTGGTGGTGAATCAGTTCCATGGTGAATATGAGGCACGGGGAGCCAGTTTTGGTACCTTACTTGCAGAAAGTTTAGCTATTGGTGCAGTCATTTAAGAACTTCCTGTTAACACATATAAATCGGTTTGAAAATAGTCATATAGACTCCTTTTCAAAGCTAGTGTCCTCTAGGGGAATGAAAGGTGGAGTAATAAAGGTGGAGTGTCTAGCCAAGCCGAGCACTGAAGAAGAGGAAGTCTGCGATGTTGAGATTGGGAGTGATTGGAGAAACCTGATCAAAGACTACATTTTGGAAGGAAAACTCTTCGATGATAGAGATGGAGCCCGAAGGCAAAAATTGCAAAGTGCCAGATTTACAATGGTAAATGAGGAGCTCTATAAGCGTGGATTTACCACGCCATTGTTAAAATGCTTAGGACTTGAGCAAGCCTAATATGCTTTAGCAAAAGTCCACAAAGGTGTATGTGGTGAACATTTGGGAGCTCGAGCACTAGCCTCAAAAATACTTCGAGCGGGGTTTTATTGGCCAACATTAAAGAGAGATGCCAGTGAGAAAGTGTGAAGATGTGAAAATGTCAGAAATTCGCTCCCATAGCATCATTACCAGTCTCTTCCCTCCAAAGTACCCTTTAACCAACACCATTTGCACAATGAGGTCTAAATATCTTAGGACTTTTTCCCTTAGGCATAGGCCAAAGAAAATTCCTCCTAGTAGCCACTGACTACTTCACTAAATGGATAGAGGTAGAACCTCTGGCAACAATCTTTGAAAAGAAAGTAGAGGCGATGGTATGGAAAGATATTATATGCCGATTTGGAATCCCTCGGGTGTTGAATGCCGATCATGGAAAACAGTTTGATTGCGACGCATTTCGAGAGTTTTGTAAAGGCCTGAATATCCAGCTAAGGATCTCGTCTGTATCCTACCCATAAGCCAATAGGCAGGCTGAGGTGAGCAATCGAACTATATTACATGGATTGAAGACCAGATTGGACAATGCAAAGGGAGCATGGGTGGATGAGCTCCCAAGTGTCCTATCGGCATACAGGACAATGAGTCAGGTATCAATAGAAGAAACGCCATTTAATTTGGTGTATGGAATTGAGGCCCTCATCCCGGTTGAAATTGGAGCAAGATCACCTAGATTAATCCCTTACATTTAAGAAATCAACTCTTAGGAGCTTAGACAGAATCTTGATATGATAGATGAACTAAGAGACACAACGAAAATGAAGTTGGCCTCTTATCAACAGTGGATAGCCGCTTATTACAATGCTCGAGTTAAGAGCAGGGAATTGTGAGAAGGAGACCTGGTGTTCAGAAAGTCAACCATTACAAATGCTCACAGGGAAGATGGTAAGTTACAAGCTAATTGGGAATGACCTTACAGAATCAGGAGAATGATTGGACCAAGCACGTGCACCTTGGAGACTTTGCAAGGAAAAAAGATCTCGAAGACTCGGAATGTTAATCATCTTAAGTTGTACTGGCAATAAGAACATTATATTCTTTATTTTATTGTTCTTATTTTTTTGTCATTATTTTATGCTTTCCTTCGTAAATATCATGTGATATTATTATCTGATTTATGAATAAAGGCCATTCATTCATATTCTATACTTTCTGATGTAACAACTTAGTTGAATACATGTGTTACAGGAATAAGAGTAACAGAGGCAAAAGCTGGCCAAACAAAAAGTCCCTAAGCACAAAAGGATGCGAGACGGGCAAATACAAAGTCCCTAAGCACAAAATGGTGCGAGATGGGCAAATAAAAAGTCCCTAAGCGAAAAATGCATGAGACGGGCAAATAAAAGTCCCTAAGCACAAAACGGTGTGAGACGGGCAAATGAAAAGTCTCTAAGCGAAAAATGCACGAGACGGGCAAATGAAAAGTCTCTAAGCGGAAAATGCACGAGACGGGCAAATGAAAAGTCTCTAAGCACAAAAGGGTGCGAGACGGGCAAATGAAAAGTCCCTAACCGAAAAAGCGCAAGACGAGCAAATGAAAAGTTCCTAAGCGAAAAAGATGCGAGACGAGCAAAACAAAATAAGTCCTTAAGCGAAGACGACGCGAGACAGGCATAATACTTGAATAAAAAGTTCTTCTTTCAGAAGAAGGAAAACATTATCTCTAAGAAGAACTGGGGAGCAACGTAGGGAGTGTGTCGAAAGATATGTCAAAAGGTATGCTGTAAGGTATGTTAAGGCACGTCGAAGAACGTGTTACAAGTTTTACTAGTAATATATCTTAAACTTCGTAACATATCTTAAACTTCGTAACATTTTAGTATGTTATACAGCATTGTGGCTACAAAAATGCTAAGATTCCAATAAGTATGATTTCATGAATACAATAATGTGCTAATTATAGCTGTATTTTAATGGCGCATCATGCATGTTAACAAATTGTACTCCTTCGTAATGTAGCAAGCATGTGAAGAAAAAGAAAAATCGCAAAGGAAATGTTGATTTTCATTAAATGAAAATGAATTATTTACAACTGTATATTGCTTGTATTGAATTACAATTGAAATGAAAATCGAAATGAAAAAGAAAAATATCCTCATCAGTCTATGGTAAGGATTGAGTCAGCTAGAAGAGAAGGCGCTGTGTCATCATTAGGATCTTGGTGAGCTGGACCTGCACTAGGATCTTCTGGAAGAACAGCTTCAAAAGGGGGAACATCACTTAAAGGCCCAGCAGTCTCGACAGCAGCAGAGTCTAGCACGGGTTCAATAGCAGTAGAATTAGAGAGTTGAAGATCTTCGCTGTCTAAACAATGCAAAGCCTCAATAGGCTTAGGCTGATTGCGTGGCTCGATGGGCTCGGACTGATCACATGGCTTACGAGGGAGCTAGGGACCTTTGAGGTTTTCCAAGTGATCCATGGTCCTTTCCTCCAAATAATCTTCGGGATCCATCGAGTCAGGCTCATATTCAGTCCAGGGAGGAGCATTATAGAACTTTGCCTCTTCGGTAAATAGGAGCTCAGGGAAGGTCTCGTTAGGTCTTTGCTTCTCTAGCCAAGCACGGGTAAGATAAAAGCTGTACTTGATGAATCCCGCTGAATAAATTTGCTTTTTCTCAAAGCAATCCTGGGAAAGGCGGTATTCCCGAATAGCGTCGGCTTGAACCTCCCTTTGTCGATCCAGCACGTTATGCATTTCGTCAGTGGCCTCATCCCGTTGCGACCTCTCGGCCTCCAAATCGTTCGTTGCTTTATCGTAAGCCTCTTAGTACCCTTGAAGGGAATCAGCTCTCGCCCGTTCATTCTTTAGCTTCAGTTTGAGGTCTATATTTTGTCGTCTCAGAATCTCGTTGTCCCACTTCAACTCGTCCACCCTAGTGGAGAGTGGACGGAGTTGATTGACCTCATTCTGAAGTGCCATGTGCTTCTCCCGAAGCTCGTGCAGCTCTTTCTCATCTCGCTCTCTGAGAGTACGGTGCTGCGCTTTAACAGCCACCACTTGTTGAGCAGCCTGGCAAAACAAAAAGAAAATGATTGAAAACCTAGACTGGAAAAGATAAAACGTATGCACTCTAAAAGAAGGTTGAAGCTCTTACCTTCATCACAAGGTAATCAGAGGTGTCCTCACCTGCGGAAAGATTCTTGAAAATCTTTTTCTTGTCACACGAGAGGATGGTGCTCCAAGCTAGATGAGAAGCTACCTTGGGCTCTTCGATGTTGTAGTTGTCATTGACGCCAGGGTAGGTCTGAAAGTCATCCCCATAGACAACCTTCCCTCCATCTACTCGGTAGCGCCTAAGTGTAGGATAGCCATCTTAGGTAGAATTGGCCTCGCAGGCATCGCATCTTTGATATACAGCCTTTTCTTGTACTTACGACAAGGCTTGCGAGGGGCACGCCTATCATTTGTATTCTTGGGGTCACCCTCTTGGGTTGCAGATTCACTTCTTTATGACCCCAAGCTCTCGTGATCCTCTGAGCTATGGTCACGGATAAGGTACCTCTTTTGTTTACCACGTCCGGCCTCTTGCGTGGGGTGATTAGGCTCGCCAGTGGTTAGATGAGGAGTAGTAGAAGCATGATGGTGCCCCGAACCAGAAGCCTTAACCCGAAGTTGTTTCTGAGATGGGGGAGCTTCTGGAGGAACACTAGAGGAGGATACGATGGTTTTCCTTTGGCGCATAGTAGCTTGGAAGCTCATATCTTAATAACACGAAAAGAAAAAGTTAGCAAACCAGGTCGAAAGACGATAAACACTTGTGTGAGGGTAAAAAGAATTATCGTTAAAAACCTAAAATGTCACCAAAATCGTCTAAGTTAGCCAAATTTTCATCTAACAAAAAGTCGTAAAAGGGACTCCCAAAGGCATTGCCTTTGTTCCACTCAAGATCTTCCTTGGATGAATCACCGGCACCCACAGTCCCAAGCGTTTCATCCCTCGAGTCAAAAGAAGACTCATCTACTAATCGACCTACGAGGTTAGTTGGTTTGGTTGAAGGAACCACGGACGGATGACTAGAACTGGGACTAGGTGTGTGTAAAGCTAAGGGAAGGCTTGTCAAAATAGTGGAAGTTTCGGGGCCAACTCTGCCTACTCCCCAACCAGCTGTTGTAATGTTCTCAGGGGTTAAAAGGGAAAACAAATCTTACTCCCCGGTAGAACATATAAGTTGTATGGATTCGCCTAGGTGGTCCTTCAATGTAGCTAAACTAAACTTTTTCGAGTGCCTTGAGTGGTCACTGGTAACACAATTCCATCTAGTACAGACTCTCAAATCCCTTGGAATCTCAACAACGACCCACTCGCTCTCGAATTTGTGCAACTTATTGGGAAGGTCCGAAAAAATTTTATTGTGAAATCCATCGACCTTTAATCTTTGGAGAGAGAATGTAACTAACCCGGTTAACCCACGGACCCTAAAAAATGCACTCAGAAGGGGAATGGTAGGAACGATGTCTAAGCTATGACATACTATTGAGAATCCTACCAATTCAGCCAATGCATGAGAATGGAGCTGGCAGGGGACTATATCCTTATACCTAAGGAAAGCTAGACCAAACTCAGGAAGTTGAAAATGAAAACCAAAGACTATGGATGCTTTATGTATAACTACGCCACTAGCAACCAAATCAGGTGAGTGTTCCCTGTTTGTTGGAAGCCTATATTGGTAGCCAAGAGGAAGGGGGAAGCGAGCTTTAATCTCTTCTAAGTCTGCGTTTGATAACTTGCACTCAACACCGCCCTTCCTCAGTGTTTTAACTGCACGTTGAGAAGACATAACTAAGGACCGACGAATTAAGGGAGACAGGTGATAGAGGCAGCAGACCTATGACTATGTGGGAGATGTAGACTCTGCAGGAGATAGGAAATGTTGCGACATGTACGATAAATAGCGGGAGACTTACTGTGAAAAGCAAAAGGCTCTGTGAAAAGTGAGAGACTAAAGGCTCACGAGAGGTTAAGAAATGCGGCAAACTGATGTTTGCGGGAGAGTTAGTACACGCGGCAGAGTCCTGGTATAGAGGATTCCTTGCGCGATTCAGCTCAGATTCTACTGGTTATATAACAACAGTAGGGAATATGAAGCGTTGCGTGCCTGGAACACCTTTCGCAAAATTGTGCTTTTTGACCTGCAAAAGATACCAAAAAACATAAAAAATTTAGGAAAAGACTAGAATATTTCGGATTCAAGTGTTTATATACTCTCTTTATTATAATAAATCTAATAAGTGGGGAGCAATTGATATAGCAAAGCCCACATCCACTGGGCTGAAGCCCAAAAACGATAGAGGCCGCCACGTGGCGTAAATTTATTGGGCCATGTGGCATCAAGCGAGAGACATCACAAGCTTGTGGCAATATGTGCGGGAGACTCCTCTCGCCAGTGGAAGGGAACCTATCACGTGCGACAGGTCTCCGATGACCACCCACGTTGTGCTTGCCATCGAATGAGTGTGACCTACGTTCGTGGCCTCCCGCCGCGCGATAGACCTCTTTCGCCTCAAATTGGTGTTTTAGCGTCGTACTAGGAACAAACTCTTCTAAAAGGATGAAATTGCCCTCCAAGTAATTACTCTAAAGTAATGGTAATTTACCCGCCTATAAATAAGTCATAGGCATTATTCTATTCTCTAATTTTGGACTTCTAGTTTTTATGTTTCCCAATACTCAAGAATCTTTGGCTAACTTAAGTATCGGAGTGTTTACGCAGGGAACCACTCCCTGTGTTCCTTTGACTTTGGTTATTTTGCAGAAACCTTTGGGAGACACGTGGAGAAAAAAACAAACACTT
This sequence comes from Heritiera littoralis, assembly GCA_031772115.1. NCBI lineage: Eukaryota > Viridiplantae > Streptophyta > Magnoliopsida > Malvales > Malvaceae > Heritiera > Heritiera littoralis. Next base: position 5,035,265 of record JAPDPK010000037.1, on the reverse strand, counting down.
ACGTCAACAATTACTCATTGTTGTTTTGTGCAACAACACTATCAATGAAGTTTTTTAACTCCACAAGCCGGATTAGAATGATGATATATGTCCTATTTTATTTACTATTTATTTTATTAATACTTTAAAAAAAAAACATGTGTCATCATCTTAACCTTGTTTGTGAAGTCAAAAAACTTCACTAATGGTGTTTCGGATATTAATCCAACTTTTTAACATACGGGAGAAACATTTATTAAACTAATCAAACAAACAAATCAAGAAATTAATTAATATAAAATAAAAAAATTCACATAATTAACGTATGGAATTAAATGATCGTAATTAAGATAAAACCTTTTCCACAAAGAGCTTGAAATTATATCAACACTGAATCATGAGTTGTGTCATGATATAATTTGCAATCAATTTTTATAGACTGATTTTCATATAATAAAATTTTGAAATCTTATATTCATTTTGTGCAAAAAATTGAGATTATAATTTGCTATTAAACCAACTATATTTGTAATTAATTTTCTTAAACTTCAATTGCATCATATTATTTTATAAAGTTACAAGAACAAATAGGAAATTATAATGTTATTTATAATTAAGTATAAAATATCAATTAGACAAATTATCATCAAAATGGATAAATTTAATATAAAATTTTGCAAAATCCACAAATAATGAAATTTGAACACTTCCTGTTTGTGAAATTTGAAAACTTCCAGTTTTGAGTGCCTCTTCTTTATTACTTAATTGTAAATCTTTCACGAGCTGCCTTTACCTTAATTTATTATACGGTAAACTTTTTAACATACGTAAGAAACATATAATAAACTAATCAAACAAACCAATCAACAAATTAATTAATATAAAATAAAAAAATTCACATAATTAAGGTGTGGGACTTAAATGATCGTTATTAAGATAAAACCTTTTCAACAAAGAGCTTGAAATTATATTTTCTCAAAAAAAAAAAAAGAGCTTGAAATTATATAAACACATGTATCATGAGTTGCTTCATGATATGCATGATATGATTTTCAATCAATTTTTATTACCGTTACGTTTCATTCTTGTGCGTCTCAATCCCTTTGATGTTTTTTTATTTTTTTTCCTTTACTTTTTTTTTTTTACAAAACATAATATTTTATGATCAATATATGGTTCTCCCTAGATTTTGTTGATGCTCATTCTACTATAATTGGCTAATAATTGAGTACACAATTGGAAAGCATTACCTTGTAGATTAGAATAAAACAGGTCATTACAAACATGCAATTGCAAAACATCGGTTAAAATTGATGTTAGGGTAAGTATGTTGAATCATACAATCACATGGGTTGATTTTAGGGTTAGTTCGTTGAATTCTAGATCTAGAAAAGTAAAACAACCAGAAAAATTAAGTTTCCTAGTTTGGTAGCTAAAACAAGAAAGGATACACTTGTATATATAATTAACAATTAGATTCTACCAACAACAAGAATTAAAGAACTAATAAGTGAAATAGAGAAATACTTTGTTGAAATTAAGATATTTAATCATCATCGCCCTCTAATAATAAATGCTACTGAGGTCCTAATGTGTTGTAATTAAAATAGGAGGTTAATAAATTTCTTTTTAATCCCTAACCCCTCATGAATTGCTTCATTTGTATCTTACAATTAAGTCCTTTTGCTGTAAATATTTATTTTTAAGCTTTTTTTTGTTACAAATTTTTTTAAGCTAAAGTTGATGGAAAGTGCTTGCTTGGATAAACATCTTTTTGAAACCTAAACTTTTAGGTCTATTTTAATAGGGTTATTCATTGAAACCATTCAAAATGAAATTTTGATATCTGAATTTAACAATTGAAATATTTGGAATCAAAATGAAAATTTACCGCAAATTTAGGAATGTGGGGTACATTTTACTCCAAGTCTAATTGTGCATTGAATTAAGCAGATATGCTATTGATGTTTAGCTCAGACATGTCAGTTTGCTTGGATGGTATTATATTATTTAATTTTATTCACATGTCTAAGCTTGCATGTATGTATTTCATCTTTCTCTCAACACGAAGAAAAGTCACTAAGAATTGCATGTGGATAACTATTTTTCACCATTTTTTAGTCACAATGTTTCAGCTGAAATTATTTAGTTCATGTTTCCAGCCACGTTTAATGACTTCTGTTTATCACATCCAAGACATTGGTAATGCTTCATCACCCTTTGAAAATTCCCCCACGCTAGCTTCTACAGAGCTCACCCGTTTTTTCTTTCTGTCAAATTCAAGCCTGATGGCTCAGCTGACATTGGCAATGCATCGCAGAGAATAATCTTGCTTATATGGAAGACTCTTACGCTGTTTCTTTCTAATTAGCTCCGCCCCCTGCCCCGAGTCCTGATCACATCAATATTTTGACTGATTTCAGCTGTTGTCGAATCTTGACTGAAGAACACAATGGAAAAGTGGGGAAGTCTTGGAAGCTTATACCCAAGATTTCAACAACAAAAACCAACATGGAGGAGAAAATTAGTAGCCTATTGTTATTCTCACTTCACTTTTATAGAGAAGCAAACATGATTGGGGACATGTTAGCAACGCTAGATGTGTGGACAGTTCCTGTGATCTGTGGTTTGCTTAGCTCTTTCGGATTAGCCACTCCTATATAACTTTTTAATACACCTATTATTGTTGGGAAGAATATTCCTCAAACCAAACACCCACAAAAACGGAAGAAAGTAAAAACAAACACAATAATTTTTTATATGGTTTGGTCCAATCAAATTGGCCTATAACCACTCAATCAATTTAATAACCAATCAAACAATTACAACTATGCAATTTTTAGAAGAGAAAAATTACAAACTTCTAATAAACCCAATTGTGCAATTTTTAGAAAGAAAAATTATAAACTCTTAATGAAGATCTCAAAACCCAACTGTACCTTTTTAATAGCTCAAGCACTAGCTATTCTATCGGTGTTTATAACTCTTTGTGATACTTTACAAACCAAGCCTAACACATTATTTGTAAGGGAATAGCCCTTATAACTTCTCTTATACTTTCGATGTGGGATTCAAGGCAAACCCCCACAAATCCTCCCTTGACTTGAATCCCCAAATTGCTCAAACATCATCATCATCATCATCATCATCATCATCTACATCTTCATCTTCATCTTCATCTTCATAGCTTTCTGTCACATCCTGTATATACAGTTTTACACACTTTTCCACATATTTTCTATGGTTGGGCTATCTATGACGCCTTTAACACAATTCACCTACAACAGTAAAACGATTTGGACAACAAATTTTTTTTTAATAATTAATATTCACCGCTACATGAATCAGTTACATCCCCTGAAATTAAAATTTGCAACAAGTAGTACTGTATAAAAATGTCTGAACATACAAATGTAAGCACGATACCTTCAGGATCCATTATGAGCTACCTCGAGCTACTTAAAGCGCAACTAATCCATGGATTGATACTTCAGTTAACTGATACATGTAATTTGTGGATGATGAAAGTAAAGGAGTGAGCAAACCACAGCTCAGTAAAGGAGTTGTATGTAAATCTTGATATTCTGAAATCTATATGCAATAAAATCTTTTATTTTCCTACAGGCTCACTAGGGACCGAAATAAGAAGGATACTATAGTCGGCTAGGGATTCGGATGGAGTAAGGAAGGTATTTTGAAATACCTGTCTTGTTCCGGAACCTAGAATCCACTATAGGGAGTAAGTGATATTTTTGAAAATAAATCACTTTTCCATTACTTTTCATATTCATCTCAAAACAATCTTTTCAACATATAAAACTTTTATTCACAAAGTCTAATATTTTTTAATCATAAAAAGAATATTAGATTTATAAATCTCCATTTCCTTTTTGAAAACACAACACATATCATATGTCTCATATATCACTGAATCTCATAAACAATATCGTACTCATGTAGTACGGTGGACTGACTATATGAAAGTCATCAAATGAAACACTTTTCCATATCATGTCATAGTAAATTTCAAGAATCAATGCTTTTATAAATCAGAGCATTTAAATCAAATAATCTAATATTCATATTGAATTATAAAAAAAAATTAGATTAAATAATCCCCCTTCTCCTTTTTAAACATGTGCTACATATATCACATAAAATATTGTAAATAGAATTGTATTTAATTTAGTACAGTAAATTGTTTAGAAAACCACCTTTCATTTCATTTAAAACATATAAATAATCCTTCATCTTTTCATATCATCATTCATTTAAAATCAGCACTTTACATCTCATGAAAATAGTGGAGACTAAGGCAACACCCTCAATATATCATGCTATAATCCTCATAGGGAACAGTATCAGTAAACACGTGAGATTTATGGCCATAGTCTATAGGTGTCCTCGGTCGTACACTGATCAGGTGTCAACTGGGATGCTGAAGACAGATCAGTGTCAACAGCTTCACACAGCATGTACATATCACATATCACATATCAGCATGATACAGGGCCTATCGTCTCAAAACAGTATATGTGAAATCTCATTACCTTTATGAAATTTAATAAAATCAATAATATCTTTAAGAAAATCCATAAAGGTATAAATCACAGTATCTTGTACGATGAAAACAGTGTTATAAAATAATTACACTGTAGTAATGAATCTCATAATATTCCATTTCGCCGTAAACACATATATTCGTACTTCTACGTTTTAAGTTCAAACATTTCACTTTTAAGATTATCGGAAATCATTTTCTCGTAATTTCATAATTTATGGAAAATAGAAATATTTATTTTCCAAAAATAATAATAATAATTCCATAAACATATTTTTCACTGTGGAACACATGTAGAGACATTTTAGTCTCAAAACATTATTCACATGATAATATCAATTTTGTGGAAATCAGTAAAATGAGAAAAATCTTCAGTCAGTCCATAAAGGATTTTATTAAATCATAGAGTGAATATTTATGGAAAATAATTTATAAAATATTCACTTTTCATCTTTTCATCTCATAAATCATATCATATGCTGTAAAACATGTATGAGAAATATTCTATATTCTTATTTCCAGTAAAACTGGTAACATAAATATTTAAATAATATTTTTCGGTATATTCATGTTTTATGTAAAATAATAAATTCCTTATTTTCAAGGCTAGGAAATCCTCAAATCATGTTATTAAATATTTTCTAATATTTTTAGAAAATATTCTAGAAATTTCAGCAACATATTGGCTGCTATTATCCTAGTCCTCCTGCAAATTAAACACAGTTCCAATTTTCATATACAGCCTCAATTCCACAGATTTTCATGCAATTCGTTTCAAAAATACTCATAATAAATTATTTGCATAATAAATATGCATTCGAAATATTGCTGTAGTTTACATACGCATCCCTTACCTGTTTAGTGTTAGCGATTTTCTCAATAACGTTGCGTGTAATCCACTTCTCTTGAGCTGCAAAGCATTTTACCAACTATATTAATTCATCTTTCTTGAAGTTTTGGCCGACTTTACCTCTTACTACCAATTTATTATCTCGCTACTATACACTATATTTAAACTTATCACATGATAAGCAATTATTTTCTATCCATGACTTTTATAAAAATTTCGGCAACATAACAGCTATAATTGTCCTAACCCTCCTGCATGAAAAAAACAATTTTATATTCCCAAGCCAGTTGATTTTAAACCATTATAGTATCCAATTCACAAATCATTCTGAAATCTTAATCAAATCAATCTATAAATAGTTTGAGATTTATCTTTAAAAACCTCAATTAGATCAACATCATTACCTATTCTCACCCATAATCTTATTTAATCATATCCTCAAAATTTCAAATTTAATATTTAAAACCTCAAATCAAATAAACTAATTCCATATGAATTTACGACTAATTTATACAAATATCTTACCTAGAGTTAACACTGGCAATTTCATTCTCCCAGGCTCAGTCAACTTCAACCACTCTTGTATAAATTCTACACATTCAAATACATATTCACACTTAAAATTTTACAAAATTATTCAACAAAATAATAATAATAATAATCTTCTTACCATATATATATATATTTTTTCTTTGTCCTGTTCTCTTTTCCTTTTCTCTTCTTTTTCCAATTTGCTCTGTTCTGTTTTTTTTCTTTTTTTTTCTCTGCTGAACCGATCAGAACCGGTTTAGCCTAGCCTCGTCGATGATAGCAGCAGTGATGGCAGCGTGCAGTTGAAGGCAACGTCGCATCGGTTGTGGCTACCAGTGGTGCTAGCAGCTCCTCTTCCCCCTTTTCTTCTTTTTTCTTTTTTTTTTCTTTATCTGTTTTGCTCTCCCTATTGCCTCCGATAGCTGGCCTTGACCGACTCCCTCTACCCGCCGGCCTTTCCTTCTGATCTACTCTCCTCCTTGGCTAATGTCGATCGAGCCTCTTTTCTTTCTTTCTTTTTCTTTTCTCTTTTCCCTTTTCTGTTTGTTTTTTTTCCTTGCCAATAGCGGTCGACTCCGATGTCTGTACCTCTCTTTCCTTCTCTCTCCTCCCTTCTCACCTGCATCGGCTTTCCCTCCCTTCGACAGCCGATTCCCTTTCTCTCCTTCCCTCTTTCGATTTCTTTCTCTTCTTTTCTCTTTTTTTTTCTTTTCTTATTTATTATTTTTTTTATTGAAGTTGGTTCCACCGACTTTCAATTTCCAGGCAAGCTTCCAAATGGATATTTTTATTATTTTATTTTATTTATTTATTTTAAGTATTTATTTATTTATTATATGTATATATATTAAATATACATATAATATACACACTATATATCTTGTATATAAATTTATATATATTTAAATATATATTTATCTTATACCTATTTTATAAAATACTTTTATTTTATTTATTTTTTTATAATTAATTATTTCATGGAAATTGAATTTGCAATAAATCCATAAAATTAACTTTAAAAGTAGAAATTTCTCGGATATCACACTTTCCTCCTTTCATAAGATCACTAACATTCAACTTTGACTTAGAGAAGGTCACGAACTTTCGCCTCTAATACCACTTGTTTGGGAAAATAGAAGAAAGCAAAAACAAACACAATAATCTTTAATGTGGTTTGGCCCAATCAATTTAATAGCCAATCAAATAGTTACAACTATGCAATTTTTAGAAGAGAAAAATTGCAAACTCCTAATAAACCCAACCATGCAATTTTTAAAGAAAAAAATTACAAACTCCTAACAAAGATCCCAAAGCCAAACTACACCCTTTTAATAGGCCAAACATTAGCTATTCTATCAATATTTACAACTCTTTGGGATACTTTACAAACCAAGCCTAACACATTATTTTTAAGGGAAAAGCCCGTATAACATCTATTATACTTTCGATGTGGTATTCAAGGCAAACCCCAATAATTATTTCATTTATATGTTTGAAGAATAACTTGCAAATTCAAAATTTCTTATATGTAAACAATGATTAAAGGTAAGCAAAAATCAATTAAAGGCAATTAACATCGATTAATAGAAAAAGAACCTGATGTGGGCCACATATTAATTGAAATTAAAAATAAAAAAAAAATAATAGCAAGTATAATAAGAACAATAATAATGATTTTATTGTCATTATAAATAAAAAAATATGTATTTCATTATAAATATAAATAATAAATATGTATATTATTATTAAAAAATTAAATAATTAAGGTGCAATTTACCACACCACTGCACTCTCCTACATAATACACTTTCCCCGCACAGGAGAGTGCACAAAGTCACTCTCTTGCGCGAGAGAGCCACCTGCGGGAAAACCACTTTGTCGCGCAAGAGACCTTGGTTATACTTTTTCGCACAAGAGATTGTGGTTACACTCTCTTGCGCGACAATCTCCCAACCCACTCAGGTGACCAATGTTTGCTATATGAGTGGGAAACCTACTTAGACACCTACGAGATATTTACCTAAATTTATTTGACCCAGACACGTGGCTGGGCCATAATCAAGTAAGTCTAAAAGGACAGAAAGGTAAATGCGACCCAATTCCACTCTATAAATATAGTTTAAATGATTTTTTATTTCAATTAATCACTATCTTTCGACTGAGACTTTGCTCAGCTTCTGATTTAAGCATTGAAGTACACATGCAAGGACAAATCCTTGCGTCTCTTTGATTTCTTCTTTTTTAAAAAGTTCTTGGCAGACATGTGGACATGAAGATTGAGTTCCTACATTGAAGAAATTTATTGTTGTAAACAAGCATTAACAATTGGCGCTATTTATGGGAATCTAATATGATAAGCTTTGTTGTGAAAGATAGTGAGAACAAGATCATTAACGAGGGAAGTGAATGAGGAGGAAGGTTTAGTTAACTCTCCTGATCATTAAACACATCAGGAAACTCAAGTGCCAGAAGCTAAACTTGCAAATATAGTCTCAATAGTGGAATCCAAAGCTCGAAGGCAAATAAATGAAGAGACTACTCATGCGCTAAAGGTCTTGGTAGTTTTTTTCAAAGAAGCACTTTTCACAAATGTGTTTGCCACCGACTGTTCAAAATCTCGCATGAGGAAGTCAACCACAACAGACTAATGAGGTAGACCCTCCACACTAGACCGATCTAGGGGAGATTGTGCGCCAGATTGGTTTTGGGTGACTAGAGTGCACTGTACCAGTCTGTTGCAAATTGGAGTGCACCAGATCGATTTGCAACAGACTGATGAGTGCCAAACTAGTGTGCAAGAAAGTGACATGAGCTAGGCTAGTGTGCGGGAGAGTAACGTGCAGCAAACTTTTATGCGTCGATTGACGCGTGACATACTAATGTGCGGCAAACTGAAGCATGATAGACCGATGTGTGAAAGACCAATCGCAACAGACTAGAGTACAGCAGACCATAAGAGCAGACTTAAGGCTACGATTTGGGGAGTATTAGTTTAACAGTACGAGATATGTTGGGACAATAAACTCCAATGAAGAAGCCCATTGAAATACTATTAAAATTTTCAACTCGAAAACTAACTCGACCTGGAATCTTGGTTTGGAAAGAATAGAAGATAAGTGTGAGATCCCCAATTTTCTCATATTCAATGCAAGTCATAGAGTGTAGGAAGTTGAAAGAAAAATATTGATTTTTAAAAATATTTAAATGAAGGGTCTATTCGATAAGGTTTAGAGAGGTACTTAGTGAGGGCCCCACCAGGACTTCTTTATCCATATCGAAGTGAGACTCTAAAATGATGATATTTGAGGTGAAATATGAATATAGCAGGAATCTGCATCTCAAAATCACCCCTTTTGAGTGTATTTTGAAAAGTGAGAAACAAATTCAAAAATGACGATCGTGTCCATATCTCAGAATAACTTTCTTGAATAACGATCAAACCAAATTGATTTTGAACGCACAGACTGTCATAGGATAATCTTTTCGTAAAGAAGTTTCACGTAGATCCAGCCTGTGAACTAAATTACGCAAAACTGTTAAAAATAACGTGAACGAAACCAAAAGCTTTCGTTAAGGGGTAGTTTCGTAATTTCACTGCTCATGACCAGTCCAACTATCTTAAGAGTCAATAATTGACTATGTTTGACCCAAATATATAGAAAGTAATGAAAATAAAATATTAAATCTGAATTTAAAAATATATATTAAGCTAATGTTAGGGTATAAATGGAAATAATGAAATTGCATAGGGGTATTTTAGTCTTTTCTCAAGTAGTTGGTCCAATTGATCAACCTTTGACTTAAATTGACCCAAAATAATTAAAATTAAATAAAAACTAAAATTTAAAAATTTGATTGGGAAATAATATAAGGGGAACTTTGCTTATTTAGATATGTGGCAAGTTCTTATTGGATAGAATGTTAATAAAGGAAGACCAAATAGAACAAAAAGCTCAGCAATTTATCTTCATGTTGCCGACTTTCTCTACAGCACACCAACTTTCCCTGTTTCTGCTCTAGCTACACGTTCTGTTTCCTTTTTTTCACGTTTCCCCCATGTTTACCTGGCCAAACCTCATTTTCTCTTCAGAAGCCTCTTCTCCACCTCAAGACCACCTTAAACCAAGAAAGAAGGGGCTGATGTGAATCCACTTGCTCTAAGCTTGGATCATGTGATTAAAGGTTTGGATTGAATTAAATGGGAGTGTAGAGGTGCAGGGCAGATTCTGTTATTGAAAGAAAATAGAGAAATTTGGGTGATTTCCATGTTTGTTGGGTAGTAATTAGGAGCAAATAATGAATTGAACTTGGTTATGATGATGATTTTCCAAAAAGATTGGTATAATGGTAAATTACAAACTTTGGGAGTTGGCGTGAATGGAGAAATCAACCGGCCATATTTGGCTAGACGTGGGTGATGATATTTTGATGAATTGGATGTGTTTGATGTAATTTTTAAGTGAGTAGATAATGTCTATAAAGATTGAATTGAACAAAGAATAAAAAATCATGAAGATGGATATGGCAAATTGGAGTCTCTCGGCCAAGAAGGAAAAAAAGAAGAAATGTTGGTGTGGTTTTATTTAATTATGATTCTAAGATTAATAAAATGATGAATAATAATAAATTTCAAAATTAGATTGGAGAAAAGATAAAATAAGAGAATGAGAAGATATTGGCCATGAAGGGAAAGGATAGATGTAAATCCAAAATATATTAATTGAAGAACTAATATAAATGATGAATGAAAATCAATTGATAAAATATTAGAATTGAAAAGTAGTAAGAAAAACTTAATAATGAATATTAGGGTTAAGGCATAAATTACGAGATGATCATGATAAATTCTTTAATTTAATAGCTAAAGAGATAATGTTAATGTGATTTATATATATATATATATATATATATATATATATTAATTGAGGAATAATGTAGTAATGTATAAAGATTAATGAAAACATTTGAGACATAAAACTTGAAAAGAATTATAGTAAGTGTAATTGTATTATGGTAATTGGTAGAAAAGAAAATAAAAGATAAACAATGAGAATAAAAACCATAGAGAAATTAGCCAAAGCCTAATATAAGAACTTTTCATGTAAAAAAAATTATAAGTTTATAATTGAATAATTAATCTAGGAAAATAAGTCAATTTAATTATAATTAAAGTTTGATATTTAATAAGAAATAAAAAAAATTACCATGAAAGTGATAAATTAGAAAATAAGGAGTAATAAAATAATTATTAGAATTGAAATATGAATTATTGACGGGAATTCATAACATATGTACTATAGTGATATATTGGAATTTAAATACAAATTGCAATTATTGGTGACATGATAATTAAAGAAAGAATGGAATTTAAATTGAAATTATATTTTGGTATTTAGTAAAAAATAGAATAAATTAATTGTTGAGAATGATAAATAGAAAATAGGAAATTATGGAATAATTATTAGAATAATAATATAGAAGTTTGAAAATAATGTAGAATTATTGTGTAGTGATAGGAATTGGAAAGATAAAGAGGTATAAATAGAGTTACCAGATTTTATATAGCACGAAAATAGAGGTAAGAAACATGTATAAGAGTTGCATAGGATATGTTTTACTTACAATTGAAAATTTTCGAAGATTCAGTTTTAATCGTTCCTCACCCAATTTCTCCGAATACAAGAAATATAATTTATCTTTAATTCCTACAAGTCTAAATATTGTATTACATGACATGTTTTACATGAATTGATTTAAATGAAATGATTTACATGCATTGAATTACATTAAATGACTTACATGAAGTGAGTTACATGATATGATTTACATGAATTGAATAACACTACAAGAAAATTGATTTTCAGCGACGGAAATTTAGCTACGGAATTTTTCCATCGCTGAAAAGTAGTATTAGCGATGGATTAGCGACGGAAATTATACAGAATTTAGCGACGGATTAGCGACAGAAATTCGTCGGAAATTAGCGACGAAATATTTATCGTCGCTAATTATGGTGCGAGATACTGTTCAATTGCGCCAAAATATTATCGACAGAATTAGCAACAGAAATTTCTGTCGCTAAACCCAAAACATGTATAGAAATTAGCGACGGAATTTTTCCGTCGCTAATTCCGTAGCTAATGACCTTTAGTGACGGAATTAGCGACGGAAAAATTCCGTCACTAATTTCCCTTCATAACAAAGAAGAAAATAAGTAAATAAAATTAGCGACAGAATTTTTCCGTCGCTAATGACCTTTAGCGACGGAATTAGCGACGGAAAAATTCCGTCGCTAATTTCCCTTCATAACAGAGAAGAAAATAAGTAAATAAAATTAGTGACGGAATTTTTCCGTCGCTAATTCCGTAGCTAAAGATCATTAGCTACAGAATTTTTCCGTCGCTAATTTTATTTACTTATTTTCTTCTCTGTTATGAAGGGAAATTAGCGACGAAATTTTTTTGTCGCTAATTCCGTTGCTAAAGATCTTTAGCTACGGAATTAGCGACGGAAAAATTCCGTCGCTAACTTTATTCACTTATTTTTTCCTCTGAACGTGAAAAATAGAAAGAAAAATTAGCGACGAAATTTTTCCGTCGCTAATTTCGTAGCTAATGACCTTTAGCTACGGAATTAGTGACGGAAAATTTCCGTCGCTAATTCTATTCACTTATTTGCTCAGATATATGAAGAGAAATTAGCGACAGAAAAATTCTGTCGCTAATTTCCCTCCAAAAAAGTGAATAAAATTAGCGACGGAATTTTTTCCGTCGCTAATTCGATAGCTGATGACTTTTAGCTATGGAATTAGCGATGGAAAAAATTCCGTCGCTAATTTCCCTCCATATTATCTGAGAAAAAAGTAAAGAAATTAAAATTCCGTCGCTAATTCCGTAGCTAATTACCTTTAGCTACGGAATTAGCGACGGAAAAATTCCTTCGCTAATATCTCGTGTAACGTGTTAGATCTATTTAGCGATAGAATTTTTCCGTCGCTAATCTGACGGAAATTCTGTCGCTAATGCCTCGAAATTCGTGATTCCCCCCCTTTTTCCTCCCCTTCCCGCCCGTGACTATCATTTTTTTCTCCTCTCCTTTTTCTCTCTTCCCTCTCCCCTGTGCGCCGCTGGTCCCTTGCCCCACCGAAGCTTCGCTGCCGGTCCCTTACCCCTCCACCTGCCGCCGGTCACCCTCCCTCCTCTCCTCACCGCCGGTGCCTCCTAGTGTATAAAGAAAAAAATCTAAACAGCCCCCTCCCCCACTGCCACTGTGCCCATCGGCGCCGCTGCTGCCGCCCGTCCCCCGCTAGTCACCGTTTGTTGCTGCCGTTGCATGCCGCTGGTCATACAGTGGTATAGGAGTTGTATTATTTTTACATTTAAAAGATATATTTATTTGTTTGTTAGTTTGTTTCTTTAAAATATATATGTTTATTTTTGTGTATTTGTTTAATTTGTTTATTTAAAATATATATGTGTTTATTGTTGTTTATTTGTTTAATTAGTTTATTTGTATTTATAATAATATTAGTAGAAAATTTGTAATTAAATGTTTAAAGTTATTTTTGTTAGATTTTAAATATATAATTTATTTATGTAAATTTAATTTGGTCATAATATTATTAATTATGAAAATTTATTGTTGTTTTAGTGTATCTAATTATATGATATTAATAGATTAATTGAATTAGTATTATTAATTTTGGGACTAATGTGAGATATACACATTGTTATATATATTATTTTTTTTCATTGCATAAATGTATATATTGTTGTATTAATAGTTTTAATATGTATTGTAACGAAAGTTGTATGTATTGTAATCGTTATTTTTTTATTTTAAAATAGAAAGAAAATAATATTTAATTTTTAATATATAGTTTTTATGCTTTTGTAGGTTATTTAATATTAATAAGGAGTGCTTTGGTAGATTGTGTTCGTGAAGTAATATTTTAACTATTTTATTATGCATTTTATAATAAATAATTGTTAATTTTGATTTAAAATTTTTATTTTGTTTTTGAATTGGTTGAGATATTTGCTTTGATTGCTATATTTTATTTATTTTGTGCGGTTTTGTTTATTAAATTACATATCTTTTATTCAGATTGTATCATGAATAAGGATAGGAGTTGGATGTACAACCGGTTAGATAGTAATAGTTATATTACAAATGAATTTTTAAATGGTGTGACTGTATTGGAGGAATGGAAACAACCCGCACACATGTGTACGGCCTTGGAAGCAGTTCACAAAACAGAGATATACTTGAGTCATCCACCTCCTCAGCAAGTCCAATATTCTCAGTTTCTCAATCAACAGTAGGCCAGGATGAGCGAATTGATGTTATAGAAGAGAAACTTGATGAAGTTCTCAAATATTTACCCCAAATGCACCAATGGATGGCTAAGATGACTAATGCATGGAAGAGTAGCAAAGGAGGCCCTTCAAATCTTGATGATAGACAGACACCGAACCTTGGAGATGGGCCTTCTTCATGGATCTCTGTTTTAATGTAAGAAATTTAAGTACTTTGTTCTTTTTATGTTTTAAGAATTTCATGGTTGTTGAGAGATGTTATGGATTTGATGAATTTTAACCATGTTTTATGATTATGTATAAATTTTATTCAGAATTTATGTTTATGTATTAAGGTTTTTTCAATGTTGCTATAGTCATGAATTTAGGGTTTTAACATGAATTTAAGCTTAAGCTTAAATTTAAATATATTTTGGAAAACTTTTGGAAACAATTTTGGAATTTTACATTTTGATAGCGAAATGCATAAATAATAGATGTGATGAAAAACTATATTATTAGCGATGGAATTCAAAGAAATTAGTGACGGAAATAATAGCATTAGCGACGGAATTTTTTGTTGCTAATATCATTAGCGCGACGGAAAATTTTTATTATTAGCGACGGAATATTTCGTTGCTGATAACATTCAGCGACAGAAAAAATTTGTTATTAGCGACGGAAAATTCCGTAGGTAAAAGTATTAATTTTATCGATGGAATATTTTCATAAAATTTAAAAATAAAAATAAAATTAGCGACGGAAAATTCCGTCGCTGATATTTTTACCTACGGATTATAAGTAACCGATTTTCATTTTAGCGACAGAAAATTTCCGTCACTGATAACAAAAAATCCTTCGCTGATAAGAACAAATTCCGTCGCTAATTATCAGTGACGGAATGAGCATTAGCGACATTGATTTTTCCAACGGAATTTTTCCGTTGCTAATCCGTCGCTAAAACCCTTCAGCCACAGAATCAGACTTTTAGCGACGGAAAATTCCGTCGCTAATTCCGTCGCTGAAAGTCTCTTTTTTTGTAGTGTTACCTGACATAAGTTACATGAATTGGATTACATGAATGGTTTACATGAAATAATTTACATGAATTGATTTAATGAAATAATTTATATGATTGGAATTTCATGAAATGATTTACATGAATTGATTTATATGAAATGATTTTACGAAATTGATGTCTCCCTGATGATTGTGCATACGAGACAGTGATGATTAGGCTGGGAGACGTCCCGGACCTTCCCCTTTACGTGATATGACAGTGGGAATTATGGTCAAACCCACAAGTTTACACAGTAAGCACCTGACCAATGCAAATTGTGAGTGATCGACGATGGCCATTCGTTACAGTGTTTTGTAGGATTGGCTAAGGAATTTTGGATCCCTGGCCTTCTCAAACAGGTCCCTTACGGGATACAGTGCATGCATGAATCTCTAGGAGATTATTTTTCTATCGATATGTGAAATTTAACAGATGATAGATTGATTTAATAATTGGATTTACGAGAATAGTGTATGATTTGATTGAAAAGTTATGAAAGAAGTGATACGAGTTTTACAGTATTTCTTTTCCCGATACAAGTGCATTTTTCCTATTTTAATGATCCAGTAGAATAAGTGATTTGGCATAATGCAGGTAAACAATGTTGTAAAACAATTCTGATAAAATTTCAGTAATTTACCTGCATTATTATACATTAATCACGATTTGTAAATGCATCGCATTGCTTAATTAAACAAATATTTTATTAATTAATGATTTTATCATCAACTATATTCCTCCTTATAGTCGCTTTTAGGGACCAGAACACTACAGGTACTCCAAAGTACCTCCTATACTCTACCCGCCTTCTTAGCCGACTATAGTATCCTTCCTATAGCATACCCTAGTGAAACGTTAGGAAATAAATTTTTTTATTGTATTTTAATATTTAAGTTTAACATGTCTTTTTCATAAGTAGTGAAATATATTATTTTATTTAACTGCATATAGTACGCGCTTTTATATATGTTTCTTACTGGGCTTTCCCCAGAGCTCACCCCCTTACTCACCATCCTAGATAGCCCACCAGTGTACGTACCATCCGCTGCAGTATGATAATTGAAGGAAATTATTAGAAGTTTAAAGTGCTCAGTGACCAGCTATAAATACAGTTTTATATTTATATTCTGACTAGTGAATGCACAGTAGATGTATTTATGATGGGAGGTAAATAATGTAATGTTAATTGAAAGAAATGTACATGAGTTAGTGAGAAGTAATTTCACTAAATTATTACAAATAGAATTGTAATTACTATGTTACAGAATTTTATTCTGATTTTATATTTATTATTTATGGATTATTTTATTTAATGGTAAAATGATTGTAATTGAAATGAAAATTTTAGAATGAACTTACATGGACACCAAATGCAAACCAATTGATACCCAATGATGAGAAAGATTGTAATGAAAAGGAAAAAGTTAGTTCGAAATTTTATAATTTCGGATGTTACAATAAGCGAGTTGGAAAGAGGAGATTAGCACCTTTTACCCGTGATAAGGGAAAAAGACTTACAAATCAAGTAAATTCATCTAGGATGAGAAGCCAGTCTATTTCCACAGCCCAAGAAACAAATGATGTGAAGAAGATGGTTGAGAAAATTCTGAAGGAAAAAAAGTTGGTGTCAGTTGACAATAGCCAAAGGAGACGGATACTATTTAGTGCATCAATCATGAAGAACACCTACCCATAAATGCAAGATGCCTTAAATGACGACGTATGCAGGAAAGACTAACTCGTATGATCACATGTAGAACTATGAGTCGATAATACTCCTCCACGGTTGGGAGGATGAAACTATGTGTAGAGCATTCTCAATCACTCTAACGGGTCACGCAATGAAATGGTTCAATAGTCTGAAAGAGGGGTCCATTTCTTCATTTAATCAACTGCATAGTGAATTCTTGAGGGCATTCATGATTAATAATCAGAGAAAGAAGGATATGACATACCTATTGACTTTGATGCAAGGCAATAAGGAATCTTTGAAGAGTTATGTGGATAGATTTCATGATGTCACTTTGGAGATTTGTGATTGTCAAAGCCCCACTCGTTCCCAGGCTGTTGGCGAGCATCCCCTAGGCGCCCTTCGTCCCAGGTTTACCCTGACAACGTGTGGTAGGCGATCGCCCACACTCACTTACGTATTGTCCGCTTCGACGGTCGCCCACCTCACGGCTTTGTCCCAAGGAGCCTGGAGAACCTAGGTCATAATCTCTTGAGCACGTTTTCTGAGGTTTGAACCCTGGCACCCTTAGGTACCCAAGCCTTACACTCATCATACCATTTGGACAACTTGTCCAAATGGTATGATGAGTGTAAGGCTTGGGTACCTAAGGGTGCCAGGGTTCGAACCTCAGTGAAAATGCGCTCAAGGGATTATGTCCTAAGTTCTCCAGGCACCTTGAGACAAAGCCGTGAGGTGGGCGACCGTCGAAGCGAAAAATACGTAAGTGAGTGTGGGCGATCGCCTACCACACGTTGTTAGGGTAAACTTGGGGTGAAGGGCGCCTAAGGGATGCTCTCCCACGGCCTGGGAACGGGTGGGGCTCTGACAATAAAAACGCACGTTTCTATGTCAATTCCAGGATTATATCAAATCAACTCAGTGATGAAAGAAAAGAAGGATGAGGAGCTAATTGTATTCACCCCTCTAACAAAGGAGATGTGATCAACCTTTACGATGATCCAATGGTAATATTTGTGGAAGTTGCCAAGCACACTGTTAGTCGAATTCTGGTGGATAACGAAAGTTTAGTGAACCTCATCTATTGGAATTGTTTTGAGAAGATGAACATTAGTGAAGATAGGGCATGTCAAGACACCTTTGTATAGATTCGCGGGAGAGAAGGTGAACATAGCTGGGTCTATATAACTGCCCATCACCTTAAGAGAAAGTCCTAAAGATATGACCCAACATGTACTGTTCATGATAGTGAGGTCGAACTCCATAGCCTACAATGTAATTCTTAGACTACCGGTGTTGAATGATATAAGGGTTGTGATCTCTCCATGTTACTTGCTAATGAAGTTTCCCACGCCAAATGGAGTGGTCAAGTTAAAGGAGACCAAAAGAAAGGAAAGACCTATTATATCTTATCCACCAGTAGCAAAAGGATTTGAAAGAAGGAAACCCTTACCATTGCTATCACATTCCTAATTGTAAAATTTAGGACTTTTTTTTTTCTTTTTCACTCAGTCGGTTGTGCTATGCTCATTGTCATCACTCAAATATTAAGCTAGACTTACTTAGCTAAATCATTATCCAACTATTTAGATAGGTCCTAGTACGGTCATTTACAGTATGTATTTACTTTTATTTACATTTTCATCTCAATTACATCAAATCAAGTTAAAGTGCTCCTTAACTATACTCGAATAAACCACCTCAACTATATAAATATCCAGCATCATAAGACTATAATTAACACTCAGACTCCTTTAGTTTACATCCCTTTACATACTAATGTACTAGACAATAAAGTCTGAAATATAATAAAGTAACTACTTAATTATACTTTCAAGGTACATTATGCAAGCTTCGTAGGAATTCAATCAAAATCCCTCCTTAACAAGAGTAACTACTACTACAAATATAATCTGTAAGGCGGAAAGGGGTGAGCTTACACCTAATGAGAAATATATATATATATATATATATATATAAGAACTAATACTATGCACAACTATATGCGTGTGTCCAAAAACATGCTCATGCACTTACAGTCACTATCAAAATACAGTGCTTGGGCACTCTATCGGAAAAGACACTATAACCAATAAGGGTTACTAGGTTGAGTATAGAAGGATGCTTTATAGTACCTCACTTGTCCCAATCCCTAAGTTCGACTATAGGGAATTTATGACAATTTTTACAGAGAAGGAATTCATGCGTATTAAATCAGTGTCAAAACCTTTCAATCTTTAGTGACAATGGTGTAGAATAAACAATCGTTATCAATCATTTATAATTTAAAGTTGGTCAAATCAATAGTACATACATATATACATTCAGTAAGCACTCAGTAAATAGTTCAGTATACAATTCCACTAAATATTTTAGTAAACCATTTAGTAAGTCATTCAATAAACAGTTCAGTAAACCGGTGAATAAATGATTTATTAAACAACTTAATGATCAATTTAATAAACCAGTCAGTAAGTAGTTCAAAAAACAATCAGTGAACAATTTAGTAGACAAACCAGTAAATAGTCAATAAAAAATTCAGTATATGGTTCAGTAAATAGTTCAATAACAATTTAATAATCAGTTCAGTAAACAGTTCTACAATCAGTTTAGTAAACAATTCAATATACGGTTTAGTGAATAGTTCAATAACAATTCAGTAATGTGAGATTCAAATTTTCTAGTACCTTTGTATACTGTTAAGGAAGCTAGAAAAATAAGATATCTCATGATTGTTCAAATGCCTTATGCCTTGTAGTTATAAGAAAGAACTAGAATGTGTTAGACTTCTCTTGTTCCGATGAGGACAAAACTTGATATTACAAGCATTTAGAGCCAAATATGGAGATGTTAAGAATCTGCACCTTAAACTCATTTGTTTTTGCATGTTTTAAAAGTGTGCAATAATTTTGAAAATGATAATTAAGTCTATAGGCTTGGAAAAGTTTCATGAATAACGATCAAACTAAGTTGACTTTTGACCAATTGACAGGTCTATATGAATCCCTGTGCAAAGAAGTCTCAAACTGATAGATTGAATCACACAAAACTGTTAAAAACTATGCAATTGGATGGTTAGGCTATTTTGGTAATTTTTCCCTATGACCAGTCGAACCCTACCAAAAGCCTAATCAATGATTAGAATAAGTTAAGTAGATATATTTTATGAGTGAATAAAATATTTTAGAGGTTAGACTGAATGTTTATACAGAAATTAAATCGTGAAGGGAAAAATAGGGATTTTTGAAAAGTATAAGGGCATTTTGGTAATTTTTCACATAAGATATTAATTTGAAAGAGATTTCTAGTCTTATTCTCTTCCATTTTCGTCCACTATCATCATTTTTGAATTTGTTGCACATAAACCTACGCATACTCATCTTAAAGAATTCTGAAAACTAGTCTTCTTGTCCCTTAGGCATTCTAGGCCCAAATTTCACACTTTTGCCACTTCGGAGGCAATCTAAGTTACAAATTGTCTTGTCAGGCCCACTTGACAGTTTTCTCGATAACTACACCACAGAACGAAATTGGTTTTCGTAACTTAACTTAGTATTCTAATTCAGCACCTTCAATAGGTATAGGGAGAATAGAGAAATTTGGAATCTCACACTTACATTGCGCACTTTTTGCTTCAAGTCCATGCATAGCCTACGTCGTGCACTTTTGTAACATCCGAAATTATAAAATTTCGAACCAAATTTTTCCTTCTCGATACTATCTTTTTCTTTCAATTAATCGGTAACAATAGGTTTGCATTCAGTATCAGTGTAAGTACAATTCATCTTTTCATTTCAACCAATTCGATAGACCATTAATTCAATTAATAATAATAAATTAAATACAGACTAAAATATAATAACTACAATTCCGTTCACAATAAACTTTACATAAGTTACATCCCACTAATGTCAGAACTTATTATTTTGTACTGTACATGTATGAAATTGTAAATTTTAATAAATAAATAAATTATTTTGTATGTTTTTATAAATATTAAGTGAACAATAATGTGGGCCCCACTTAGTTTTCAATGCCCGGATGATGATATGATAGAGAAAATTTTTTTTGGAAGGTTAAATAAAGATATTATAGTGATTTGGAAGTTAAAATACCCAAGTTGCATTGTTTTATGAATTATGAGAAACAAATTGGAAAATGACGGATACATCCAGAGGGTATTTTCATAAATTTCTCCCAAACTAAAATGAATTAGGACAAAGTAAAAATATCATGTTATTCTAAATAAAAATTACTTTAACATGGTGTCAACGGATTTGTCGAAATGGTCACAAAATAAAAAAATTTCGTTGTCGGGTCATGGGGGTAAAATCGTAATTTCTCAGTATCTATGCAACGCGCAACAACGAAACCACTTCCAATCATCTAGTTATGATTAATATCACCATTTGGAACTGGAATCAGAATTTTTGAAGCCTGTTTACACGGTTTTACGCTAACGGACTGGTAAGAGCAAAACTGTCCGAAAAAGTTATAATAAGGGGCATTATGGTAATTTAGTAAAATTCTGGAAAGTTCCCCATATTTCTTCAGCAACCAGCCGGTACTATTGAATTGTCTTCAACCTTCATCCACACCACAATAACCAAAAAGGAAGAGAAAGAAAAATTTCCAACAAAAATAACTAACAATCTACTTAAAATTTCAACAAGGTTTTTATACCAAAATTGTTCTTCTCCTTCTCCTCTATCATCGTATACCCATATCTCATCCTATCAAGCAACATACAAAGAGAAATCAAGCCTCAAACTTTCGGCCAAGCATTGGTAAGTTGCCATTCATGGTGTTTTTCTTAAGTTTAATGGAATGAATCATTTCTTTCAAGTGTAGTAAGCATGATTATAAGCAAAGATTTGTTTAAATCATGAAAAATAAAAATGTGCCATTAATATACCATTCGGCCAAGCATGGATCTAGGGGGTTTCATGGCGTTTCAAGCATTTAAATGGTGCCAATTAAATCATTAAGCATAGGAAAATAATATGGTAACATTAGAATGGTGAAAATCATGCAAAAATGGCCATGGTGCATTTCGGCCAAGGTGAAGGGGAGGGGAATGGTGGCTGATTATGATGGTTTGAGGATTGATTTAAACTGTAGAATTTACGAGGAGTCTGTTGGAATGCTCGGATTTAAAATCCGACACAAAACGAAGAAGTTACATTATGTAACCAGTAGAATTTATACTGCAAAAATAATTGCAGTATTCACTATGGCTGCATTTTAGTATAAATTAGAGCTTAAAAATAAGAATTAAATAAGCTAATAATTTTGGTGAAATTAAATCACAGCCTGAGAATTTTGATGATCGTGTGGTGCATTTGGTAACGCGAATTCGATAGATAGGTAAGAGACGTGTGTGTAAATTTGTAGGTATATCCGAATGCATGTTTTTCATGCTATGAATTTTATAAGATTTGTGGAGTTTTGAACTTCCTTGAAATGCTATGATATTTGGGTTTTCTGGCTATTTATATTTGGCTCGAAAGTGTAGGGAGGGTAAGACTCGGGCAACGGTTATGCTGCCGAAATTTATTAAAAATATTTTTAAAAATGTCATAAATATTTTAGAGCATTATTGATTTTTCTCCTAGCCTTAAAAGTGATAAATTAATTATTTTCATAAATGGTGAATTTATCAAAAAGTATTTATTAGATATTCATGATACTGATTTCGGTCAAGGTTAAACTACCGAAAATTCATCCCACGTGTTTTATAATGAAATGTATGATTGGTGAAATAAAAGGATGAACAGTGAATATTTTATAAATCATTTTCACAATAATATTCACTATTTTAATATAATTTCCTTTTATGGACTAAATAAATTTTATTCATGTGTAATAAATTCCATAAAGGTTTTATCACTATGTAAATACTGTTTTAAGATTGTTAGGCCCCATATCATGCTCACGTGTTCATGTGTTACTATCATGTGTGAATGCTGTTGACATTGAGCCGTCTTCAGCGTCTCGGTTGACACTCGCTCAATGTACGACCGAGGGCATTTATAGACTATCGCCATAGATCTCACGTGTTTATTATTACTGCTCCCTACGGGGATTATTATAGCATGATATTATCAGGGTGTTGCCTGGTCTACACTATGACTTCACGTGTTATTAATGATTTTGGTGATATTTATTGAAATATATTGTTTACCATGTGCTTTATCATTATTTTTATATTATAATTGAATAATTTATTTTACTATTACACGTGTTTAAAGTGGTGATTTCAATGGTGGAAATCAAATTATTTTCAAATGTTGTTTACATGATTAAATGATTTATTTTACTCAAATTTATTGAATATTTGTATGCAATGCATATTTAAATGAAATCAAGATTTAAAATTATTTTTACTCTTTATAGTTGCTTTGGGTTTTTGGGAGAAGACAAGTATTTCAAAATACCTTCCATGGTACATCTGAATTTCCCGATCGACTATAGTATCCTTCCCACTATAGTGTGCCTAGCATACAAATAGAAAATCAAGGATTTTATTGCATATAGTCTTCGAGGTATCAAAATTTGCATATTAATCTCTTACTGAGCCGTGGTTTGCTCACCCCAATATTTTATCTTTCCAGATTACTTTCAGTGACTGCTGCGTATATCATCCGAGGATTAGTGGTTGCATATTGAGCATCCTGAGGCAGCTGTTGTTTATCCCGAAGGTATATTTATTTTATTTATATGTTCAAACTTTTGTTTGCAATACTATAGTGTTATATTAGACAGGGCATGTATATGAATGATTTAAGTACTGTTTGTGATTAATTTTGTTTAGGTAAATTTAAAAGGAAATGTAGTAATTATTGTTCACCAGTGTTATAAAAGTGAGAAATAATGGCATTGACGACAGCCCAACCAATTGACGTGTATGGAAATGTGTGCAAAAATGTAAAATACTGTGTACTTGGACTATGGCAGTATTTATTGGTATCAGAGCAGGGTTGGCCTAATGTCGGTTAGTGCCTTTATGATAAAGTGAAGTGCTAAGTGGTGACATCCCCTGTAGTACTGTATAGTCTAGATATATAAATGGTCACTAATCGAAATTTGATAAATTGTTGTGTGGTGCAGGTATGAGTGGACGACGGGTGACTCGTGCATATAAGGGTCGAGGTAGGGCGGAGCAAACTCTAGAGCCCCAGACACCAGAGCCGATACCAGAGCTCACCCCTGGACAAGCTCACCCTCGGCAGCCAAAGAGTCTCGATACCCGGATGTCCAGGATAGAGTGTATGCTGGCAGATTTTATTGCCATGTACCTTGCTAACAGAGCTACCGATCGGGCAAAGAGAAAGTGCGCAGCTCCAGTTGCTCTACCTATTGCACCACCTCTACCACCTCCATACAGCCTGCTCCCAAGCCATAGCAGGCTCAGGCCGTTCCACCGCCACCAGTACAATCGTTACGTGACGTAGAGTCTTATTATGATGTGACATTAGTGCGGCAGTTCACTAAGCTAAATGCACTGAAGTTTAAGGGTGATCGAGATCCACTGGTGGCGGAGTAGTGGATTACAGCTGTGGAGAAGCTGTTTCGATATATGAGATGCACAGATACGGAACGTGTCAAACTTGCAGTGTTCTAGATGAGTGATGATGTGGAACACTAGAGGAAGTCTGCACAGACTGTACTTTTCGCACAGCACTCGGTTATTACATGGGATATATTTGTTGATGCTTTTCGCCTCCAGTATGTCCCCGACACTGCACAGAAGAAGCTTCACAAGAGTTTATGGTGTTAACCCAGGGGAGTCTGTCTGTGGATCAGTTTGAGTCCTGATTTACCACACTCAGCAGATTCGATCCACTCACTCGAGTAGATGAGCAGCATAAGATAGACCGATTTAAGGCTAGGTTGAGACCATCTATCCGATCTAAGTTAGCTCCATTTGATATCCAGACCTACAATGAGGTGGTCAGATGTGCTCAGCTCTGCGAGTAAGATTTTGAGTAGTTCCAGTTAGAGTCCGTGGGTAAGAGTAAGGCGAAGGGTAAGGGTAAGGCTAAGCGGGGTGCGGAGGATAGATTGGGTAGAGAGCAGCCCAAGAGATCTAGACCATCTGGTACTCAGATTTTCGAGCGGCGATCCACGAGATCGATTGTTGTAGCCCTTACTGCTACTGGTCCTATTTTTGCTCTGAGAGGTACCGAGGCTAGATGTGATCGATGTGGACGGTCGTACGATACTCGACCTTACCACATGGTGACTAGGACTTGTTTTAGATGCGGGCAGGCAAGACATTTGGTGAGAGACTGCCTTATGCTCCGAGAGGCAACTGCATCTACCACACCAACCCCAGTCCTACCATCATCGATACCAGCACTAGCAGCTTTGGTGGAATCAGATAGAGCCACACCCTCTCAGTCGAGACAAGCGATAGCAACGGAGAAAGGTAAGAAGCCCGTGACTCAGGGACGGGTTTACACATTGGATCAGGAGACTGCTGATGCGTCCGCGGACGTCATTAAAGGTAAAATTTACATTATTGATATACTCGTACTTGTATTAATAGATCTTGGTTCTACTCATTCATTTATATCTCCTAACTATGTTAACAAAGTTCTAGTAGAGCCGGAGCAGTTAGGGTATACATTGCATGTAAATACTCCTTTTAAAGAATCTCAAGTTACTGATATTGTATACAGAAATTATAAAGTAACAATAGGCGAGAAGGAAACCGCAGCTAACTTAATTTTGTTGAACATGTATGATTTTGATGTGATATTAGGAATGGATTGGTTAGCTGCAAATCATGTAACTTTAGATTGTTACGCTAAGTTTGTAACCTTCTCCCAACTTGAAAGATATATTGTAAAGCTTTTTTATAAGTAATAAAAGTGACGTGTTTACTAAATCGTGTGAATGCGTATGTGATGTGTTGAAGGTTTTATAGCATGTGTGGAGGACGTGGAAAAGATACCTCTAGAGCTACAGAGATTCCTGTTGTCAGGGATTTCCCAGACATATTTTTGGAGGATTTATCGAGGTTACCGTCGAATCGAGAGATCAAGTTCACTATTGACTTGGTACCCGGCACGGAGCCCATTTATAAGTCCTCGTATTGGATGGCACTATTGAAGTTGGAGGAGCTTAAGAAGCAACTCCAAGAGTTATTAGATAAGAGATTTATATGTCTCAGTGTGTCTCTGTGGGGTGCACCGATACTATTTGTCCGAAAGAAAGATGGCAGCCTACGGTTGTGCATTGATTACCGAATGCTAAATAAGGCGACCATCAAGAATAAATATCCCCTACCCAGGATCGATGATTTATTTGATCGGTTGGAGGGCGCTCAGATGTTTTCGAAGATTGATCTTCGATCAGGTTATCATCAGCTTAAGATTCGGGAGTTGGATGTTCCCAAGATAGCATTTTAAACTCGATATGGACACTACGTGTTTCTGGTGATGCCGTTCGGACTGACTAACGCCTCTGCAGCATTCATGGGCTTGATGAATGAGGTGTTTAAGCCCTATCTCGATCAATTTGTGATTGTATTCATCGACGATATTCTAGTGTATTCTAAGTCTCCGGAAAAGCATGAGCAGCATCTCCGTATAGTCTTGTAGACCCTCCGAGATCGGAAGCTTTATGCTAAACTCAGTAAATGTGACTTCTGGCTAGATCATATTGTTTTTTTGGGTCACGTAGTCTCAAGGGACGGGGTGTCTGTAGATTCGTCCAAGATAGAGGCCATAGTTCAGTAGAAGAGGCCGGAAACGGTGATAGAGATTCAGAGTTTTCTAAGTCTAGTCGGATATTATCGTTGGTTCATTGAGGGATTTTCTCGACTTGCTACTCCACTGACACGACTCACATGTAAGGACGTGAAGTTCGAGTGGACAGATGCGTGTGAGTGTAGCCTCCAAGAGTTGAAGCAGAGACTTACGATAGCTCCAATATTAGCCCTTCCAAGCGGATCTAGTGGATTTGCAGTGTATACGAATGCTTCCGCTCAAGGATTAGGGTGTGTATTAATGCATCATGGTCGGGTTATTGCGTATGGATCCAGACAGCTTAAGGAGCATGAGAAGAACTACCTGACCCATGATTTGGTGCTTGCCACTGTGGTGTTTGCATTGAAGATTTGGTGGCACTATTTATACAGTGAGACATTCCAAATATATACAGACCATAAGAGTCTGAAATACCTATTCTCGGAGCGTGAGCCTAACATGAGACAGAGGAGATGGATGGAGTTACTCAAGGACTACAACTGCAACATACTGTACCACCCGAGGAAAGCGAACGTGGTGGCAGATGCTTTGAGCCAGAAACATATAGCGATGGTGTCCTATATGATGGTTAGGGAACACGAGCTATTGGAGCAATTCTTGAACCTCAGCATTAATGTAGTTTCCTCTGAGAGTTATGGATTCATTGCTAGCATCATAATTGAGCCCAACTTGATGGGTCAAATTAGAGATGCTCAGAGGACAGATGATTATTGTATAGCGGTTGCTAGTCAGGTACAGGTGGGAGTACAATCTGATTTTGAGATTGGCACCAACAGGATTCTAAGGTTCAGAGGTAGAATTTGTGTTCTCGATAATAAGCAGCTCAGAGATTTGATTTTGACAGAGTCTCATACCTTCAGGTATACTCTGCATCCCGGCAATACTAAGATGTTCCAAAATCTACGGAGTATTTATTGGTGGCCGAAGATAAAGAGAAACATCGCGGAGTTTGTGGCTAGATGTCTCACTTGTCAGCAGGTGAAGATCAAGCATCAAAAACTTGCAGGATTTTACAACCTCTACTAATTCCTACTTGGAAATGGGAGCATATCACAATGGACTTCATCATGGGCTTACCGAGGACCCGAAGGAGCCATGATGCAATATGGGTGATAGTGGATAGATTGATGAAGTCCGCTCGCTTCTTAATGATCAGATCTATTAATCTCCTCAATGCCCTTGTCGATTTGTATGTGCGGGAAATAGTGAGGCTACACAGAGTTCCAGTGAGCATCACATTGGAGAGGGATTCCCGGTTTACATCCCATTTTTGGGAGAGATTTCAAGAAGCTATGGGATCCCGGTTGAATTTCAGCACCGCCTTTCATCTACAAACTAACGGGCAATCTGAGTGAGTGATACAGACGCTCAAGGATATGTTAGGGGCATGTGCGTTGGATTTTAATTGCTCCTGGGACGATCACTTGCTGTTAGCCGAGTTGGCTTATAATAATAGCTACCAGACTAGTATCGGCATGGCACCGTACAAAGCATTATATGGTAGAAGGTGCAGATCTCCGATTGCATGGGAAGAAGTGGGAGATCAAAAATTGTTAGCTCTCGAATTGGTAGAGCGAGCCTCACATGATGTATAGTTGTACACAATGTATTCCATGTCTTGATGCTTCAAAAGTACCATTCAAATCCATCCCACGTAATTCGATATTAACCACTAGAAGTACGGGAAGATATGAGTTACGTGGAGTGACATATTAGGATCTTAGATAGGAAGGATAAAGTACTGTGATCCAAGACGATACCATTGGCGAAAGTGCTCTAGCAGTACCACTCCGAAGAAGAGGCGACGTGGGAATTAGAGAGCTTAATGCGGGAGAAGTACCTAGAGCTGTTCCAGTGAGTGGTTCGAGTGAAATTTGAAAACCGAATTTCCTGAAGGTGGGGAGGAAATGTAAGAACTCATTATTTTGTACTGCACATGTACGAAATTGTAAATTTTAATAAATAAATAAATTATTTTGTATGTTTTTATAAATATTAAGTGAAGAGTAATGTGGGCTTGTAGTAACCACAATTTCTTTTACATGTTAAATAGTGTTAAATGAGCCTTAGAGATATTTAGAGGCCAAATTGTGACACTTTCGGATTTTGGTGTAGGAACGCAGGCTTTCGAACGACAAGTTGGTGGGTCCCACGAGACCGGACACTCAACCAGAAACCAAGTACCTTAAATTTATCATAAATGGTTTCAGGTGAGACAATTTGTTTCATGTAGTTATGATTTGGGCCTAATTCGAGAATTTGACAATAAACCGAAAATTTCAGCCTTTGGCTTATGACCAATCTAGCTTGTTTCGATCATATCTCTTGATCGGAGTATCGAAAAGATAAACCATAAAATTCTTATGAAAGCTAACTTAAAGTTCTTTTAGCCATAAAAAGCTCGTAATTTAATTCCATACAGATTAATACCAGAAAAATTCCGAAGTTGAACAATTTGCAGCAAAACCTGTCAGTCAACACTTCTGTAAAGAATTGAGCCTATCTCTTAGTAGGAAACTCCGATTAAGGTGATTCAAATTTTTATGAAAAGCTAACTTGATAAGCTTTCCAAAAATATAAGGCTTGCTGTCTAATTCAATGTGGATCAACGGCAGTGAATTTTTAGATTCGCGTCATAGTCTGGAAATTCTGACTATGAGCAACTGGTAATGAAACAGGCATAACTTTTGATAGAGAACTCCAATTTAGGTGATTTAAATTTTTTTGATAAGCTAATTTAGAGACCTTTCTGGTCATTTATGGCATGTCATTATGCCCCTTGTAGATTGATACAGTAAATTACTGGAAGTTAGACTTGAAATTTGGTAAATTGGGAGTTTATTGAAGGATTAAGATTAAAATGAAAAGTTTAAGGAAAATGTGATTATTGTTGGCTTAAAAATAACCAAGAGGGGTTTAGATGGAATAGAGATAAATTAAAAAGAGTCCATCCATGATAAAAGCAAAATATCAATTCAGAATTAAGAAGAATTTTGAAGTTGGGGTTCAAAATAGCATTTTGTATTTAATAACTAAGTTAAAATCGTAGCTATCTCTTCCATTTGATTTGTTTGTGGCCATTTTATATTTTACTAATCTTTATTGTACCAGTAAATTAATTAAAAAAAAAAAGAAAAAGAACGCAGCAAGCATTCTCATGGAAGCTTGCTGCAGCCAAATGAAGGTAGAAAAAAAAATAAAGAAATAAAAAAAACAGAAAAAGGAGAAAGAAAAGAGGGGGAATTTTACTATTGGACCATGTGGATATTTCCTATTGGCTAAAACATAGATAAATGAGATAAAACTCAGCCATTTTATCCAGCAAAACCGACATTCCTCCCCTTTCTTTCTGCTGTTCAAGTTTTGCCCAAGAATTCCTCCAAAATCCTTCACATGTGCTTGCCAAACCTTATCCTTTCTTCATCAAATGACCAAGTTCATTCAACAAACTTTATTCCTCATCTTAAGAACTCTCAAAACCTGGGATTTGGTGGATTAATTCCAGCATTTGGGAACTGATCTTTGTCGACCCTAAAAGGTATCTACAAGCAAGTGCACGTGGTCTTCAAGTAATACGGAAGTGAGTCCGGAAATATCGTCCACAGAGACTGGTAGTGCGAAACTTAGCTAAATACTAGATACTATTACCTTAAGTATATCTTAGCAAATTATGAATGTTTTTAAAGTGTGTGATCTACAATGGCTAACAAAATAAAATAAAATAAATGGAACTAATAAATTAAATAAAATAAATGAAAATAACAAAATTAAAATAAAATGAAATAAAAAAAATACTTACAGTGGAAATGATAAAAACAAAATAACTGCAAAAGAAAAGAAAAGAAACAAAAATGCAAATTAGTAATAATTGTGATGGACAGATTTGAAATTTAATGCAAAACTCATCTAAAAATGTATCTAAATGCTCATGATGTCATAATGTCTAGGTTCGTGAACCTAACCGCTAGACTTAATATCAAGGAGTCCCCACCAACCATTCAAACCCAAGGTGTGATTGGTCACTTATTCTTGTCTAGAGATAAGGCTTGGTCTACGTTCAAAGAATCTAGGGTTCGGGAGTACGGTAAAGTGTGGGGAAGGATTAACATCCCCACAACGCCCATCCTAAAATGGTACCAACTATTCTAGGTCATTCTAAATTTATCTTAATTTGAGTTAATTTCGATATGCTAAATATATTGGAAATTTACTTAAAATCCTTCTATCAATCTAGTTCAGACAATAAGTAAATCCCCTCATCTCAAGAGTATTCAAGTAGTACCGATTGACTTGCTCAAAAAGGCTCTATCGTCGGATCATTTAAATACATTATGACAACCCTAATACTGACTCTATACCTAATAGGTCATTCTAAATTTACTTAAATTTGAATTAATATCGATATGCTTAATATATTGGAAATTTACTTAAAATCCTTCCATCGATCTGGTTCAGACAATAAGTAAATCTCCTCACCTCAAGAGTATTCAAGTAGTACCAATTGACTTGCTTGAAGAAGCTCCGTCGTCAGAATATATTATGAAAATCCTAATTTTCGCTCCATATCTAATCCTTACTAATTTTCTATTTTTTTTATTGTTTATTATCTTTTACTTTAATTCAAATTATTTCCATATCCTATTTTTATTTTATTTTAATTGTCTTTATTATTATTTTATTTCTATTTTAGAAAACGAATACATATTATTATATTGAAAATTTACTCTAAATCTTCCATCAATCTGGTTCATTATAGGGCAAACTCCTTACCTAGAAATTTTCAAAGAGTACCATTTGACTTTCTTGGAATTTCATCATCGGATAATTTGTATCTATCTTCATAATTTAATTACTCTTATTTATTTATTTACTTATTATTGACTTTCTAAAACCTAAAGACTCCCCTAACATTTTCTTAAAAGATTAGTTTTCTAGATAAATTTCATAAATTCCACTGCATAAATTACCCCAAACACACAAATCATTTAATTAAATTCTAAATATACATGCAAACTAAATATCATATCATCATGCAAACAAGTCACAAATATACAAATTATATACATGATTATTCATGAGCATACAAATTGGATCATATATCAAATAATTAACATTCCAACTAAATTATTCAATTATTAAGTCAAGTCAATTAAATTATTAAATCAAATTATCATATCATTAAAACATTAAATTGTTAAATGGTTAAATACTAACTTACCATTAATATATCAAATTGTTATCATATAATTATAGTCTCAAATGTTAAACATCAAATCATATTGTCCATTAGTTAATTATTAAAATAAGAAAACAAAGAAAAGAACCTGAAGACAATCGGCCTCCTTTGCTTATCTTTTTTTGGTTTTTTCTATTCACTTACACTTTGAATTACTTTCCTTTGATCTGACAACGTATTTATTAGCAAAAGTAGAAATACTTGGCAATGCGAGGCGAGTGATAGCAAAAGCAGGTGTCGCCGGCGATGCAAACAGCAAAGTTAGCGATTGGAACGAGACAAACAGCGACAGCGCAGGGTGAGAAAAGAGCTACAATTCGGAGAAGCACATGCAACAACTAACAACGGAGTAGTGCTGTAACAAAGGCGAGAAGAGCAACGATCAATGATGCTGGGGCAAGCAAGACTGATGCAGATCTCAAGCTGTGTTGGATAAACGAGCAAAGAGAATGTGATGGTTGTAGCAAGGTGGATCGGTATTGGAGGAAGAATTTAAAAACTGAGATGCTCCTTCTGTCTATCTCCCCAAATCATGAGCTTTGATCCCTTTTTATAGCCACAAATTTGTTAGAGTCATAATATAACTATATTTATTCTAAAAATTTTCTCCTATTTTTAATATTTTATCTACTTAATTCTTATATTAATCCTAATCTAACTCTATCAAATTTAATATTAATTCAAATAATTATCCTAAAAAATCTAATTATGCTATCTTAAAATTAATTTTATTATTTTTTTTCTTATCTTTTTTTATATATATATTATTATTCCTAAATCCTAATTTTAGTGTTAATTCTAATCTTAAAAAAATCCTAATTTAATTCTAGCCTAATTCTAAATTGTTAAATTAAATTAAAATACAATGTCACCCAACCCAATTAATTATTTTTACAAATTAAAAACCCGGACAAAATAAGATGTCTACACATGAAAATTAATCTAACTTAACCTACACTTAAATCACTAAGTAAATGAACCTAAAATGACTTAAAATTAATTGAACATGACTTAAATGACACCAAAAACAGCAAATATAAAATTCTGGACAGTGACCTAGACTAAGGACGCCTAATGCTATATGAAAATTAAAAATGCTATGCAAAATGCTAGAAAATTACACTAATGCTTCCTAAAAATGCTAATATGAATTCTTAACAATTGCATGCATTAAAACTACTGAAATGAACCTAAATTAACGACCAAACAGCAGCCAAATGCTTAGACAGTAAATTAAAAAAAAAAAAAAAACTGATCAGGAAAATGTAATTTGAATGATTGAAATGGCTATGTAAATGCTAATAAGACTAATCAAATGTAACTCCTAAATTTACCTAATTAATATATAGACCTAATATGAACTTAAGACATTTAAATGACATTTAAAATGAGACAAAAACAGAACTTAAAAGACCCAATAATTCACGCCTAAACAGAATTTACATAAAACAACTAATTAAATGCTATACGTAATTTAATCAAACACCTAATAAACTCTAACTTTAAATGCATGAAACTTTAATGTACCTAAAGACTCACTAAATGACATTAAGAAGGACTTAAAACAGAACCTAAAGACCCATAAAACTAACGCCTAATGCTGACCTAAAATAAAGCAGTAAAATGCTAAAGAAATTTAGGAAAAATGCTATCTAATGGTATCTAAACAATCCCCCAAAATTATCCCTAATTTATATGACCTAACCTAACTTAACCTTAATAAAATGTAGCCTAATCTAGTCTGAAACAGCAATGGAAACTGACCAAACAGATTTCACAAAACTGATCAGGAAATTTCAAATAACATGAATACATGTGAAGCAATGACTAAGAACACTATGCCATTTAAATTCTAAAAATTTCCTAAAAATAATATGACCCTAATATGACAAAAAGCTACTGGAAATGCACTGAAAACAACTTAAAAACAGACCCTAAAATATCCTACTAGTTACGCCAAACACTGAGCAGAAAAACCAATTACAGGACATTAAATATGCTAACCTACGACATTCAACAAATACTTAATAAACATGATCCCTAAACTAATGAAATGATTGCTAAACTACTGGACACTTAAAAGACCATGAACATGCTCCAAAACAGTAGCCAAAACTCACTCAAACTCGAAACAAAAGGGGCTGACAAAGGTGAAAACCGAAAATGAACCAAGAGAGGCATTTGATGCCAACCTCACTGCACTACTCCATTGTCAGATTTTTTTGTATTTTCTTTTAAAAGAAACACTTAAAACCAAAAATATAACATTAAAATAGACATACAAAACAGTAAAGAAAAATTTATAAACTACAAAAAAAAATGCTGGAAAACAGTAAATAAAAAATCACTAAAGAAAAGTGTAGACAAAGTTCAAGAACAAGAACTATGGAGGTATTGTTTCAACCTTTTAAATTCTCATTCTCATAGAACCTCATCAACAACCAAAATAAAATAAAATGAATGAGTAGAAGAAGATATCATTGCAACAAATATAAATGAACACTAAGATTAAAAGAGAACTTGAAAGAAACTTTACTAAACTTAAAGGAAATGTGAACAAAATAAGTAAATTGCATAAAAAAGGAAAGAACTTGAAAAACGTGAAAGATAGTGCTACTTCTAAACTTCTCAAGACATAAAAGAAATGCTGGAAAAGTAAATAAAATTAAACCCTAGGCAGCCCCCCTCGGTTAGGTCTCATAAAGTTGCTTATATAGTCACTTAACCTATGGATACAATGGTAATTCCAATCCTAGATGAGTTGGCATTAATTGCCACTTGTCTTCATGTCCTTGGCTCTTCAAAATAGATATTTCCATGTCACTTAAGTACCCACATCAGCCATGGACACCTCTCTCTTTCTAGCACCTTCCTCTTTGTCTTCTAGTCCATATAAGCATGCAAGATGACAAGAGCATATGTCCTCCATGTGTTGGCATGTGTCTTTTGTTCTTATCTACTAAGAGTGAGTAGGATGATGACATGTGGCATGCTAGATGTCAAAAGATGAGAGAGAAAATGAAGAGTTATGCTCTCTTGTCTTGTAGTGGTCCAGTCTCCTTTCTTGCTCATTTTCAGTCTATTTTCTACCAAAAAGACTGAAATTCATCTAGAATTTATTTTTCTGCACAATATGAGAAATTTAATAAAATTAGGGGAATAATTAATAAAATCATGGAGGATTTAAATAATTATTAATTAATAAAATACTAAAATAACTCTATTTTCATAGAGTTATCAATCTTGCTGCTGAAATTTTCTGTTCTAGGTAAGCTTAAAAGTGTTGATGTTTTCTTTTAATTCTAGCCATACTTTTGGATGATCTAATGCATGGGAAACATGTTTATGACCTTAGGTTGAATTAAAATTATGTATAAGAAGAAGTGACGGTTTCAGCCACGAAGAGGACACAAAGGAATTGTGGTGATTTCAATGCTTATTGGGTTGAATTAGGTAGCAAATGATGAGTAGAACTTGGCCATGGTGATAGTTTTTTTTCAAATTCATGTGTGTGGCATGACAAGGGCCATTTGGCCATGGTGTGAAGTAGATGATAATGATGAATTCTTAATGTATGGAAGGTGTTTGATAAATATACTAAGTGAATAGAAAATGTTCATAAGGTTAGAGTTGAGGAAAGAAAAGAAACAAAGTGCTAAGTGTAGATTTCAATTCTGCTGGAAAAACTGTCCTGTTCGAGCCCAAGTTGAAAAATTCAGTTTAGGGGTTTTGAGAAAGAAA
This sequence comes from Heritiera littoralis, assembly GCA_031772115.1. Lineage (NCBI taxonomy): Eukaryota > Viridiplantae > Streptophyta > Magnoliopsida > Malvales > Malvaceae > Heritiera > Heritiera littoralis. The sequence continues at coordinate 4,999,544 of JAPDPK010000037.1, read as the reverse complement.
TAAATTCTGGAAAACTTATAACAGATAGCCTCATGTGTTAGGAAAAAGTCAGTTTTTGAATTACCTAATTTGGAGTTGTATAGCCTGAGATATAGGCAGCTGAACACAGGGCACTCAATGCAGTAGGCGAGATGCTCTGTGGAAACTTTGAAAAAATGGTAGAAAATAGCACAGATTGAATTTGGCTGCACACTTTATGTTTCTAGAAAGGTAAATGAGTCGAAAATAATATGGTTTTGAGTTTGCACAATTTGGACAAACCTATCTTGAGATATGGCCCAATTTGTACATAGAGGTCAGTGGACAATATGCTAGAATGCATCTGGAAACAGGGTAACTTTGAGGAATTATTAAAAATAATTCCGAAATGATAAAATTGTGAAACTTGCTATTCTGAAGAGGGAATTGGATTAAGATTCATATGGTTTTGGGATTCATAATTTTGGATATCCCTATAATTAATAATATAAATTTTAATGCACAAAGGTCAGAAAACCATCCTGCCATATGGGTCAGACTTGGGCTGAACTTTGGAAAATTATTGGAAATGGCACAGGATGAATTAAGAAGTAAGCCTTATACTTCCAAATAGGGAACTGAGTTAGAAGTAATATAAAATTTACGACTTGACGATTAGATTCAGAAATTTATACAAAAGGCTAGCACAATGAAGAAAGGTCAGAAAATCCTAAAATGCAAAAATTGAATCAAGTAGATTATGAGAGGCTCAAGGGAGCAAAAAGGAAATGAATAGATAGAACTAGTTCATATTTGAAATAATTTAGAATTTATCCTTGATGTCATTCTTATTGAATTGTATAATTCTTAATCCTAGCATGCCATTGGGCGTAATGAGTAACCCGATCCACCTTGTGTATGTAGAGGGTGATGCTAAGGACTGAAATTGACTAAGAGCTTACCTAGCTCATGTGGAACTTGATAGGCTAGGGAGGATTGAATCTGTAAGATAAGGAAGTACAGTAAGTAACCCTAAGCAACTATCTTACATTCAAATTGTATGATGTTTTAAATTCTGATTTGGTATGGAAACGAAATGAAATGCTGCATATGAAATCGATTTTGACGCATATTGAAAATGCTGCATATTGGTCCTATCCTTGACTGATTGGTTTAGCTTTATGAAAATGTTTTATAAGCATGTTGTAGACTCACCAAATCTTTGTTTGGTTTTATCTATTATTGCTTTAATATGATGACACTTTTGAGTGTCCAAATTGAACTAAACTTTTGGTTTAATGCAGTTTTTTGATTTTGTTTTATAACTTAAAGTGCTTTAAAAGCTTAGCGAGCCCATGATTGTTAGCTGCATATTTCTACACTATGATTTTGATACGAAGTCTTGGAAGGCTGATTTGATAAGATTGATATTGGATACTGTTTTAAACCCGAGGTATTGAGACCTTAGGGCACCGTACCTTGAGAATTGTGTAGGCGTTCTTAATTGACTTAGAGCACTGTGTCTCGATGACTAGCTCTCGGGAATGATTGGCTTGTCTCGTATATTACGTTTGGACAAGTCCCGATGTCATTTGATCAATGAACCAGGGTTGATTGGTCTATGCATAGGCAGCATTCCTTTTTGGGAGATTACTACGGTTAGCTACCATAGATCGTTATTGTGTTAGCTCTAAGTATCTTGATGATGCTATGCCTTATCTCTTGGTACTACGATCTGTTTTATCCATCAGACAATATGATTTATGATGATGTTTTGACGATTGATGATTGGCTTTTACCTTATGATTTGAGAACATGTTTTACAATGCAACATATCAAATCTGATTTATCAATGTTTGAAATACTACTATTCTTTATGTTTTAAAATGCAGTCATGTTTTATACTGCACCATATCGAATTTGATTTATCAGATGTATATGATTTATGAGTTTGAAAACTTAGAGATGCAGGTTATGATTTTTAAGTTGCTGCTGTAGTTACATACTGAGTTTATGACTCACTCCCCTCTTCCTTCCCTCCCTTTCAGATTGAGGATCACTATCGTGATGCTTTTGACTCGGGAAGCTCCTCGGGAGTGATTCCCATGTGTAGTTTCAGGTATATGGTTTCAGCACACTAGATAGACACAGATTGAGTAAGGCACAATGTATTTACTTATATTTTGATTGGTTGTATAAACAAAGTCCGGGACATAGGCTAGGTTATTTTACTATCAGGATGAAATGATTCGATGGTTGTTCAAGATGGTGATCGTGTTGATATGTGCAATAATAAAGTATATATAAATCACTAGTGCTTGATGGTTTAAGACGAATATCATAATTGAATCAATTAAAGAGAAATAGAAATAGAAATGGGACCTTAGTGATCAAGGATCGCTTAAAATTGAATTGTGACCTATACAGTCACCTACAAACGAATATGTGAAGTAAAAGAATAAAAAAAAATTTTAGCTCGTAAATTAGGCTTCTATAAGGATTAAGTGAAAATCGGGATGTAACAGGGCTCCACTTAGTTTTCAATGCTTGGATGATGATATGATAAGGAAAAATATTTTTGGAAGGTTAAATAATGATATTATGGTGATTTGGAAGTTAAAATACCCAACTTGCATTGTTTTATGAATTATAAGAAATAACTTGGAATGTGAAGGATACGTCCCGAGGGTATTTTTGTAAATTTTTTCCAAACTAAAATAAATTGGGACAAAGTAAAAATATCATGTTATTCTACATGAAAAGTACTTTAACATGGTGTCAACGGATTTGTCGAAATGGTCACAAAATCAAAAAATTTCGTTGTCAGGTCACGGGGGTAAAATCATAATTTCTCATTATCCGTGCACCGCACATCAACGAAACCACTTCCAATCATCTAGATATGATTAATATGACCATTTGGAACTAGAATCAGAATTTTTGAAGCCCGTTTACATGGTTTTTATGCTAACGAATCGATAAGGGCAAAATTATTCGAAAAAGTTATAATAAGGGGCATTATGGTAATTAGTAAAATTCTGGAAAATTCCCCATATTTCTTCAGCAACCAGCCGGCACTATTGAATTTTCTTCAACCTTCATCCAGACCACCATAACCAAGAAGGAAGAGAAAGAAAATTTTCCAGCAAAAATAACTAACAATCTACTTAAAATTTCAACAAGGTTTTTATACCAAAATTGTTCTTCTCCTTCTCCTCTATCATCCTATACCCATATCTCATCCTATCAAGCAACATACAAAGAGAAATCAAGCCTCAAAGTTTCGGCCAAGCATTGGTAAGTTGCCATTCATGGTGTTTTTCTTAAGTTTAATGGCATGAATCATTTCTTTCAAGTGTAGTAAGCATGATTATAAGCATAGATTTGTTTAAATCATGAAAAATAAAATTGTGCCATTAATATACCATTCGGCCAAGCATGGATCTAGAGGGTTTCATGGTGTTTCAAGCATTTAAACGGTGCCAATTAAATCATTAAGCATAGGAAAATAATATGGTAACATTAGAATGGTGAAAATCATGCAAAAATGGCCATGGTGCATTTCGGCCAAGGTGAAGGGGAGGGGAATGGTGGCTGATCTTAATGGTTTGAGGATTGATTTAGACTATAGAATTTACAAGGAGTCTGCCGGTATGCTTGGATTTAAAATTCGACGCAAAACGGAGAAGTTATGTTATGTGACCGGTAGAATTTATACTGCAAAAATAATTGCAGTATTCACTATGGCTGCATTTTAGTATAAATTAGAGGTTAAAAATAAGAATTAAATAAGCTAATAATTTTTGTGAAATTAAATCGCAGCCCGGGAATTTCGGTGATCGTGTCGTGCATTTGCTAGCGTGAACTCGATAGACAGGTAAGAGACACGTGTGTAAATTTTTAAGGATATTCAAATGCATGTCTTTCATGCTATGAATTTTATAGGATTTGTGGAGTATTGAATTGCCTTGAAATGCTATGAGATTGGGGTTTTCGGGCTGGTTATATTCGACTCAAAAGTGCAGGGAGACTATGACTCAGGCAGCTATTATGCTGCCAAAATTTATTAAAAATATTTTAAAAAATGTCATAAAATATTTAGAGCAATATTGAATTTTCTCCTAGCCTTAAAAGTGATAAATTAATTATTTTCATAAATGGTGAATTTACCGAAAAGTATTTATTAGATATTCATGATATTGATTTCGGTTAAGGCTAAACTACCGAAAATTCATCCCACTTGTTTTATAATGAAATGTATGTTTGGTGAAATAAAAGGATGAATAATGAATATTTTATAAATTATTGTCACTATAATATTCACTATTTTAATAAAATTTCCCTTTATGGATTAAATAAATTTTATTCATGTGTAATAAATTCTATAAAGGTTTTATCACTGTGTAAATATAGTTTATGTGATGACTTGATATCCTATATCCATGACAATGGTCATCAGTCAACCACATACTAGTCTTATCGTATCATTGTTATCCTTGTTCACAATAATACTTGACTAGGGATATTTTAAGAATAGTGTGTTATTACTATTCTAAGGACATTATCATATAAGATTACATTACGCAGTTATAAAACAAATATAATAATGAACTATAATAAATAAAATGTCATGATACATAAAAAATGCCAAAGTCAGTCATCTAATGAATGGTTCTAAGGGCATAATCCAACAATTATCAGGGTGTTGCCTGGTCTCCACTATGACTTCACGTGTTATTAATGATTTTGGTGATATTTATTGAAATATATTGTTTACCATGTGTTTTATCATTAATTTGATATCATAAATAAACAGTTTATTTTACTGTTACATGTGTTTAAAGTGGTGATTTCAATGGTGGAAACCAAATTATTTTCAAGTGTTGTTTACATGATTAAATGAGTTATTTTACTCAAGTTTATCGAATATTTGTATGCAGTGCATATTTAAATGAAATCAACATTTAAAATTATTTTTACTCTCTATAATCGCTCTGGGTTTCCGAGACAAGACAAGTATTTCAAAATACCTTCCATGCTCCATCTAGATTTCCCAACCGACTATAATATCCTTCCCGTTGTAGTGTGCCTAGCATACAAATAGGAAATCAAGGATTTTACTGCATATAGTCTTCAAGGTATCAAAATTTGCATACTAATCTCTTACTAAGCCGTGGTTTGCTCACGCCAATATTTTATCTTTCCAGATTATTTTCATTGACCGCTGCGTATATCATCCAAGGATTAGTGGCTGCATATTGAGCACCCCGAGGCAGCTATTGTTTATCCCGGAGGTATATTTATTTTATTTATATGTTCAGACTTTTGTTTGCAGTACTACAGTGTTATATTAGACAGGGGATGTATATGAATGATTTAAGTACTGTTTGTGATTAATTTTGTTTAGGTAAATTTAAAAGGAAATGCAGTAATTACTGTTCACCAGTGTTATAAAAGTGAGAAATAAAGGCATCGACGACAACCCAACCAATTCACATGTATGGAAATGTGTGCAAAAATGTAAAATATTGTGTACTTGGACTGTGGCAACTAATTTTCAATACATATTTATGCTCTATTTCATAAATACAACTGCTGTGCAAATATATGTCTGAATATAAATAAACATTTAACAAATACCTGATCACTTAGTACTTCTAACTTCTATCAATTTCTTCCACTAACTAAAGATAGTGGACTTTTTGTATACCGATAAGCTATCTGGGACGGTGAGAAAGGGGTGAGCTTCGAGAAAAGCTCAGTAAGAAACACATATAAAAGTGTGCACTATATGTAGTTAAATAAATAATTTATTTTACTAATCATGAAAAAGATATATTTTAAATATAAATATTAAAATGCAATAAAACTATTTATTTTCTAACGGCTCACTAGGGCACGTTATGGAAAGGATACTATAGTCGGCTAGGAAACCAGGTACAGTATGAGTGGTATTTTGGAGTACCTGTCGTTTTCCGGTCCCCAGATGCGACTATAGGGAATAAGCGATGGATGGTGAAATCATTTATCAATAAAAACAATTTAATAATTTATGCAATGCAATTTCAAATCATTAAACAGTATAAAAACAATTTTATTTAAAATAATGCTACAAAAACCATCTCGTGAAATATTTCAGTATATAAATAGTCTATAAGCAGTTAATTGAAAACATTAAAGTAAACAATTAGTATTGGTATACAATTCAATATCAATTAAACAGTTCAGTAAACAGTGCAGTAAATAGTTCAGTATCGGTAAACAATTCAGTACCAGTAAATCATTCAATAGCAATAAACAATTCAGTATTAATAAACAATTTAGTTCGGTAAAACAGTATAGTATAGTGGAGACAATCACATCCAATAGAATCATGCTCGATACAATAAGCAGTAACGAATGGCCATCGTCAATAGTCACAGTTTGCACTGGTTAGGTGCTCACTGTGGAAACCTGTGGGTTTGACCATAATTCCCACAGTCATATCAATAAACCTGCGGATTGGACTAGGTCCGCAATCATATAACAATAAACCTACGGACTTGGTTAAAATCTCGCAGTCATATAACAGTATGCATGATCACAAGGCATGACTATCTCAAAACATTTTCATTTAACAGTAAAAATCATTTTCAAATAGTGATTAACAGTAGAAATCATTTCAAATAGCAATATGCAGTAGAAATCATCTCAAATAGCAATTAGCAGTAGAAATTATTTCAAATAGTAATTTACAGTATAAATCATTTTAAATAGCATTTATCTTCAGTCAGTCAGAAAACATGTTAAGTAATAATAAAATTTCATGTTATGCAATTGAATCGTTTCATATAATTATTCTCATGGAAAACATTTCATATAACTCATTTCATGTAAAGTAATGCATGTAGTTTGTCTCATGTATATCAATTCATGTAATGCATTTCATGTGGGTCAATACATGTAAATCATTTCATGTGAATTAAACTCATGTAAACCATTTCATGTATAACAATAAAAACATATTTCATGCAATTAAAATCATATTTTGATTTATACGAACATAAAATAAATTTCTATTTTCTTGTGGAGGAAGATTTGGGTGCAAAATGATTACGATTTGATTACGGAAAATTTACTGATGTAAATAAAATAAATCTTGTGCAACTCATATACATGTTCTTACCTCTACTTTCGTGCATTATGAAATCTGGTGGCCTCTTTTATTCCTCTTTATTTCTCGTATTTCACACTGCACAATAATACTAAGTTATTTTAAAATTCTATATTGTAATTATAATAAATATTTCATAATTTTCTATTTTCTACTAAATACCAAAAATATACCAAAATATAATTTTTACTAAATCCCATTCTTTCTTAAACTTTCATGTCACTAATAGTTTCAATTACACTTAACATCCCATATGTAATTATGTTAAATGTTCTATAAATTTCTATCTTTCATTTTGTAAATTTCAATAATTTATTTATTTAATTTTCTACTAAATACCAAAATATAGTTACAATTAAATTACAACCTTATCCCAATCTAATTTCATTCATAATTTATATTTTTAACTGTACTAATTGTTTTATTAACCTTTGTTTTCTATTTTATTACTTTCATGGTATATTATCTTATTAAATACCAAAATCTCACTATAATTATAGTGACTTATTATCCTAACTCTAATTTAATTAGAATTCTATTATTTTTAATTATTCATTATAATCCAATATTTCATTTTTACATTATATTCATTATTTTCCAATTTCCAATTTCACTAATAATCTCTTTATTAATATTGTTATATTGTTTTCTTAGTCATTAACCTCAAAATTCAATATTTAATATTATAAAATAGAATTAACCAATTTCCTATTTACCCAACAATTTCTTCTTTTCCTAAATTCAATTTCATTAATACTTTAATTAACCTTTATATATATATATATATATATATATATATATATATATATATATATATATATATATTATCCATTAACTATTAAATTACAAATTTTACATAAGAAGCTCATACATTAGGCCTTGTCAAATTTCACATTTGTCAAAATATTATTTTTTTCCCCAATTTTAACTTTACAATAAATCTCAATTTATCATTAAATAAATTTTATATTTACCTAGTATTAAAAATAATCACATTAACATTTTTCTTTTCTTTTCTTCTCTGTTTTATTTTCTTTTCTTTCTTTGTTTCCTTGTCACTGCCGGCTGCTTCACCTCTTTCCCACTTTCATGGCCGGCAGCTCCCAAGAAATCATCCCTTTGTTTTTCACTTATTCCTTTCTCACTTCTTGTCTTATAATTACTTACTCTTTTAGTATTTTCATCGAATATCTACAATTCATAAATTAGTATTTTCATCGAACATCTACAATTCATAAAAACATCATCACTAGAAACCCATGCTATACAATCAGCAATACACCATTCACGCCACTTCCATAGTTCCACAAATTACCATTAAATCAAAGTTTCAACCATGTTTTATTCATCATTTACAACAAGTTCCCATTCAACCAACATCAAAATCATAACAATTACAAATACAAGTTAAAATTAAATTTTCTGTTCATGAATTAAATTCAATCCAAGGCTGTAAATGGACTTTATCAACCTCATAAAATTACAAATACAAGTTAAAATTGAATGAAAATATTTCATTCTTTACCTTTCCCATGCAGCCGAATAGAGCAAGACCCAAAATCAGTCCTCTAATCACTGATTCTACTCTTTGAATTTCTGGGTTTATGCATTCTTTAAGGTGAGGATTAATATTGGTGAAGAAAGCTTAGGGAGTTAATTAAAGAAATTTGATGAATTTTCTAGGTAGAAGGGGTGAGACGTGGGAAGAAAGAGGAGAATTGTAGCAGCAGAAAACGGCAACACAAACAGGAGAGGGAGTCGGTTTTGGCAGCCAAAAATATCAAGCTGTAAGTCAGTGAAGATGGCTGAATTGGCTAAATTTTTAGTCCTCTTTTATTAATATTCATCCAATAAAATTATGCCACGTGGTTTACTCATTTAATTTCCCTCTCTTTTCTCTCTTTTTTTTTTTTAATTTTGTTTTTCTGTCTTAATTGAGTCTGCTATACAGACCTCAATTGAAGCTTGCTGCGTTTTCTTCCTCTTTTTATTTATTTATTTATTTATAAATACATAATATCAATATATCATAATTATATTTTCTATTAACAACAATATCTATAAATATACACACTTATATTAACACTTATATATATAATTATATTCTTAACATATACTATATATATAAACACACATATATATATATATTTCTATATATTAAGACTTTATATTTTACAATATAATTATTTTATATTAAAAACATATTTATATGTAATTTATATATTATATATAATCTTTAAAACATATATTTATCCATTCTATTATTTATTAATATGTACATATTTATTGCTCAAAATAATATTTATTGCTCATATATGTATATATATATATATTTGCCCATACACAAATATATAATAATATATATATATATACACATTTTATTATTATTTCATTTAATTTTAATTTTTTAATACCCAGATTAAATTCTCACATATTAAATCTACAGTTCGTCAATTAATATTGGAAGTTCAATTTGCAGAACCCTAATTCCAAAATAGGAGAATTCACGGTTATCACATGAAATTTCTTTATGCGAGGATTATTCTATAACAGTCTATGGGTTCAAAGTCAATTTGGTTTGATCGATATTCAGAAAAATCATTCCAGGGTATAGACACGATCGTCATTTTCGAATTTGTTCCTTGCTTTTCGAAATACATTCAAACGAGGTGATTTTTGAGATACGGATTCTTACTATATTCATATTTCACCTTGAGTATCATCATTCTAGGGTCTCACATCGATCTGGAGAGAGAAAGTCCAGGTGGAGCCCTCACCGAGTACCACTATGAATCTTATCGAATAGACCCTTATTTGATTATTTTAGCAATTAATATTTTCTTTTTAAATTCCTACGCGTTGTAGATTTTATCGAATATAAGAAAATTGGGGTCCTCACAACTTTTCGCCTTAGGCCTTTTTCTTTTTATGCATGGATTACCTTGCGCACTTTTCGCTTTAAGCCCTTGCACTTTTTGTTTGCATGTATGACTTACATCGTGCACTTTTCGCTTCAAGTCCACGCATAGCTTATTTCGCGCACTTTTCACTCAAGCTTTTTTTGTGCGTGGCTTACCTTTCACATTTTTCGCTTCAAGCCCTTGCACTTTTTTGTATTCATGCATGACTTACATTGTGCACTTTTTGCTTCAAGTGTCACGTCCGAAAACGTGAAATTTCAAACTAACTTTTTCTTTTCAATACTATTTTTCTCATTTAAATATTTGTTACCATTCGATTTGCATTTGGTGTGAGTGTAAGCTCACTCTATAACTTCCAATTACATATCAATCAATTTACCATTAGATCATTAACCAATAAATAACAATACCAAAAGTTAGAATATAAATTACGGTATCCCAATCCTTATTTTCATTTACATCAATTGGATTCAAGTACATCCCACTAGTTTTTTTAACATTCTTTGGCACTATACCATACGATTTACATCCCAAACTATAATTACATTAGTTGTGCATACACTGTCTGAATATAAAAAATAACACTCACATATACCTGCTCACTTAAGACTTTAACTTCTAGTAGTCTTTTTCGATTAATTTGTAGCAGCGGTCGCCACATATATCGGTGAATTATATGAGATGGCAACCAAGGGGGTGAGTTATGAAGCCTAGTAAGAAACATATATAAAGAATGAATATCATATTAAATATATGCAAAAATCCTATATATATTGTGAGAGACCAAATTTATCTATTCTCCCTATACCTATTGAAGGTGAAGAATTACAATAATAAGTAAAGTTACGAAAACTAATTCCGCTGCATTATGGAATTATCGAGGAAAGCTGTTAACAAATTCGAAAATGACAATTATGTCCATACCTTAGATGAACTTTTCTGAATAATGGTCAAACCAAATTGACTTTAGACCCACAGACTGTCATAGAAAAATCCTCGCGTAAAGAAGTTTCACATGGATCCAACCCGTGAATCGAATTACGCGAAAATGCAAAAAAAAAATGCGAACAAATCTAAAAACATTTGTTAAGGGGTAGTTTGGTAATTTCACAACCCATGATGGGTCAAACCACCTTGATAGTCAATAATTGACCATGTTTGACCTAAATATATGAAAAATAATGAAAGCAAAATATTAAATATGAATTTAGAAGTATTAAATAAATGATAGGACATAAAAGAAAATAATGAAATTGTACAAGAGTATTATGGTCATTTAGCACGGGCTGGTCAAATTGGTCAAAGATTGACCAGAATTGACCCAAATTAATTAAATTTAATTTAAATGAAATTAAAAGTCTGAAATTAGAAAATAATAAAATAATTTAATGGCATAGGTGTAAATAATTGAGTTTTAGAAAGGCAATTTAGTATTTTTGCTCATACAAAATTTTTTTACGAATATAATAATATTAAAAGTGATGACATAAAATAGAAAAGTCTTCTTCAACCCAGCAAAAACTGACCTCCCCTGCTGTTTTACGTTTTTCTTCATTCTTCTTCAAGCTTTCTCATGTTTGCATGGTAAAACCCCATCTTCTCTTCATCAAATCATCCAACCTTCTTCACAAGACCTGTTCCTTGTTGGATTATGCCCTTAGAACCATTCATTAGATGATTGACTTTGGCATTTTTTTATGTATCATGACATTTTATTTATTATAGCTCATTATTATATTTGTCTTATAACTGCGTAATGTAATCTTATATGATAATGTCCTTAGAATAGTAATAACACACTATTCTTAAAATATCCCTAGTCAAGTATTATTGTGAACAAGGATAACAATGTACGATAAGACTAGTATGTGGTTGACTGATGACCATTGTCATGGATATAGGATATCAAGTCATCACATAGGTACATGTTAGAGAACTATGTACTGGATCGACCCTCCATGAGAACGCTACATGGATTGTTATATGAGTGTCATAAGCGATTCTCATAGTGATGATGGTGTATGTGATCCTTTGACTTGAGATCATCAGAGATCCCAACATAGAGAATTGCATACTTTAATGCTGCTAGATGTCATTCGTAACAGGATGGACTATAAAGGTAGTAATTGGGTATGCCTTGATCTATGTAGAGGGATGTTGAGTGATCAAGATAGGATTTATCCCTCTTATATAACAAGAGTGATGTCTTGGGTCCTTTGATAGAGTGAGACTAAGAAATGCATGGCCGTGCTCGAATAAGTCAATATGAGATATTGATTTTATTTGTTTAATTAGTCTACTCAGGAATCAAGAAACGCTGATTAGACTATACAAGTGTGACACATTCCATGACTTGTGTCTAATCAAGACATCAAAGGATAAAGGGATTAGACTACACGGTAACATCTATCACGAGTAAGGTTATGTTGAGTCATTGACATTCTCGTTACATGGGTAGCAATGATGTGTTGCTAGATACCGCTCATTGCCTGTGACAATTTTTGTCATTGCCATTGTTTTGAGAACCTATTGGGTCGCACACTTATAACGGATCAATGAGGAGCTTAATTAATCCTATTCTGAATTGGATTAAGGATATATCTAATCCTATTCTGAATTGGATTAAGGATATAGTTATTCCTATTCTAAGTAGGATTAGAGTTCTATTTGGCAGCAAATTTTAGGGTAAAATTTACTGCCTATAAAAGGATGTTTTTCTAAAACAGAGCCGCACAATTAAAAACAGAAAAGGTATTCCTTTAATCGAAGCTAGCAAATCGATTATAAGAATCAAAAAACGCTCTTTAAGGCTTCTGATTGTGAGACGTTCAAGAGTCGTGAGATCCGTTCGTGTGGATACCATAGATGCAGGAACGAAAGGTTGTTGCTTGTGACTCGACCAACGACAGAAATCAGAGAAAACGTTAGGTAAAATCTCGAAACCCTAATCAGGCAACTCTCCGAATCGATCCTGGTGGAGGCCGAATGATTTAAATTCCGCTGCGTGTTTGTTTCGGTTTCCTTCACTGGTATCCAAGCCAGATTCGGAGTCCCTGATTTGTTTTGATAATAGCATGATCTCTGGTTACTTTCTGTTTATGATTACATGCAATCGTTTTAATGAGATTAATACGGATTAGAATGTATATGATATATTCAAAGGCTAGAAATCGAATTTTTGAAATTATATATATGATATATATCAATTTCGATTCAACTTATATGTGAGATATAATTTGTGATGCGAATTATTAATGGCGGTTTCTGTTCTGCATAAACGTTATGGAAGAAACAGAATAATGTTGAAAGTGTATAAAGATCCTGATAAGATTGGAACACTTTTAGATAAGAGTTCTGATGCGACTAAAATTATAGTCAGTATGAGATACTGGCTGGAACATCCTGATAAGATTAGGACACTTCCGGATAAGGGGTGTTGGCAATGTCAATACTGTTGACCTTTTTTTTTTTCGGGGGCTCCGCCCCCAAACCCCCGCAAGGGGCGCTGCCCTTTGACCCTGCCGCCCCTGGGAACCCAGCAGTTGGGTCATAATTCTTTTCAAATGTGCCTCATTAATAAAATTAAAAGTTGAAATTGCATTACACTTGTTTGTATAAACACGGTGGTTGTTGTTTGAGCATGGTGCATAGTTATAGCCCTAGCCCAATATGATTGTATTTTGGTGGTTGTAAATTTTAATAAATACAACCTGCGTGTCGTGCCTTGTTCTTGAAATTCTAGTTGTACATTCTTTTTTCATCTTACTCCCCTCGAATGTAACTCGAGGTTTCTCTTAAACTATGTAATTGTAATGTAGTATAGGGTTAGAATTTAGCTAAGTATGAGTTGATGGTGATCAACACTAATGGAGCTGACAACCATGCAAAGGATGACCAAAAAGGCACTTGGAGAAGATGCTATTACCCTTAGGTTAACCCTTAGGGTTTCTCATTGGCTTGGGAAATCCATTTAGTTTGGGCTATAACTATGTCACGTTTATTTTATTGCTTAATTGCATGAGATGCATGGTTTATTTTGTACGTTTATGATATGAAAATCATATGATAATTTTGGAAAAGTAAAATTGGTGAGATCTTATTCAATAAACTAAGAAAATCCCTCAAATTAAATTAAGTCAATAATAGATGCCTACCAATGAATAGAACTCGTCAAGACTAGAATCAATTTTGTTATGTTTGCCAAAGCAAAATATCATATCTATCTTAGTAAGACGCGATGGGATAATAGTGATATCCAAAGGCTATAAATTGGGTTGACTTAACTAGGTTTCCTCAATAGGATTGGGAATTTAGAGGCATAAAGTTGGGCTTCCATTCATGAGATGAATTAGAACAAGTGTTGTTCACCCAACTATCCAAGAGTTACATGAGATGTAATTGGTAAGTGTTGCCTACCTAAATAGCCAAATCTTGGGCGATTAGCCAAAGCTAACTCTAGATGAGGTGAAATATGGATCTTGGCCCACTAGAGAAATTATGTGATAATTTTTCCGAATTAATAGTGAGGGTTGTTGATTCGATAAAAAAATAATGGGAGCATCATTTAACAAATATTTAATTAAATGAATGCATTCATGATACTTATATTTTGCATATTTTGTTGTAGATTACCATGGCATCAAACACAAATAACACACTTTCACTAGATCTGTCCTTGAGAAGGACAAGTTGAATGGGACAAACTTCTTGGATTGGCACAGGAACCTGAGGATAGTCCTCAAGCAAGAAAAGAAGTTGTATGTCCTTGAGATTCCCTTACCTGAGGAACCACCCTCTAATGCTCCAAGGGCAGAAAGAGATGCTTATAAGAAGCATCAAGATGATGCATTGGATGTTAGTTTCCTTATGCTTGCCTCCATGAATCCTGAGCTTCAAAAGCAACATGAGGAAAATGATCGAGCATCTCAAGCAACTCTATCAAGAGGAAGCTAGGCAAGAAAGGTACAATGTCTCTAAGGCATTGTTTCAGTGTAGGATGGCAGAGGGGACTCCCGTTGGTACTCATGTGCTCAAGATGATTGGGTATATTGAAAACCATGAAAGATTGGGATTTCCTTTGGGCCAAGAGTTGGCCACTGATATGATTATGCAATCGTTGCCATACAGCTACAATCAGTTTGTTGTTAATTACAACATGAATGAAATTGACAAGAGTCTGCCACAGTTACTTAGCATGTTGAAAACAGCTGAATCCAACATGAAAAAGGCCAAGCCCAAAGATGTCTTAATAGTTAAGAAAGCTAAGGGAAGGGCTAATGCAAAGGGCAAGAAAAAGGGTAATAAAGCAAATGGCAAGTTCAAGCCCAATGATACCGCACTGAAGCCTAAAGGTGGGGTTGCCAAAGAAGGGAAATGCTTCCATTGCGGTGAGACCGGACATTGGAAGAGGAACTGCAACAAATACCTGGAAGAGCTAAAGAAGAAGAAAGGAAGTGAGACTTCCACTTCAGGTATTTATGTTATAGAAGTTAATCTATCTACTTCTTCATCATGGGTATTAGATATTGGATGTGGTTCTCACATTTGTGTAAATGTGCAGGAACTCAAAAGGAGTAGATCGTTGACTAAGGGCGAGGTCGACCTACAAGTGGGAAATGGAGCAAGGGTTGCTGCATTAGCTATAGGAACTTATATTTTGACATTGCCCACAGGGCTTGTTTTAGAATTAGATGATTGTTATTATGTGCCTTCCATCACTAAAAACATTATTTCTATTTCTTGTTTGGACAAGAAGGGTTTTTCATTTATAATAAAGGACAACTGTTGCTCCATTTATTTAAATGATATCTTTTATGGTAGTGCACAACTAATTAATGGTCTTTACATTCTAAATCTTGATATGCCTATTTATAACATAAATGCTAAAAGGATTAAATCTAATGATCAAAATCCAACATATCTCTGGCTTTGTCGCTTGGGACACATAAATGAGAATCGCATTTCCAAACTCCATAAAGATGGAATTTTGGACTCATTTGATTTTGAATCGTATGAGACATGTGAATCTTGTTTGATGGGTAAGATGACTAAAGCCCCTTTCAAAGGACATAGTGAAAGGGCAAGTGATTTATTGGGCTTAGTACATACAGATGTATGTGGACCTTTAAACACACAGGCCAGAGGTGGGTTTATGTACTTTATTACATTTACTGATGATTTCAGTAGATATGGCTATGTGTATCTTATGAGACACAAGTCAGAATCTTTTGAAAAGTTCAAAGAATTCAAGAATGAAGTACAAAACCAACTTGGCAAGAGCATTAAGGCGCTTCGATCAGATCGAGGTGGTGAATACTTAAGCCAAGAATTTTATGACTATCTTAAAGAGTGTGGGATTGTCTCACAACTCACTCCTCCAGGTACACCACAATAGAATGGTGTATCTGAAAGGAGAAACCGAACTTTATTAGATATGGTTCGATCAATGATGAGTCATACAAATCTTCCAGAATCCTTTTGGGGACATGCATTAGAAACAGTTGCTTTTACACTGAACCGTGTTCCATCTAAATCGGTTCCAAAGACACCATATGAGATATGGACTGGTAAACGTCCCAGTATGTCTTTTATGAAGATTTAGGGTTGTGAGGCTTATGTAAGACGTCAAGTCTCTAACAAACTTGCACCTAAATCTGATAAGTGCTATTTTGTGGGATATCCTAAACTAACTAAAGGATATTATTTTTACAATCCCACTGAGCACAAAGTGTTTGTAGCTCGAACAGGTGTCTTTCTAGAAAGGGAATTCATTTCTAGAAGAAATAGTGGGAGAAAAGTAGAACTTGAAGAAATTCAAGAGCTACAAGATAGCGCACCCGATGTTGAGATGGAGCCTGAGCAAGCACCACAAGCTGTTGTGGAACCAGAACCACAAGCTGTTGTGGAGCAACCGCCTGCTCAAGAGACACAAGCCTTGCGTAGATCAATCAAAGAGCTTGGTTTCATCAGTTTAATAATAGAAAACTTGGTTTCTTACCGATTCCCGTAATTTTCGGGATTTCCCGTAATTTCCGAATTCTCGAGAATTCTCCAAATTCTCGGAATTCCTTTTCTCTTTCTCTTTTTTCTTTTTCTTCCTTCTTTCTTTTTCTCTTTTCTTTTCTTTTCTTTTTCTTTTTCCTTTTTCTTTTCTTTTTCTTTTTCTTTTTCCTTTTCTTTTTCCTTTTTCTTTTCTTTATCTTTTTCTTTTTCCTTTTCTTTTTCTTTTTCTTTCTTCCCAGTCGGTTCGTTCACCTCCCTCACCGCCGGTTCTCCTCCAGTGGCCGGTTCTCCGACGATTCGGTGGCTTAGCAGCTGGCTGACGGCACGGAAAAACCTGCTAGTGGTCTTCGTTCTGCCTGGATCGGCGGCACGGCGGCGGATTTGCTCGTTTTTGCCTTGGTTTCTCTCTTCCTCCGTCGACCTTCCTCCGCCGTCGTTGGCCTCACCGGTGGCCCTCTTCTCCTTCCCCTCACCTCTGCCGAGGTCGAGGTGGATGTGCGGTGCCAAGACCGGCCGGCACCGTCGTTTTCTTCTTCTCCTTTCTCTTTCGGTTTCTGCCGGTTTCCTTCGATTTTTCCTTCCTTTTCGAGCCGTCGTCGGTGGCCTTCACCCTTCCTCAGCTTTCTCCATCGCCGACGACGCCCTCGTCTCTCTCTCTCGGCCGCCGATGGTGGTTGGCCTTCATCGGGGAAGAATTGAGATTTTCCCGATTCTTCTCTTCTTTTTCTTTTTTTTGTTTTATTTTTATTCATTTAATTTAATTATCTATCCATATATATACATATATTATATATACATAATACATATAATATTACTATTATATATATTATATTACTATATAACTATATATTATATATGTATATAAGGATATATATATTATGTATTATCAAAATACATATTTAGTATATATATATATATTTGTTTAATTTCAATTGTTTAACATCTATATATTTCTTTATATATAAATGTGGAAAATTCCATATATATTGTATTTACAATATATATTTTCCAACTTTAATATAAATTAATATTTGCTTTTCTCAAATATGTATATACTTATATATATACATACAATGTTATATTTAATACATATGTATTATTTCAATTTATACCATAGTATATATATCTATATATTCCTCTGTATTTTAATATATACTATGTAATTATTTCAATACATATGTATTAATATGAAAATACATTTATATAATTTATAATTATATAAATATATTTCTCTTCATTTTATCATTTTTTTCATTTAATTTGGATTTCCATTTATCCAAATTAAATTTCCTTCTCTTCATTATTTTCCATAATTTCCAATTTATCTATTTTCTTCAATATTTATTTCTAATATTTGTAATTTCCAATAAATGGAAAATTTACGGTCATCACATTCTCCCCACCTTAAGAAATTCGGTCCTCCGAATTTAACTTAAGTCCAAAGGTGGTACATGCCGTATACTTACGACTTTATTTCTTTGATAGTAATACTGCCAGTACACTTTCCACATCAAGAGCACTTTAGACCACTACATGCTGTCTTTCATCACATATGTCTATACTCCCGTAAGTTCATTTCTCAAATCGGGAGTTATTCATTTCATTTCTCTTTTCACATAAGAGTCCTTGTACAGTATTTTTCATGTCACAACTGCTCTATGCTGTTCATCATCCATTTTTCTCACTTAGTGCCAAGTCGATATAGTTTAAAACTATCAATTACACATGTCAGTCAGTTATATGTAATTGTCCCAGTAGCTTTCACATCTCATGCACACGCTCTCTCAATATCATGAAGCGTTTACATCTCACGCTCGTGTATATATATATATATATCAGTATCAGTATGGAGCGGTGCTATCAAAACACTTAGGATCTCAAAGCCTTTTGCTATCTCTCATTAGCATATGGCAACTCAGAGACTCCTATCACATGTTATGCTCACTGGAACTGTACATATACATCACTGTTTCTCACTCATACTGCGACTAAGGCACTAGAGAATAGAGGATTCCGATAATGGAACGTGATTCTATTTAGATCATTAGTCCTTAATCACTTCCATATCATTATATCTCTTTTGGACTCTTTATTATCCCCAATATTCATTTTATCAAGGTTGCATTTCACTTGCAGACTTTACTATTAATCACCAATCATGAGACAATCATGTCCTCTTCATTTAGTATGGTCATTCGATGTATGAATCCTCAATTATCCATTTAATCACCACATTATCCATATAGTTCCACCATTTATCATTTCAAGATGGTTATGTGTATGTATAACACTTTTCTATTTAGATACTGGTAGTAAACATATCAATTATCTTACCTTTTTGAGTACCATTATTCTCACTTATCAAATTTGGCTTGTTTTTACATTTAGCCACAGTCATGTGATAACCAACATGAAATTACTTTCAGTCTTAAATTCGAGAACTATTTCATATTGATGTTCTCTTCTCATCATGCAATTTATTTCCTTATTCCACTTTCATTTTTGGTTTTCATATTCCCACTTTTATCTTTTCATATTTTTACTCTCATCCTTTTAGTCGGTTTTCTCAATTGGTATGGTACTATACTGCTAAGATCTTTTAAAATCTTGCATACCATCTTTTCTTTACACTTATCCTTTTACCGACTTTAACTTTTTTCTTTAATTACATCACATTAGTAGAGCAACTAGTCTCATCACTCTTTTATAGATTGGCATTAGTATCTAGCTAGACTCATAATTTTCGTATCTCGATCATTTTCTTTATTATAGACAGATTCACTGTCACTTTGTCATCTCGAGATCATATATCCCTCATAAGGAGACACTGTCTAGCCAAACATCTTATTTACCAATCTTAACACAATTCCACAGTCTTTAAGAATTTAAGAGTCATACCACAATGCTGCTCATTTTCCATTTGTACTTTAAACTCTATCAGTATTCCATCAATTTACTCATGTATGGATGCCTCATTATTTAGGCTTATATACCTCACAAGGCAAATCATTAACCTCGTAACCTCAATAGGAACTCGTAAAAATTCACTCCGAGTCCTAATCATCATCTTATGGATATCAATCTCTAATATTTTATCTAAGGATGCTTTATACTGAGGCTAGTCTTATAACTCCTCATATATCTCTGATCAGATCAATAAAGCATCAATTTTCAGGTAGATGAATACTTGTTCTTCATGAGAACTTTATTAGATAGTAAACATTTACTATATCACTTTATTTCATCTACATCTCAATATCATCAATGCTTCTCTCATTTACACTTATACAGATAACTTCATTATCCTCAAATTTATGTTATCTGTATTTTTATCGTTCACACCTTTACACATGAATTCCATTATCCACACATTTTCCAGAGTTATTTTCTTAAGCCTTTCAGATTCTTTCTATATTCTCCGATATAAGCTTGTAAGTAGATTTCATATCCACAATCGAGTCAATGTTAGCTCGATTTCTCCAGTTTATATAACTCTGAAAATCTTATTAGGAATCACATCCGATACTTTCTTTAATCACACATCTTTTATCATTTCGGACATCTCATCCTTATGTCCTGTCATTTTCACTGTGTATTCTCAAGGCAGAGACATTTACTATTCATATCATTTTGACACACACTCTACCTTGATTTCATTATTCACTCATTTACAGTACTCCATACAGTACATCAAGTTGCAATGCATATCTCAAATGGTCCGGTTCTATAATTAAATATTTATTTAATACCTCAGAAACAGTATAAATGTATAGAACCTCAATCAACCGTACTGCTATGGATTTCATCAGTTTTGTTTTCTGATCACTTTCTTAGTCATTTTCTATATTCAT
The DNA here is from genome assembly GCA_031772115.1 of Heritiera littoralis. Classification (NCBI taxonomy): domain Eukaryota; kingdom Viridiplantae; phylum Streptophyta; class Magnoliopsida; order Malvales; family Malvaceae; genus Heritiera; species Heritiera littoralis. The sequence goes on along the minus strand of JAPDPK010000037.1, from coordinate 4,978,659 downwards.
TTCAATACACTCATAATTCAAGCCCTTACCATTAATAACCGGGCCAATCATTTTGCAACATTCCACTACACTTCTTTGGATCGCATCGTGTAAGGCCCCGGCCCGTCCGCCGTCCGCCTATACATATCTATACCGTCCTCTTTTGACGAGCACACTGGCCCCCTCAAGGATCTATCGTGAGGTCTAGCCCGTTCATTAGGTCACTCATAGTCGTGTCCGAAATCTAAGTGTCAGTGGAATTAGTAATAGGGATTGCTATATTCATATGACATCCTCTATGCCATTAATAACTCCATTTCTATCAATGGATTCCAATTCAGCTCGGTTTTATCACTATTCCGAACATCACCCAACATAGGGGTATTTTCGTCATTTCGACATTTATTTCTTTCTCCTCAGTATACATTTAAACCAAGAATCACATTATCTATATGCTGATATTATCCTTTCTCATACTAATATCAGCCATTAAAATCTTATTCAATTTCGACAGAGAAGTCCACTAAAATCTATAAGTGAATTATTTTGCTTGTAATACAGCTTTACATCATCAATTTCTCTGTCACATCACTCAATTCCCACATCTGTTGGTCCATTCTGACTCCCGTAAAATTTTGGAGGCAGGGGTATTTTGGTAATTTTTGGCCAAAATTTTCTCTCTCTTCAAATTACCCTAAATCGGTGATCTTAAAGTCTATTTAATGGTGATATGTCATTCCCCTCCTTAATATCATCATTTTCAAGTCTCAGTTCGATTTGAATCGAAAAGTACTGGTGGGGCCCTCACCGAGTCCTTTCGGTTTCTTACCGAATAGGCCTTCATTTAGATGATAAGAATCACCAATTTTCTGGTCATTTCTGAGCCTATTATTTCTTTAACATTCTCAATTTATGCTTTCTCACTCCCTTTAAATTATTTTACTCAATTTATAATCATTTATTTTCTCTATATATTTAGACGACATAGTATTACCAGGGATGTTTAACACTTTTCCTTCCAAAGTATTCATAGACATCAGGCCAACCATGCTCTGATACCATTAAATCTGTAACGACCCGTTACCACATTTTTCACCTTATTTTACACAATTTATCTGGTTGAGCTATCTGTGATACTTCACTTTACACTAGATGTTAAACAATATAATAAAATGTTGTTAACGTTATACACATCCCCTAGCTTATTTACAAATATGTAGTACTGTAGACATGTCTAAATACAGAAAATAAATAATCGTACCTGATATATCTTAGTCGGTCTGTCACATTGTCCATTATGTGCAGCCGTAATCCACAAATATTGGATCTCACCATCATCAAAACCTGAAATGTTAAAATTAGGGAGTGAGCAAACCACGGCTCAGTAAGAGAGTTATATGTTACACTTGATATTCAGCTATCTATATGCTGAAAATAATTTTTTTCATTTTCTTTAAAATCTTCCTAGCTGGCTCTAGGCACACATGTAGGAAGGATACTACAGTCGGCTAGGGATCCAGATAGAGTAAGGCAGGTATTTTGAAATACCTGACTTGTTCCGGAACCTAAAAGCAACTGTAGAGAGTACTATTTCCGTTGTTTTCAAAACGATATAATTTTCGTTTTTCCACGGAGTAAACCACTTATTTCCTTTCACTTCCGTATACTTTAAAACACGTGACAGTTCAGTAATAAAAACAGTGGTTTACTTCTCTTCTCTTCAGTACAGTAAAAACATGTGACAGTATAGTGATTTGTAAATATCCAATCATTGGATAGTTGCTTCTTCGATTATTTCTAGCTCAGAAATAATTCTTATGTTATTCCTTTAGAATAAACATTTATTTCTTTTCAAATTAATAATCGTATCGTACAGTTCAGTAAAACAGTATATTCAGTAAAACATTAATTCGATACGGTTCAATCAGTAGACAGTAAACAATAGCTACCAGTTCCGAAGATAGTATAAGGTAGCTTTCAGTTCAGTAAACAGTAAATGGGAGCTTTCTTTTCAGTAAAACAGTCATCAGTGGCTACCATCTCAGTAAACAGTACAGTTCAGTAATAAACAGTGTTTTGGTACGGCTTTCTTTTCATCAGTAACAGTAAACAATGAACAGTAGTTCGGTACAGTAAACAGTACAGTAAATAGGATTCCGTAAATCCTTTCAGGAAACAGTAAACAGTAAGTAGTAAGTAATAAGTGAGACTAGGCAACACCCTACAAGTAAATCATGCTATCTCGTACACTAGGGACACAGTAACTGTAATGAGATCTATGGCCATGATCTATAATATGTACTCGGTGTACGCTTGCTAGGCGACAATCCGGGACGCTGATGACTAGCTGGTCAATCGGCCACATGACAGTAACAGTATAGTATGATGCATGAAGCTCGGGGCCTAAGTCTCAAAACAATATCAAAACCGTACCTTAGCCTTTATGGATTTTAAACACCGTAAATCAAATATCCATAAGGCTCACATGTAAATATAATCACCTTTATGAAATTTATAAAATAAATAACATTTTTCAAATTATTTCATAAAGGTATATATCATGTTTTCCATACGATGAAGACAGTTTGCAAAATCATCACTAAAAGTATAGAAGGGCAAAACTGTCTTTTTTCACAGTAAAACCCATATGCACGCTTTTCCGTGCATTCAATCGAAAACATGGTTTTATGATTATCGGAATTTCAAACAAATTATTTTTTTATAATTTATGAAAATAAATTATTTATTTTCTAACTTTAAATTCCCATCACCATGTTTTCTTCTAAAAACACGTATAGAGACCTCTAGTCTCGAAATAGTAGTTTTTCTTCATTTCTTAACCTTTATGGAATTTTCATAATTAATTGTTTCCATAATTAAAACCATAAAGGTTTTATGTAAAATCAAGTGAATATTTAAGAATATTTATAAAAATATTCACTTCAGTCTCTTTTTCATTTTTATCTCGTTTCACGTGAAATATCACCTACCGGGTGAATTTTCGGTGATTTCCTTTTCACCATTCTCGAAAACATGAATATTTTAAAATTAAATATCACTATATTCATGTTTTATGAAATTTACTTAATTTCTCGATTTTCGTACCCCAAAATCGATTCACGTGAAATCAAATCTTTTATTTCGGTTATCAGTGATTTTCGGTAAATTTCAGAAATTTTTCGATAATATTTCGGCAGTATAACGGCTGCCGATTTGGCTAGCCTCCTACACGGAAAATACAGTTTATATTTCTCAACTGGTATTTCACCACAATTTAAAACCGATAATCACCACATTATAAACCGATAATTATCAATAGCATTTATAAAATTAAATGCAATTTAAAAACATGGCCGAATATCCTTACAGGCGGCACATGTCTCCCTTACCTGTTTCGGGTCGGCGACTGCCTCTCGAAGGTCGCGCCCGTGTTCACCTCTCTCGATTCCATCGTCTCACTAATCGAGGATGATTTTCTGGAAATTAAATTCTAAAAATTAGAATTTTTCCATAATTATTTAAATAAATAAATTATTTAAATAATTTAATACTTTTCGGGATTTCTTACTGATTCTTGTAATTTTTGGGATTTCCCGTAATTTTCGAATTCTCGGGAATTCTCCAAATTCCAGGAATTCCTTTTCTCTTTCTCTTTTTTCTTTTTCTTCCTTCTTTCTTTTTCTCTTTTCTTTTCTTTTCTTTTTCTTTTTTCCTTTTTCTTTTCTTTTTCTTTTTTTTTTCTTTTTCCCAGCCGGTTCGATCACCTCCCTCACCGTCGATTCTCCTCCGGTGGCCCGTTCTCTGACGGTTCGGTGGCTCAGCAGCTGGCCAACGGCACGGCGAACCTGCTGGTGGTCTCCGTTCGGCCTGGATCGGCGGCACGGCGACGGATCTGGTCGATTTTGCCTTGGTTTCTCTCTTCCTCCGTCGACCTTCCTTCGCCGTCGTTAGCCCCACCGGTGGCCCTCTTCTCCTTCCCCTCACCTCCGCCGAGGTCGAGGTGGCTGTGGCGGTGCCAAGACCGGCCGGCACCGCCATTTTCTTCTTCTCCTTTCTCTTTCGGTTTCCGTCGGTTTCCTTCAATTTTTCCTTCCTTTTCGAGCCGTCGCCGGTGGCCTTCACCCTTTGTCAGCTTTCTCCATTGGTGGCGACGCCCTCGTCTCTCTCTCCTCCGACGATGGTGGTCGGCCTTCATCGTGGAAGAATCGGGATTTTCCCGATTCTTCTCTTCTTTTCCTTTTTTTTTGTTTTATTTTTATTAATTTAATTTAATTATATATCCATATATATACATATATTATATATACATAATACATATAATATTACTATTATATATATTATATTGCTATATAACTATATATTATATATGTATATAAGGATATATATATATATATATATATTATGTATTATCAAAATACATATTTAGTATATATATATTTGTTTAATTTCAATTGTTTAACATCTATATATTTCTTTATATATAAATGTAGAAAATTCCATATATATTGTATTTACAATATATATATTTTCCAACTTTAATATAATTTAATATTTGCCTTTCTCAAATATGTATATACTTATATATATACATACAATGTTATATTTAATACATATGTGTTATTTCAATTTATACCGTAATATATATCTATATATTCCTCTGTATTTTAACATATACTATGTAATTATTTCAATACATATGTATTAATATGAAAATACATTTATATAATTTATAATTATATAAATATATTTCTCTTCATTTTATCATTTTTTTCATTTAATTTGGATTTCCATTTATCCAAATTAAATTTCTTCTCTTCATTATTTTCCATAATTTCCAATTTATCTATTTTCTTCAATATTTATTTCTAATATTTGTAATTTCCAATAAATGGAAAATTTACGGTCATCACACCCTTGGCTCGAAAATTAGCCTGATGGAACTCATAGTCCTGCTCACACAACTGAGCCTTACGGACCGCCTCTCCATAAGTGGTGATATCCATAGGATACAAGTTGGATCTAATAGGAGGCTTCAATCCTTCTATAAATTGGTAGATCTTATGTCCCTCACTCTTTAGGACCTCTAGGTTAAATCTGCTCAAGGTAATAAACTGACTCGTATTGACTAACTGTCATATTCCCCTGAGTCAAGTTCAAAAATTCTAATTGCAACCTCCTTTAAGCAATGCGTGGGACGTATTGTTCATTAAATGCTTCTAAAAAAATATCCCACGTTACTTCTGAATGTCTAGCCTCCAACACTGTCTGAGTGGCCTACCACCAGGGTTCTGCATCATCCACTAACAAATAGGTAGCCAATCCCACCTTTTCTCTCTCGGTACAAGTCATATATCCAAATGATTTAGTGACCGCCTTTACCCAATTCTCTCCAGCCAACGGGTCATGCCACTCTTAAACTTAGGGGGATCCAGCTTCTTAAATTCCTTGATCAAAGTAACGCTACAATAAGCACTTGGATCCTGCCTCTCTATAATCTGAACAGATGGAGGAAACTCAGGCTGTATCGGTGGTGGCTCCACAGGAGGATTAGAAGAAGTAGGAGGTGCAGTCCCTGAGGGAGTGGGAGGCACTGTAGGTGGAGTTGTTGGTGCATTAGTGGCCACGTTTAGGAGATTAGACATGAACTGATTAAAAAGAGTAGCCATAATCTCAATACTTCATTCCACTCTTGACAGTCGAGTGTTAGGGCTACTCAATGGCGATGGAGGAGAAGACTAGGTTGGGGGCGGTTCTACTTTACCCCGTCCTCTTCTTCTACCAGTACGCCTTCTACGAGTACTCATTCTGCCAATATCACCAGAAAATCAAATATTTAGTATAACTTTCAGTGGTTATGCCACATATATGTATTCAGACAAGTACAATACATGGGGATGTACACTATTTCTAACCTAATGACACCGTCAAACGTCAGACTAACCTCGCTCTAATACCAATCCTGTAACATCCCGTTACTTCCTCTTTCAAGACAAATACCAACTTCTTTTAACCAAATAACAACTAACTTTTTCTTCACATAAGTTTTGGTTAGGCTGTTTGATGGTGCATCCTTCATCTTTCTTATATCTTATACTCCATTGTTTAACATGACGATGCTATTTTCGATGACAAGATATCTCTCATGCATATACAGGATCATCTTACACATAGGTTTAAAACTCTCATATAATTGCATACTAATCTCTTTCTCAATTTACATCCCCAACATGTCTAATATACATCACTGTACCATACTATAGTCTGAATTACATAACAAAATGTATATACCTTCAAGGGAATGAAAGCGTGCCTCGAAGGAAATACCGTATAATCCAAAATATACGCTCCTCTACCAAGAGCGGAAATCACTGCAAATAGTCTGGATGAAAAATAATGTAAAGGAGTGAGTTTACGCTCAATAAGAAATATATATAAAAGAGCGTACTATGCCACTATATGCAGTTTTTTCCTACTTGTCTCTATAATGTCATGTAAAATCATTATAAAGCATATGTCATATAATTTCTTCAAATATCATATACACATAATATCAAATAAGTTAAATACTTTCAATTTCCTTTAATTCACTTGAAATCACATGTACAAATACAATTAACTTGAATTTCAAATAACTTCAAATACTTTCACATACTTTCATATGAAGTCACTTGAAAATATTCAAATAACTCAAATATTTTCATATACTTCAAATACTTTCATATGTATCAATTCACTTGAAATCGAATATACAAATAATCTTCAAATACTTGTGGAGACGGTTAACACCTAAAAGAATCATGCACCAAGTAATTCTCATAAGGGATAATCCCTAAAAGATGTCAAATAAATGGCGTACCCAAGTATAGGTCAGGGATCCTCCTCTAAGCCAAACACATATAAGGGACTAATGGCCATTGTCGATATTCCACAGTGTGCACTAGTCAGGTGACATCCGTGGTACTAAGGGCTTGACTAGAGTCCCCCAGCCAAGTACAAATAAGCAAATAATATGCATGATCACCAATGGAGTCACCAATCTGAAAACATTGGTAGCAAAACTACTTCTTGGAAAACCGTTGATATTCATAAACCTTCTTATATACTATAATGATAATCCAAATAAATTCATATAAATAAGTTTAAAATTATTATTTTCAAATGGGGCAGTGGACTGCTCTTTTAGGGCAGTCGACTGCTATAGCATATAAAAATTTAATAATTTTATTTTCTTTTTTACATTTAAAATATTTAAAATTTCGGATGCAAGTAGGGCAGTCGACTGGTCAAATAGGGTAGTTGACAGGTCCACAAACAGAATGTTTTCGAGAAAATGCAGTTGACTGGCTCTTTAGAGGTCGACTGGTTCACAAACAGAATATTTCTCGAAAAATTGCAGTCGATTGCTATATAGGGCAGTTGGCTACTCTATATCGTTTTCGGAAAAAGTTACGTCACGACTGTCTCTGAGCAGTCGGCCGCTATTTAGGGCAGTCGGCCGCTATTTAGGGCAATCGACTGCCCTGAACCAAATCGTACTGGGCGAAAAGTCGAGATTTTAACCTTCCTACACTTAAAACAGCTTTAGTTCAAACCACATATGCAACCAAAACAAACATAGTCTCCCTACGTTCGTTACACATATTCCTTACCTCAAATAGCCAAATAATGTAGTAGCTTGCTGCACCAATACTTAACTTTTCACTTCTTCAATGCTGCAAATACCATCAAAACTCAAACCTTTAAGCAACTTCTATAAACATGTTATACCAACTCAATATGACTTTCAACCACAATTAGAATTGAGAGAATCAACTTATACCATTACCTTTATTAATCACCAAACTTGACAGAAATCAGATCTCTCCAATTACTTAGATTCAGTTTTCCAAATTTCAGGTATAGCTAAAGCTAGTGATGAGGAACGTTTTTTGTTAAGTGAGCTTAACGATTCGATAATAGGCAGTGGTGGTTTGTCAAGGTAGCTAAGAGGGAAACTTAGAGGGAGCGGGAGGAATGGCTAGGAGGTTGCTGCCGAGTTGGGATGGAAGGAGAAGAAGATGACTAAGCCATTTCATTTAATGCACCTCTATCCCTTCATTATTTCAGCCATTGACTCCTTTTGACCCATTTAATTCTCTTCTTTCCTTTATCATATCAGCCATTAATCCTTTGACTACTTGACCATTCAATCTCATTTATTCCTCATATGTCGCATACATCATTTATATATCAAAATCTCATATTTACTTAATCATTTTAGTTTGAAATACTTTACAAATATGAGAAATTACATGAAATTGGGGATTTCACACCTTCTTGCTAGTTATGTATTTTGAGCTGAAATTTAACATTTTGCCACTTTCGTCCCCATTCGGATTAAAGATAATTCTGTGGGGCCCACTATACGGTTTTCTACTATACTTATAAAGCATAGCTTTAACTGTAGCTTCTTCCAATATTTCAAATTAAACTCAAATTAGGACTTATTGTGTAATATTGTAACGTTCGAAATTAGAAAACTCCGAACCAATTTTTTTCCTTTAACTTTCTACTTTCTTATTCAAATTATTCGGTATCAGTTGGTTTGCGTTCGATGTCGATGTAAGTTAAATATATAATTTTCGTTTTCAATAATATCTTTTTACCATTAAATAAATTAAACCATAAATAATATTAAGAAATCAGAATAAAATCTATTAATAACATTTATAAATCTGTTTACAATAATTCAAAGTAATTTACATCCCACTATTCAAGTACTTTTCTAAATTTCACAATTACAGTATTTACATCCCATCACAAATATATTTGTTGTGCATTTATAAGCCTGAATATAAATATAAAACTTTTACATGTACCTGGCCATTGAGCACTTTAAACTTTTAGTAAGTTCTCTTCAACTATCCTATTGCAGCAGATGATACGTACACTGGTGAGCTATCTGGGATGGTGAGTAAGAGGGTGAGCTTTGGGCAAAGCCTAGTAAGAAACATATATAAAAGCATAGACTATATACAATTAAATAAAAATGTTCATTTTACTTAATACAAAAAAGCAAGTAAATGTAAGCATTAAAATGCATAAAATCTTTAATTCCTAATCGCTCACTAAGGGCAATATAGAAAGGATACGATAGTCGGTCAGGAAACCGGATGAAGTATGGGCGGTGTTTTAGAATACCTTTTGTGTCCCGGTTCCTAGTAGCGACCATAGAGCTTAAAAGGTTGATGATGAATGAATAAACAGTTTTACTTATAAATCACATTAAAATCATTTTATACAGTAATGTAATATATAAATAATTTACATCAATCAGTTCAGTAAAACATTTAATGTAAAACGCAATAACAATTTAGTAGACAGCTCAGTGAGAGGTTTAGTAACAGTTCGGTATGAAATCCATTAATAGTTCAGTAAAAAAAATCGATATCAATAAATAGTTAAATATCAATAATCAATAAACAATTCAATTCGGTAAAACAGTACAATGTAGTGGAGATAGTCACATCCAATAGAATTATGCATAAGGAATATCCCGTAAGGGATGCACATAAAGGTGGCGTACCTAATACTTGGGCCAAGGATCCTCCCCTAAGCCAAGCACATAAAGCATATAAGGAGACAAATGGCCATCGTCGATAGTCACAGTTCGCACTGGTCAGGTGCTTACTATGGAAACCTGTAGGTTTGACCATAATCCTACAGTCATATACAAGTAAACCTGCGAACTGATCATGTCTCGCAGTCATATACAAGTAAATCACATAAGCACATAAGTATGCATGATCACTAATGAGCAACTACCTCAAAATCCTTTTCATATATCATTTCATTCAACAGTAGAAATTATTTCAAATAAATCAATTTATGTAAATCGTCTCATGTAATTCAGTTCATGTAAATCATTACATGTAATTAAATTCATATAAATCATTCCTTGTAATTCATTTAATGTAAATCAATGCATATAGATTATCACATGTAAATCATTTCATGTAAGTCATTTCATGTAATTCAAATCATATAAATCATATCATGCACATGTCATGTAAAAATAATGATAATGATAATAAAAATAAAAATATATTTCATGCAATAAAAATCATATTTAGACTTGTATGAAAATAAAATAAATTTATAATATCTTGTTTAGGAAGATTGGATGAGAAACGATTACAATGGATTCCTATGCAACTTCCATATATATCTCTTATCTCAATTTTCGTGTAATGTAAGAATCTGATAGTACCTTTATGTCTCTTTATTTTTCGAATTGAACACAGCATAATCATTCCAAATATATTTAAAATTCCATTTTCCAAACATAGTAATTATTCTATAAATTTCAATCTTCTAATTTAAAATTTCCCATATGTAATTTATTTCATTTTTTACCAATTGTCAAAACAAAATTTCTGTTAAATCCTATTCTTTTTCTAAATTCTCTGTCACCAATAATTCTAATTTTTATTTAAAATCCCATGTGAACTATAATAAATATTCTATAATTTCCTACTTTCCATTTTATAAATTTCAATAATTTAATTATTTAATTTATTACTAAATGTCTTAACATAACTATACTTAATTTAAAATCTTCTCCAATTCCAATTATTTATCAAATATTCGTATTTTGATTCTGATAATTATTTCATTAATCTCTAATTTCTATTTGATCACTTTTCAAGTTGAAATTATTTTATTTCTTATTAAATACCCAATATAGATACAATTAAATTGATTTCTTTTCCTACATCAATTTCTATCATAAATAAATATTAATTTCTTGCATTATATTTATTATTTTCCATTTCAAAATTTATAATTTATCTTTGTTCACTATTAATATTTGTTCCATTTATTTACTTATATCAAAATTGCTTCTATTTTATTAATTTCCAATAATCAATTTATTTATTTTTATTAAACAATACCATATAGTCACAATTAGATCATTTTCTTTTCTACCTCTAATTTCTTCAATAATCCTATTAAACTTAGTTTATGTTCTTTTAATCTTTAGATTATAAATTTCACTTGAAACCTCTACCAATTTTGTGATAACCGTAAATTTTTCAATTATTGGAAATAAATAAATTAAAGTAAATAAATAAAATTTATTTACGAGATGGGAATATAGTTGAAATTTCCGAAATTAAGAAAAGTGAGGAAATTAAATGAAAAAAAAAATAATAATAATAATAAAGTCGGAGTTATGGAAAATAAGGAAAGGAGGAATTTAAATTGGATTAATGAAAATCCAAAATTTATAAAATAAAAATGCGTATATCATATATTTATATAATTAAATTATATAAATATATTTACACATGTTTTTATATAAATACATATGTATGTATATGAATATTAGTATATATTATAAAATGAAATATATACTATTTTGTCTTAAATAAATACATGTGTATATTATAAAATGTATTTATATAATTATAAATATATATGTACAGATATACATATATTTATATATATGAAATATATATATTATTACTTTAAATAAAAGTATATGAATATAGAAGAAAAGTAAATGTGGTTTTATATTAAAGTTTAAATGTATAAATATTGTATTATACCATCTATATAATTTGTACATGTAAAGGTTATTTATTTTTAAAGTATATAAATATACATACATATATATATATACAAGATATATATTTTGTAATATACAATATATATAATTTATGTATATAATATATATTGTATATTGTATTACATTAAAATGAAATAATATATGTATGATATATATAATATATATTATAAGTATAAAATATAAATGATAGTGTATAATATATAGTACATCATATACTAAAAATAGAAAGGGAAAATAAACCAAAAAGGAAAGAAAACGGAAGGAAGGAAATTGGGCATACCGACCTTCCCAACTAGAGGGGTCGACGGCAGCGAAGCTGTCGTCGCCGACGAGAGAGAAAGGAGAAGGGAGAGATGACATCGCCGGTGAGAGGAGAAGCGAACGACGGTGGCCGACGATGGAAAGAAGAGAAGAAAACGAAACAGAAACTGGTGGAAAAAAATGAAGAGGAAAGAGGAGGGAAACAGCGGTGCCGGCCAGTCCAGGCACCGCCACCCCAACCCGAACCTCGGCGGAGGTGAGGGGAAGATGAAGGAGGCCACCGACGAGACCAACGGCGGCCGAGGAAGGACGGACGAAGGAAGAAAGGAGCCGAAACCCACCCTCCTAGGTCCGGCACCGTCGCCGGCAATGGGGAGAAACGGAGACCAGATCCGGCATCTCCGTAACTCCAGCAAGCTGGGAGAGGCGCGAACCGGCGGAAAGAAGGATCGCCGGCGGTCGAACCGGTCGAACCGGCCGGAGGAGGCACTGAACTGGTCCGGCCAGAAATGGAAAAAGAAAAGAAAAAAAGAAAAAGGAAAAAGAAAAAGAAAAAGAAAAAGAAAAGAAAGAAAGAAAAGAAAAAGAGGAAAAAGGAGAATTTCGAGAATTCGACAAATTCCCGGAAATTCGACAACCCGGACATTTACGAAAATTCGGTAAGAAATTCCCCGGAAATTTAAATTCAGAAAAATTAAATAAATTATGAAAAAAAATTCTAAAAATTAGAATTTTAATTCTAGAAATTATTTTCAGCAATCGAGATAAGGAATCGGGAGAAATGGAGTGCGGGCGCGATCGATAAGCGGAAGTCGCCGACCCGGAAAAATGTAAGGGATGCATGTGCAGCACTGTAAGGATACTCAGTCTGCATATTTTAAATTGAAATATTTTATGCAAATATTTTATGAAAATTATTATGATGCATGATTTGCTGAAAATAATTTGGGAAGAAGTACTGGCTGAAAGATTTAAAACTGTATTTTCCGTGCAGGAGGTTAGTAAATCGGCAGCCGTTATGCTGCCGAAAATTTTAGAAAAACTTTATAAATTCATATTAAGTGATTTTATTTCCGAATTTCGATAGTAAATCACGAAACATGAGGAAATTACTAAACTTCATAAAACATGAATATAATGAGATGGAATTTTAAAATATTCATGTATTCGAGAATGGTGACAATGAAATCACCGAAAATTCTCGAAATAGATAAATTACACGAAATACGAGAGAAAAGATGAAGTGAAATATAGTGATTATTTTTATGAATATTTTTATAAATATTCACTAAAGGATTTTAACCCTTATGGTTTTAAATTATGGAATTTTATATTTATATAAATTCCATAAAGGTTTATTATATGATGAAAATACGGTTTTGAGACTGGTTGGCATTCCTATCATGCTGATGCATGATATGTGACCTGTTTAGTCCCGGTCGACGCCTAAATCAGTGATCCACCGAGGACAATATAGGTTATGGGTATAGATTTGACCGGCGTATTCCCTTACCCTCCGAGGTTTATAGTATGATAAGATTGATGTCTATCTTAGACTCCATAAATGATTGGTGATATGTTAAAAAGGAAAGTATTTACATAAGATGGAATATGCCAACCGGAAAATGTGATACATGATGGGTGACATGTGAAAAGAACATGTTTTATATAATATGATAAGAGAATCAATTGAATTATAGCAATTTTTACAAAATGCTCATTTAGGTACTGATTATAGTACCGTGAGATGATTCTCATAAGACATGAGTTACAAACATGTAATATGTTTTCAAAAAGGAATAAATGATAATTATAATATTCTTTCTATGGTCTTAAATGGAATATGAGACCATAAGTACTACATGAGATCTGATAAGACAGTGGAAAGTACATATGGCGTAAAGGCCAAACCGAGCAGAGACTCGATGATTTTACCGTGTGAGCCACCTCTAGAATCCTTCAGGAACTAAGTGCTGCACGTGTTCTGATGTGTTAGTAAAGGCCAAACCGAGCAGAGACTCGATGACTTTACCGTGTGAGCCACCTCTAGAATCCTTTGGGAACTAAGTGCTGCACGTGTTCTGATGTGTTAGTAAAGGCCAAACCGAGCAGAGACTCGATGATTTTACCATGTGAGCCACCTCTAGAATCCTTTGGGAACTAAGTGTTGCACGTGTTCTGATGTGTTAGTAAAGGCCAAACCGAGCAGAGACTCGATGATTTTACCGTGTGAGCCACCTCTAGAATCCTTCGGGAACTAAGTGCTGCACGTGTTCTGATGTGTTAGTAAAGGCCAAACCGAGCAGAGACTCGATGACTTTACCGTGTGAGCCACCTCTAGAATCCTTTGGGAAATAAGTGCTGCACGTGTTCTGATGTGTTAGTAAAGGCCAAACCGAGCAGAGACTCGATGACTTTACCGTGTGAGCCACCTCTAGAATCCTTTGGGAACTAAGTGCTGCACGTGTCCTGATGTGTTAGTAAAGGTCTAAGTTCTGATGGGGATGCGACAAATGTCGAAGGATGAAATAGATCTTGTGCACATGACATATGATGTGTGTGATATAACGGATTTTGTTTATATATGCCACTCAAACATGTGCTACTTGAATGTTCGTCTCGTTCACACTTAATCATACTGATAAAAAGAATGATGCCTTGTGAACTTAAGAATGGAATAGATTTTAATAGCTTATTTTGCTTTTTAAAGGACGGTACTAATTAAGAAAGTACATTCAAACATGAAATGAATTTTAAAGAAATAAAATGATGATTTAACTAACATTCTTTTCAAGAAATATACGAATATTAATTATTTTATAGAAATGCTTTATTTCGTAGAAGCATTAATTTGAAAAGAATATGAAAAAGGTTATGAAAGATTGAAAAGGAAAAAGGATTTATTAATTCAAAACAAAATGAAAATTTCTCTCTACAGTTGCTTCTAGGTTCCGTAACAAGTATGGTATTCTAAAATACCTACCTTACTCCATTCGGATCCCTAGCCAACTGTAGTATCCTTCCTACATGCGAGCTTAGAGCCCATAGGAAAAATGAAAAAAAAATTTTTAGCATATAGGAAGCTGAGTATCAAGTGAGGCATATAATTCTCTTACTGAGCCGTGGTTTTGCTCACCCCTTAATTTTCAGCATTTCAGGTTTTGATGAATGTGAGTTCAGTGGATTATGGATCCTGGCTGTACACGAAGGACAATGTGTCAGACCGACTGTTTATTTGAGGTATGATCATTTATTCTCTGTATTTAGACATGTCAACAGTACTACTTATCTGATAAATTACGATAGGGGATGTGTATAATATAAACAATACATTGTAAAATTGTTTAACAGTCAGTACAAGTGAAGTATCACAGACAGCCCAACCGGTTAAGATGTGTATAAGAAGATGAAAAATGTGGTCACGGGTCGTGACAAATTTCCATTTGACCGAATATATATATATATATATATATATTATTTCTCAAACTTATTCTTTTCTTGTTTTAATTTTATTAATAATCTTTGTTCACTTAGTATATTCATTATATCCTCTTTTATAGTTATAAAATTACTTCAATCTCATACAAATTATCCTTGGCCAAGTGTTTCCTTTTTATCTAAATTAGTCATTTCCCAAATTTAATTCCATACATAATCTTTATTTATCTTATAAAATTTTTCTACAATCACCATGTGTTAAAATTATACCTACACTAATTTTCTTTCTTCTTCACTAAATTTACATCTTAATGCCAATTATTTATTTTAGCAAATTATGGTCATAATTACATTCAACAAATTATAATTTCTGGTTTCTATCTAAGATTGTATCAAAATCACTATTATTTCTTTTAATCCCTCTTGTGCCCAAACCTTTCCTATAATGTTATCCTTAATATTTTCCATTCATTTCCTTCCTAATTTAACTTAGGAAGTATTTCCTACTTACATAATAGATTTATTATATATCCATTTTACATTTAAAACGACATTAATTTCCTTCTTAAGCAGCCATGGGCGGCAGCTTCTATTTATTCTTTTCTCATGGTTTTTCACTCTTCCTCTTTCCCACTTCTGGTTTTGAAATCATTCTACTCTCATAGTATTTTCGTCTAACACCTCGTCTACCTTAAAACTTTACCATCACCATTTCCTTTCCTCCAACCCGTAGGCTTCCCTGCATAAAAAAACTCCTCGTCACTAACTCATCTTCTTCATGGCCGAATGGCCTTTAGACAACTATACCCATTGTCTCATTTATTTATAAATTCAGCTCTTAACAGTCATCATTTTCCACCATAAATCCTTAAAATCAGCATCATCTCTTCATAATTTCCACTATAATCGAAACCCCCATATTCAGCTACACATATTTTTTCTTCAAACCCTAATCAAATGTGTATTCTACTAGTTCAATAACATCATAAACCATAAAAGATATCGATTGAGATCACATTTGCGAAGACCGAGAATTTTCTAAATAAATAAAATGTATCCGAAAAACTTAATTTGGAGAAATTGAAATCCAAATTAAATAAGAATGAAAATGGAGAAAATAAATTTGGATATCAAGAAATCCAAAACTTAATAAGAAAGAAAAATATGTATTTTGATATATTTATATAATGATATTATATAAATATGCTTTTGATAAATATATATTTATACATGGAATAAATACATATGTATTTATTATACATTTATGTATATATATAATATATATGAAAAATATATATATAGTACTTTAAATCAAAGTATATATATAAATGGTTTATATGAAAAATATATATATGTTTAATATTTTGATTATATATATAATTATAAAAATATAATTATATATATTAAAAAAAAAGAAAGAAAGAAATAGGCGAGAATCGGGATAACCCGATTCCCACCTTTCTCCTCTGTTTCAAAACAGAGGAGAAAATAAAAGAAAAACAAAAGAAGCTGGCGACGCCGGAGGGAGGAAGTGGCAGCGACGCCACCGGCGAGCTAAGGAGAGGAAACTGACGTCGACGTCGACATCGACGACGGGACAGGAAAGGAAAACAGGAGCGAAGCGGAACGAGAGAAGCGGGTGAAACCGAAGGAAAAGAGAAAAGAGGGAAGTGGCGGTGCCGGCCGGTCTAGGCACCGCCACCCCAACCTCGAGCTCGGTGGAGCTGAGGGGAAGAAAAGGAAGGCCATCGATGAGGCAGAAGGCGACGGAGGGAGGAAGAAACAGAAAGGAAGAGAGCCGAGAGCCACCATTCCAGATCCGATGCCGTCGCCGGTGATGGGGCGAAACCAAGGCCAGATCCGGCGTCCTCGCAACCATGGCTAGCTGAGGGAGGCCCGAACCTACGAGAAGAGGCTGAACCGGCCAAGCCAAACTGAATCGGCCCGAACCCGACTCGACTCGGTCCGACTCGACACGACCCGGTTCAGAAAAGAAAAGAAAAAAAAAAGAAAAGAAAAACAAAGAAAGGAAAAAGAAGAAAAGAAATGAAAAAGAGAAAGAAGGGAGAGAAAGAGAAAAGAAAAAGAAAAAAAAGGAAAAGGAAGAAGAAAAAGAATTGGTAAGGAAATTAAAGA
The DNA here is from genome assembly GCA_031772115.1 of Heritiera littoralis. Taxonomy (NCBI): domain Eukaryota; kingdom Viridiplantae; phylum Streptophyta; class Magnoliopsida; order Malvales; family Malvaceae; genus Heritiera; species Heritiera littoralis. The sequence continues at coordinate 4,961,234 of JAPDPK010000037.1, read as the reverse complement.
TTTTTGCTATATTCTGTAGAAATTTATGGAATTTATTGAATTTCCTTCTAAGTGAACGCATGTGTGTTAAATGGTGGCTGCATAGAAATGAGGCTAGCTGTGGATTTCAACTAGGCTCGGAAACACGCTAAGCTTTGGCGAGCAGGTAAGATACTTTTATAAAGCATTAGTAGCATCATATTGTATGTGGGATTTATGATTTTTATATGATGCATTGATGAAATGATTTTAATGGAATTGCGATTTTTTTTTAATATATGATACATTGATTGAATTGATGTTAAAAATGCTAAGAGGACCCACAACTGATGGTGGGGGTCTTAGTAGAGACGTAGGAATTGTGAGAATCAATGGTTGTGGTATAAATTGTGTTTCCCTTGAAGGAGGTTAGGGAAAATTAAGCCGTTATGCTGCCGAAATTCTTAGGAAAACGTTGAGGAAAAAATTTAAGTTTCTCACGTAAATGGAATATTGGAAATAATTATTGAAAAATAAACATTGAAAGGACTTTATGATATTACCATAAAAGTCTGATATTGAAATCGATGAGAAGATAGATCGTTGAAACACAATAATGTGATGAATTATATGGTTTAAACCTTATAGAATCGATAAATCAAGTAATTTTAATATCACAAATGGTATCAAGTTGAGATTGAGGTGGAATCATTTATTAGACGGGTCACGGATAAAAGTGACGATGATTATAGGATACAACTTAAAAGAGAAAAATTGAAGTGGTAATTTAGATGGTCGAATGATAGAATTGCGGAATTATCAATCAAGTGATGATTATAGAATTGATAGTTCAAATAAATGGACCGTCTTGGTGGTATGAACTAAGATTTTTGCAATAATATGGATAGTCGCAAGGCGACTTAAATGAGTGAAATACTGTTGATAGTGGAAATTGGCAAATTCTTTTAAGTGGGTGAATTGCCAATCAAAAATTGAATTGATGATGTTTTATAGATAATTCTAGCATGATATTACATTCTATAGGTCATATGAAAAGTGAATTGAGGATTATGATATGATTTTATGATAGTAAATGAAATTGAACCACAATTCGAAAATTCTGAATGTGTACCAATAGGTCAAACCATAAATGAATTTGATAAGCGATTATTGATCTTGTGGTTTTATGATCCTCGATGTCGACTCTGGAATAGATATCGAATGAGGATATTAGTATTTCATAATTTCAGTATCATGATGGCTATATGGAAACATGGTATTTAAATGCTCATAGATACTAAGAGGATTCACACTGATGATGTGGTTCTAATATCGATAATGAAATGTACAAATGATTATTATAGTCGATAATTATTGAAAAAGGATATTGAATACTGAATGGTTTGAATACCAAGTGATCTGATTATTAAATAATTAGAGTACTGAGCAGTCTGAATACTGAATGAAATGAATCTTGAATGATTTGAATAGCAATTTATTGATTTGATAGAAAGAAAGTCTTGAAATTGAATAATTGATAGTGATAAAGTGAAATGAATCGCTTCATTGTATTTGATGAGAATATTACTGAAGTTGCATATTGAAATGTTTTATAGCATCGCATTTAAGCATGCCTTCTTACAACTTGAAACATTATAATAATGTTTATATGAATACTGAAAAGTATTGATTTGTTTTGAAATGAAAGTATATGGTAGATATATATATTTTGATATATGAAGTCTCATACAGAATTTTACCATATGCTTTACATGATATTGAAAAGAAAGCTATAGATTTAAATGTTTTATGAGACTGTAGGCACCCTAAAAAGAATTAAATTCAATAAAGCATAGTGGAAACCGCCTAATTGGAGCTTTGCTTATTAGGTAGAGATACTTGTCTGACAATAGTCGTGGACAGGTCTCAGTCACGCCTAATTAGTGGGGCTGAGAGAGATGAGGTCTATGGCCATAGATAGCGCCCTAGTTGGTTTCCAGGGGACGATGACATGATTTTCACTGCTAGCTACAATGATTTAAGTCTTTATTGATAGAGATGATAGGGATCTAGCCTAGTCTCTAACCGATATGATACGAAGTCTAGAGTATGATTTTATTGATATGAACTCTAGACTTGACATGATTTATACTGTATATGAAACAAGTTTGAATGAAATATGTTTTGAAACAGTACATGTTTTAAACATGTTTTAAAAGTCCATGAGATATGATTTCGACACTTATATGATTTATATGTGATTTTGTGTCGAACATGGCATGATATGCGGTCTAGAGTATAGTTTGATTTGATATGAACTCTAGACCTGATATGATTTACAGTATATGTTTTAAAAGTACATGATAAATGATTTCGACACTTATATGATTTATATACGATTTTGTGTCGAATTTAAAATGATATGCGGTCTAGAGTATAGATTGATTTGATATGAACTCTAGACCTGATATGACTTATACTATATGAAAAATGTTTTAAAACCGCACATGTTTTAGACATGCTTTGAAAACGAATACATGAATTGAAATTGAACATGTTTCTATCATGCCTTAAAGGCAAATTCGAAATGAATTGAAAATTTATATGTTGAACATGTTCTAAAGTATATATGATATGATTTGAAATGATAGCGGTTTATACAGTAAAATTACATACATTGCATATTAAACCCCGACATGATAGTATGCTTAGTACATGAGAATTCCATGAGGAATGTCATGACTCGACGTTAATGATGTTTCATCTATACGATGATATGATATGATATGATATGATATGATATGATATGATATGATATATGAACATAAGATTGATGTGAAGAGAATTCTGATCTTACTCTATCGTGATCATAAATTCCCATACGATAAGTGATATGAATTGATGTAATACGGGAATATGATTGTTAAATGTAAAGTGACTCGATAGGATATCTCAATTAAACATGAAGAATACATGAGGAGTATCATGACTCGGTGGTAACGATATTTCATCTATATGATGTCATGATATGATATGAAACATGAATATAGAAATGCACGAAGAGAATTATGACTTCGTACCATCGTGATCATGATCCGCAATATGAGAATTGATAAGAGATGATAGAATACAGAAGTATGATTATGAAATGAAAAGTAAATATGAGAATTGATATGAGATGATAGAATACAAAAGTATGATTATGAAATGAAAAGTAAATATGAGAATTGATATGAGATGATAGAATACAAAAGCATGATTATGAAATGAAAAGTGAATATGAGAAGTGATAATGAGATGTTATCGATGAGAAAGGATTAACTGTAATTGCATCCTTACAAGTTTTAAGCATTACGGTTAAGACAGTATAATCCTACTCTTATATTTATATTAGTATCTTATTGAGCCGTGGCTTTGTTCACCCCACTAAATTTCATCTCTTTCAGACTATTGAAGTTAATATCTGCCATGTGAGCTGCTAAGTGGGCATCGGAGACGGTGTATGGACTTGGTACTAATCTTCTGAGGTATATGTTTCTTATAAAATACTTGTTTACATGTAAGACTTAAATTGATGCACAGTACATATTCTGTTTTAACAAGTCGGGATGTAACTAAGAACCGTTTCCTTGCTAGTTAATATTTAAATGAAATGACTATAGGTCACCTAGATAGTATAGTAACTACACTGACACCGAATACAAATCTTAAAATGAAAAAGAAAAATTTAGTCCATAAATTTATAGACTAAGAAAAGTATAGGTATTAAGGGAAAGTCGAGGCCTTCGGGTCGTGACAACATTTTTTTGCTCACCTGTATAGCATCAGTTCTGTCAGCTCCCAAAACAGTCCGCTTAAGTGGTTTTTTGGCTGAGCTTTGGAGGATTAGTAAACTCTTGGGCTAAGGATTAATTCTTATAAAAGGACCCAAGTGAATTAGTGATGAAAGGTGGTATTTTCCATGGCTGAAACGTGTTGAACGACAAGGGAAGGAAGAAGAAAATCGTGGGCTTCAGCAGAAATTCTTGAGGCGGTGGAAAATGGCTGAATTTGAGTCATATCTGTCTTCTTTTATTTACATTGCATCCAATAAAATTTTTCTACCTAGATAGTTAATTAAATCTCCTTTTTTTTTCTCTCCTTTTCTTTTCTTTTTCTGCTTCAATCGAATACCTCAAATTGTGCAGCAAGCTTCCACGAGATTGTTGCGATTTCTCTCTTTATTTATTTATTTATTTATAAATACATAATATCAATATATCATGAATATATTTTCTTTTTCTATTAACAACTATAAATATATATACACACTTATATTAACACTTTTGAATATATAAATATATTCTTAACATATATTACATATATTTCTATATATTTAAAATTTATATTTTACAATATAATTATTTTATATTAAAAACATATTTATATTTATATTTATAATTTATATATTATATATATAATCCTTAAGACATATACTTATCCATTTTATTATTTGTTAGTGTTACAATCCAAGTAAGTATTGTATACTTTTTCACCCATTTTCATACACGTGAATCGGTTGGGCTATTTGTGATGTTTTTAAACACTGCTCATCTACAACAGTAAAACAATTTAGACAATATTTATTTATCAACAATTAATATTCACAACCGTAGGAGTGAGTTTACAACCCCTGAAATTAAATTTACAACAAGTAGTACTATATAAATATGTCTGAACATACATATGTAACCATGATACCTCAGGAATCCACTATACGATACTTCGAGCTACTCAAAGTGCAGCTAATCCATGGTTTGGTACATAAAATCTATGATGATGAAAGTAAAGGAGTAAGCAAACCACGACTTAGTAAGAGAGTTGTACGCAATTTTGATATCATGAAAACTATATACAGTAAAAGCCTTTAGTTTCCCATCGGTATGCTAGGCACACTAAAAGAAAAGGATACTATAGTCAGTCGGGTAATCCAGATAGAGTATGGAAGGTATTTAGAATACCTGTCTTGTCCCAGAAACCTAGAGCGACTATAGGGAGCAGAAGTTTAATTTCATGTAAAACTCATTTAAATTTTACTACATATAAATATTTCATACACTCGAGTAAAACAACTTATCAAATCATTTAATTCAACATTTAAAAATCACTGGATTTCCACCACTAAAATCATCACTTTTACACGTGTAGCAGTAAAAATACATTGTTCAAATATAATAACAGTTTAGTAGTAAAACACTTTAGAATCATCACGTTTTCATAAAATATCACAATATTCGATAATAACACATGAAATCATAGTGGAGACCAGGCAACACCCAAATGATATAATGCTATAAGTCCCGTAGGGAATAATAATGAACACGTGAGATCCCTGTAGCGACAGTATAATAAACACGTGAGATCTATGGCCATAGTCTATAGGTGTCCTCGGTTGTACACTGAATAGGTGTCAATCGGGCCTCTGAAAATAAGATTAGTGTCAACAACTTCACATATCACATATTACATGTCACATATCAACATGATTTGGGGCCTATCAGTCTTAAAACAGTATATATGAAATCTCGTTACCTTTATGGAATTAAGTAAAATCAATAATATCTTTTCAGAAAATCCATAAAGGTATAAATCATAGTATCTCGTATGGTGAAAACAATGTTATAAAATGATTACACTATAATAATAAATCTCATAATATTTCATTTCACCGTAACCATATAGATTCGTATTTCTACGTTTTCTTTCCAAAACTTTCAATTTCAAAGTTACTGAAAATCAATTTCGATAGTTTCATTCTTTATGGAAAATAGAAATATTTATTTTCCAAAATTAATAGTAATTCCACCAAACACATTTCTCACTATAGAACACATGTGGAAATATTTTTGTCTCAAAACAATATTTACACAATGATAAAGCCTTTATGAAAATCATTACACATGATAAAACTTCAGTCAATCCATAAAGGAAAATCTTAATAAAATAGTGAATATTATACTGAAAATAATTTATAAAATATTCACTATTCACCATTTCACTTTACACATCACATATTTCACTATAAAACACGTGCGAGGAATTTTCGATAATTTAACTTTTACTGAAATCAGTAACATGAATATTTAAGAAATGATTTTCAGTAAATTCACTATTTATGGAAAATAATCAATTCCTCACTTTTAAGGCTAGGATAGAAATCAATAATGCATCAAAATATTTTATGTTATTTTTAAAAATATTTTTAATAAATTTTGGCAGCATAATGGCTGTCAGTGTCCTAGCCTCTCTGCACTTTCAAACACAGTTCAACCAGCCGTATAACTACAATTCACAGTAAATTAGAGGGAATTCACTTTCCAAATAATTTTATAAAATTCATAGCATGAAAAGCATTCATTCAGATATCCCAACAAATCACACACGCGTCCCTTACCTGTTTATTGAGATCGCGCTTCTCGAAAAAACCCGAGACCGAAAAAACCCAAATAGGAAAAAACGGAAATCGGGAAAACTCGAAACTGAAAAAACTTGAAACCGAAATAACCCGAACCCAAATATAACCTGAACCGAACCTGCCCGTTTGCCACCTCTAATTGGTAGTTCAATTTACAGAACCCTAAATCCCAAAATGGGAGAATTCACTGTTATTACATTCTCCCTACCTTTAAAGAATTTGGTCCTCCAAATTCAATACACGCACTTTAGCAATTTAGTGCCTGGAGACTTATCATTTTGGTATCTACCTTATTCATTTGTACTCATACTTCCATATAACATCTATATCATTCACTAGAAACTCTCATTTCTATTTATCTCCTCTATAATCACTCCATCGTCTCCAATTAAACAGAACTCATCAATCACTTCCGATCATTTTTACTCAATCTAATTCTATTAATCATTACCAATTATCTCTGATAATTTAGTATCTATTTCCACAATATTTCCCTACTATATCCATAACTATCCTTCTTGTTCTTTCCATCAACTACCAATATTCATCTATAAATTGACATCTTGTTCCATTTTCTAACTATTCTTCACAATTTATATTCAGATTATGCACAGCAATATGGGATGTAAATCAATTTTAACCTATTTACATCGACACGTACTATGCAAACCTTGCTCTAATACCACTTTTGTAATGTCCAGAATTAGAAAATTCTAAACCAATTTTTTTGCTTTAACTTCCGTCTTTCTTATTCAAATTATTCGATATCAGTTGGTTTGCGTTCGGTGTTGATGTAAGTTCAATATACAATTTTCGTTTTCAGTTATATCTTTTTACCATTAAATAAATTAAACCATAAATAATAATTAAGAAATCAGAATAAAATCTATTAATAATATTTATAAATCTGTTTACAATAGTTTAAAGTAATTTACGTCCCACTATTCAAGTACTTTCCTAAATTTCACAATTATAGTATTTACATCTCATCACAAATACATCTGCCTTGTATTTTAAGTCTGAATATAAATACAAAACTTTTACATGTACCTGGCCACTGAGCACTTTAAACTTCTGGTAAGTTCTCTTCAACTATCCTATCGCAACGAATGATACGTACATTGGTGAGCTATCTAGGATGATGAGTAAGGAGGTAAGCTTTTGGGAAAGCATAGTAAGAAACATATATAAAAGCACGTAGACTATATACAATTAAATAAAAATGTTTATTTTACTAAATACAAAAAAGCACGTAAATGTAAGCATTATAATCCATAAAATCTTTAATTCCTAATAGCTTAGTAAGGGCGTTATAGGAAGGATACTATAGTTGGCCAGGAAACCGAATGGAGCATGGGAGGTATTTTAGAATACTTTTTGTGTCCCGATTCCTAGTAGTGACTATAGGGAGTAAAAAGTTGATGATGAATGAATAAACAGTTTTACTTCTAATTCACTTTAAAATCCTTTTATGCAGTAATGTAATATATAAATAATTTACATCAATTAGTTCAGTAAGACATTTAATGTAAAACTCAATAATAGTTCAGTAGACAATTCAGTGTGAGGTCTAGTAACAGTTCAGTATGAAATCCATTAACAGTTCAGTAAAAAAGATCAATATCAATAAACAATTAAATATCAATAATCAGTAAACAGATCAATTCGGTAAAACAGTACAATACAGTAAAGACAGTCACATCTAATAGTATCATGCATAAGGAATATCCTGTAAGGGATGCACATAAAGGTGGCATACCCAACACGTGGGCCAAGGATCCTCCCTTAAGCCAAGCACATAAAGCATATAAGGAGATAAATGGCCATCGTCGACAATCATAGTTCGCACTGTCAGGTGCTTACTGTGGAAACATGTGGGTTTGACCATATACCCACAGTCATATACAAGTAAACCTGTGAATTGATCAGGTCTCGCAGTCATATACACGTAAATCACATAAGCACATAAGTATGCATGATTACTAATGAGCAACTGTCTCAAAATCCTTTTCATAAATCATTTCATTCAACAATAGAAATCATTTCAAATAAATCAATTTATTTAAATCATTTGACGTAATTAAATTCATATAAATCATTCCTTGTAATTCATTTCATGTAAATTAATGCATATAGATCATCTCATGTAAATCATTTCATGTAAGTCATTTTATGTAATTCAAATCATATAAATCATATCATGTACATGTCATGTAAAAATAATGATAACAATAATAATAATAAAAATATATTTCATGCAATAAAAATCATATTTAGTCTTGTATGAAAATAAAATAAATTTATAATTTCTTGTTTAGGAAGATTGGATAAGAAACGATTACAATGGATTCCTTTGCAACTTCTATCTATGTCTCTTACCTCTAATTTAGTGCAATGTAAGAATCTGGTATCACCTTTATGTCTCTTTATTTTTTGAATTGAACACCGCATAATCATTCCAAATATATTTAAAATTCCATTTTCCAAACATAGTAATTATTCTATAAATTTCAATCTTCTAATTTAAAATTTCCCATATGTAATTTATTTCATTTCCTACCAATTGTCAAAACAAAATTTCTATTAAATCCTACTCTTTTTCTAAATTCTCTGTCACCAATAATTCTAATTTTTATTTAACATCCTATGTGAACTATAATAAATACTCTATAATTTCCTACTTTCCATTTTATAAATTTCAATAAATTTAATTATTTAATTTATTATTAAATGTCTTAACATAACTATACTTAATTTACAATCTTCTCCAATTCCAATTTTTTATCAAATATTCATATTTCGATTCTAATAATTATTTCATTAATCTCTAATTTCTATTTTATCACTTTTCAAGGTGAATTTATTTTATTTCTTATTAAATACCCAATATAGATATAATTAAATTGATTTATTTTCCTACATCAATTTCTATCATAAATAATATTAATTTCTTGCATTATATTAATTATTTTGTAATTCAAAATTTATAATTTATCTTTGTGAAGACCGAGAATTTTCTAAATAAATATAAGGTATCTGGAAAACTTAAATTGGACAAATTGAAATCCAAATTAAATGAGAATGAAAATGGAGAAAATAAAATTGGATATTAAAAAGTTCAAAACTTAATAAGAGAAAAAATATGTATTTTGATATATTTATATAATGATATTATATAAATATACTTTTAATAAACATATATATTTATACATGAAATATATGTATATATCATATATTTTTATAAAAGCACATATGAATATGTTTATGTATTTTATATATATACATATATATAAATATTATTTTATGTTAAAGTGTAAAAAGTTTATATACATATATATATATTTTTATACAAAATATGTACTTAAATACATATTACAATAGTGTATTTATATATATAATTATCATTATATATATAATAATTATATATTATAGTTATTATTATTAAATATATTTATAAATATTTATTTATATATTATAGTTATTATTATTAAATATATTTATAAATATTTATTTATAAATATAAATATAATTATTTAAAAAAAAAACTGAAAGGAGGGAATCAGGATGTTTAAATTGATTCCCCCATTTTCTTTACTTCTTTTGTTTTACACAGAGGAGTGGAAAAAGAAAAGAGACACCGGTCGACGTCGGCGGTGAGAAGGGAAGAGAGATCGGAAAAGAACCACTACCGATGAGAGAGGAAAGCGACCGATGGCGAACAAGAAAAGAGAGAAGAGAAGATAAGCGGAAATAGGAAAGGAAACTGAAAGGAAGAGAACCGAAGAAAAAGGAAAGGAAAGAGTGGCGGTGCTGTCGATCTGGCCACTGCCACGCCACCCTCGCCACCAGCTGACGAAAAGGAGAAAGGAGATGACCGCCGATGAGGAAGAATGACGGCGGAGGAAGGAGAAACGTGGAGGAAGAGAAGGCCAAAACCCACTTCCAGATCTGCCACCGCCGGCGCCGGCGCCACCGCTTGGGAAGAGGAGACCAGATATGGCTTCGTGGCGATCCCAGGGTGCTGAGGAGTGGCCGAACAGCCGGAATGGGTGGTCGCCGGTGATCGAACCGGCCAGCAAAAGCTGAACCGCCCGAACCGGCCTGACCTAGCCAACCCGATCCAACCCGACCCGGTTCGGCCAGAAAAAAAAACAGAACAGAAAAATAAGAAGAAAAAGAAAGAAAGAAAAAGAAAAAGAAGGAAAGGAAAAAGAAAAAAAAGAAGGAAGAAGAAAGAGAAGAAAAGGGACGAAAGAAAAGAAAAGAATGGTAAGAAATTTAAAGATTTTGCTATATTCGGTAGAAATTATGAAATTTATTAAATTTCTTTCTAAGCGAATATATGTATATTAAATTGTGGTAGCATGGAAATGAGGCTAGTGGTGGAGTTCGCCTAGGCTCGGAAACACGCTAAGCTTTGGCGAATAGATAAGATACTTTAATAAAGCATTACTAGCTTTATATTGTATGATTTGGAATTATGATTTTTACATGATGCATTGATGAATTGATGTTAAAAGGCTAGGAAGACCCACAACTGATGGTGGGGGTCTTAGTAAAAGATAAATAAATTGTGAGAATCAACAGCTGGATTATAAAATGTGTTTTCCTTGCAGGAGGTTTAGTGAAAAATTAAGCCATTATGCGGCCGAAATTCTTTTGAAAATATTGAGGAAAAAGATTAAGTTTCTCATGTAAATGAAATCTTGGAAATAGTTATTGAAAAATGAACATTGAAAGGACTTTATGGTATTACCGGAAAAGTTTATATTGAACTCGATGAGAAGATAGATCGTTGAGCACAATAACGTGATGAATTATATAGTTTAAAGCTTATAGAATCGATAAATCAAGTAATCTTAATATCACAAAATGGTTATCAAGTTGAGATTAAGGTGAAATATCGATTAGTTGGAGTATTGATGAAAGTAATGATGATTATATGATATAGCTTGGAAGAGAAGATCACAGTTGAAATTTTGATGGTCGAGCGATTAAATTGTGGAACTATTAATGGAGTAATGATTCTAGAATTTATCCAATTGATCTCTTGATCTTGAAGTAGTTTCAAATGTGATGATGTCAATAATTTAAGAGGTCGGTGTTGAAAAGATTTCATAGTATTACATCGTATTGTCGGATATACGTGAGATAATCAGTGAACCTACACTAATGGTATGGGTCTTAGTATCAATACTGTGGTACACAATGGATAGTTATGATACTGAGTCATAACGAATGTATGATTTGTGCATACATAACTCTATTGAAATTGAGATTGAATTACGACACAATCCGATCATTTATAGATTTAAATTAATGAGTGATGAAATATGTGAATATATGGTTTTGCTTATAACCATAGAATAGGGCTTGAATAATAAGATTGACAATTGCATAATTTCAATATTAAATTATACAGGCCATATGAAGAATTGATTTGAGGATTGTGATCTGGTTTTGCGATAGTGAATGAAATTGAACCTTAAGTCGGAAATCATGAACGTGTGTCAATAGGTCAAATCATAATTGGATTTGATAAGTGATCATTGATCTGGTGGTTTTGTTATCTTCAATATCAACTCTAGAGTAGATATTGGATGACGACATTGGTAATTACATAATTTCCGTACCTTGATGGTTACGTTGAAAACATGATATCTAAATGCTCATAGAAACTTAGAGGATTCATACTAATGATGCGATCCTAATATTGATGATGAGATGTATAAATGATTATTATAGTTGATGACGATTGAGAAAGGATATTGAATACAGAATGGTCTGAATACCAAGTGATTTGATTTCCGAATGATTTGAGTACTGAGCAAATTGAATACCGAATGAAATGAATATTGAATAATTTGAATAGTGATTTACTGATTGGACAGAAAGAAGGCCTTGAAATCGAATAATTGATGGTGATAAAGTTAAATGAATCGCTTCACTGTATTGATGAAAATATTACCGAAGTTGCATACTGAAATGTTTTAAGGCATCGCTTTTAAGTATAACTTATTACAACTTGAGACGTTGTTCTAACACTTATATGAATGCTATAAAGTATAAATTAGTTTTAAAAAAAAAGATAGTATATAGTAGATACACATTTTTATATATGAAGCATCTTAAAGAATTTTACCATATGCTTTACATGATTTTGACATGAAAAGATAAAGATTTAAATGTTTTATGAGACTGTAGGCAGCCTAGAAGAATTAAATTCAATAAAGCATAGTGAAAACCGCCTAATTGGAGCTTTGCTCATTAGGCAGAGATGCTTGTCCGACAATAGTCGTAGACAGGTCTCAGTCACACCTGATCAGTGGGGCTGAGAGAAATGAGGTCAATGGCCATAGATAGCGCCCTAGTTGGTTTCCAGGGGACGATGACATGATTTTCACTGCTAGCTACAGTGATTTAAGTCTTTATTGATAGAGTGATAGGGATCTAGTCTAGTCTCTAACCGATATGATATGAAGTCTAGAGTATGATTTTATTGATATGAACTCTAGACTTGACAATGAAATATATTTTGAAATAGTACATGTTTTAAACATGTTTTAAAAGTACATGTGATATGATTTCGACACTTATATGACTTATATATGATTTTGTGTCGAACTTGAAATGATATACGGTCTAGAGTATACATTGATTTGATTTGAACTCTAGACCTGATATGACTTATAAGTATATGAAAAATGTTTTAAAACCACACATGTTTTAGACATGCTCTAAAAACAATACATGAATTGAAATTGAACATGTTTCTATCATGCCTTAAAGATAAATATGAAATGAATTGAAAATTCATATGTTGAGCATGTTCTAAAGTATATATGATATGATTTGAAATGATAGCGGTTCATACAGTGAAATTACATAAGTTGCCTACTAAATCATGACATAATAGTATGCTTTTTACATAAGATATGTCATGATCTTATATGGTACAAAAACATGAAAAGTATATGAGGAGTATCACGACTTGGTGGTAACGATATTTCATCTATATGATGTCATTATATGATATGATACATGAATATAGAATATACACAAAGAGAATTATGACTTCGTACCACCGTGATTATGATTCTCCATATGGAAAGTGATATGAGATGATAGAATACAGGAGTATGATTATGAAACGTAAAGTGACTTGATATGATATCTCAATTGGACATGATGTACTATGAGATTGATGTGAGTATGGACTAATAGTATATGATATTCAAATTATAAATGATGCATTGTTGTGTGATGCAATGTAATATAATGATAAGAAGATCGAAAGTGATTAAGTCGATCTATTTAAAGTTTTGAATGATAGACAGATGACAGGAATTGAGATAACGAGATGTTATCGATGAAAAAGGTGAACTGTAATTGCAAACTTGCAGGTTTTAAGCATTACGGTTTAAGAAAGTATAATACTACTCCTGCATTTATATTAGTATCTTACTAAGCCGTGGTTTTGCTCACCCCACTAAATTTCATCTCTTTTTAGACTATTGAAGTTACAATCTGCTATGAGAGCTTTTAAGTGGACCTTCGGAGACGGTTTGCAGGTTTGGTACTGGCCATCATCTTACGAATCCACTTCGCTACTTTTGAGGTATACATTCCTTGTAAATCTCTTGTTTACATGTACAAACTTTAATGAATACACAGTACGTATGTTGTTCAATGAGTTGGAATGTAACTTAAAGATGTGATTAAACATTGTTTAGAGGATCAGTGAAATTAGAGTAGTAACTACACTGACACTGAATACAAACCTTAAAATGAAAAAGAAAAATTTAGTCCACAAATTTGTAGACTAAGAAAAGTATGAGTATTAAGTGAATGTCGCGGTCTTCGAGTCGTGACAATCTTTGTTCACTATTAATATTTGTTCCATTTATTTACTTATATCAAAATTGCTTCTATTTTATTAATTTCCAATAATCAATTTATTTTATTTATTATTAAACAATGCCATATAATCACAATTAGATCATTTTCTTTTCTACCTCTAATTTCTTCAATAATCCTATTAAACTTAGTTTATGTTCTTTTAATCTTTAGATTATAAATTTCACTTGAAACCTCTACCAATTTCCATTTGACTGAATATATATATATATATATATATATATTATTGCTCAAACTTATTCTTTTTTAGTTTTAATTTTATTAATAATCTTTGTTCACTTAGTAGATTCATTATATCCCTTTTTATACTTATAAAATTACTTTAATCTCATACAAATTATCCTTGGCCAAATGTTTCTTTTTTATCTAAATTAGTCATTTCCCAAATTTAATTCCATACTTAATCTTTATTTATCTTATAAAATCTTTCTACAATCACCATGTGTTAAAATTATACCTACACTAATTTTCTTTCTTCTTAACTAAATTTACATCTTAATGCAAATTATTTATTTTAGCAAATTATGGTCATAATTACATTCAACAAATTATAATTTCTGGTTTCTATCAAAGATTGTATCAAAATCACTATGATTTCTTTTAATCCCCCCTGTGACCAAACCCTTCCTATAATGTTATCCTTATTATTTTCCATTCATTTCCGTCCTAATTTAACTTAGGAAATATTTCCTACTTACATAATAGATTTATTATATATCCATTTTACATTCAAAACTACATTAATTTCCTTCTCAAGCAGCCATAGGCGGCAGCTTCTATTTATTCTTTTCTCATGATTTTTCATTCTTCCTCTTTTCCCACTTCTGGTTTTGAAATCATTTCTTCTCCCATAGGATTTTCATATAACACCTTGTCTACCTTAAAACTTTACCATCACCATTTCATTTCCTCTAACCCGTAGGCTCCCCTGCATAAAAAAACTCCTCGTCACCACCTCATCTTCTAGATGGCTGAATGGCCTTTAGACAACTATAGCCATTATCTCATTTATTTATGAATTCAGCTCTTCTTACTACACTAACAGTCATCATTTTCCACTATAAATCCTTAAAATCAGCATCATCTCTTCATAATTTCCAGTATAGCCGAAACCCCCATATTCAGCTACACATATTTTTTCTTCAAACCACAATCATAGATGTATTCTACTAGTTCACTAACATCATAAACCATAAAAGATATCGATTGAGATCACATTTTTCTGCTCACCTGTACATCATTGGTTCTGTCAGCTCCCAAAACAGTCCACTTAAGTGGTTTTTTGGCTGAGCTTTTTGGAGGATTAGTAAACTCTTGGGCTGAGGATTAGTGAATTAGTGATGAAAGATGGTATTTTCCATGGCTGAAACGTGATGAACGACAGGGGAAGGAAGAAGAAAATCGTGGGCTTCAGCAGAAATTCTTGAGGCGGTGGAGAATGGCTGAATTTGAGTCATATCTGTCTTCTTTTATTTACATTTCATCCATTAGAATTTTGCCACCTGGATATCTAATTAAGTCTCCTCTTTTTGTCTCTCCTTTTCTTTTCTTTTTCTGCGTCAATCGGATTCCTCAAATTGTGCAACGACCTTCCACGAGCTTGCTGGGATTTCTCTCTTTTTATTTATTTATTTATTTATAAAGACATAATATCAATATATCATGAATATATATTTTTTTATTAACAACTATAAATATATATACACACACTTAAATTAATACTTTTGTATATATAAATATATTCTTAACATATACTACATACATGTATACATATATTTCTATATATTTAAAATTTATATTTTACAATATAATTATTTTATATTAAAAACATATTTATATTTATAATTTATATATTACATATAATCCTTAAAACATATACTTATCCATTCTATTATTTGTTAATATATATTTATTGCTCATATATGTATATAATATATATTTGTACATTCATAAATATATAAAATATATTTATATATATACACATTTTATTATAATTTTATTTAAATTTTAAAATTTTTAATGCCTAATTTAAATTTCTACATATTAAATCTACAGTTCGTCAATTAATCAAGTACTATACTCCAAAATTTTCCAATCTCATAATAAATTTATTTGTTTATTATTATTTTATCTATTAACATTGGAAGTTCAATTTACAGAACCCTAATTCCCAAAATGGGAGAATTCATGGTTATTACAAATATGAATAAATCACACTTCAAATATATTCTAATCCGATCTTTCAGAACCATTTCAAATCATAGCAATTCTTGTGTAGGTCTCACATTCCTTTTCTTCAACACCCTTACCATTCGAAACTCTTAGCTAATAACCTTCACCCATCTTTTGCCTAGATCCTTAGTATTAGGGGTTATATGACAATTTGGGTTCTCACATGAACTCCATGCATAATCTATTTTGCGCACTTTTTGATTTAGACCTCTTTCTTCTTGTGCGTGGCTTACTTGCGCTTTTTTCACTTCAAGCCCTTGCACTTTTTGTCTTCAAGCATAACTTACATCACTCACTTTTCACTTTAAGTCCATGCATAGCTTATTTCGCGCACCTTTCATTTCAGTCCTTTTTTTTCTTATGTTGAGTTACTCATTCCTGTCATAATACATTCAAAAAACGTTAGTCAAATTTATGAATTGACAATTGTTTTACCAAATGCATGACAACATAAATTTGTTTAATAAATAGTAGAATTATCATGTAAAAAACATAAGCATTTGGCCCAATCAATTTTCTGGCTCAATATGGCCTTTCCATATTTTCAATGGGCTGCAACTAAAACCTCATTAAAATGTAAACAAAAAGTAGATTAAAATGTTTTAAGAGTTAAAAAAATGTAAATATAATAAAATTAAAATATCATTTTAAGAATTTTAATGAGGCTTTGGAAATAAGTGTAAATTCAACGAATTCTCGAATTTTGTGAACGTGCAATTTTTGATAAAGTTTTAGGTAAGAAATGATTTTTCTAAGTCCAATCAGAGTGTTGGGAGATCTAGAAAAATAATTTCAATATTAAAAGAAGTTTAATTTATTTTCAATTATTTTAATATTAAATAATAATAGGATCCTTAAAATAGGAATATGAATAATAAAAATAACGATAATAGTAAACAAATATTGGGAATAACTGGAGATATCAATGATGATAAAATTCTTGAATTTTGCAAGTGTGCAATTTTTGAAAAATTTCTATGTGAGAAAGAACCTTTTTTTTTTTTTTAATTCAATCAAAGTGCTGGGGATTCGAAAAAATAATTTTAATATAAAAATTTTTCAATTTATTTCAAAAATAAAAACAAATCTTATAAAATAGAAATAAAAATTATTAAATAAAAATGCATGTGTTCTTGTGAATACTCTTGAGGTGAAAACACTTATTTACAAATTCAATCAGACTGTTGGAAGATTCTTAAAAAAATCTTTAACAACAACAACAACAACAATAATAATAATAGAAACCAATTAAATTAAGGATAACTAGGATAATTTTTGATGATTTGGTCCCTCTTAAGACGGACATCTTGAGAGTGTTAATCTTTTTTTCACACATAAGTAAATTCTCGAACCCAAAACTCAAAAACGTAAATCAATCCTTTGAGTCAATTAAGTGATAAAGCACACATAAAAAGAAGATTAGTAACTACTCCTCATTTAATTCTAGTGGTTAGGTCTAGGACTAAAATCGGTTATGACATTAATTATACTTTTATCAAAGAAAGGTCAAAGGGCGACTTTGTTATTATTATTTAGTCTACAATTAGATAGTAAACATTTATATTTCTTTTAACTATTAATTACTACTTCAAAAACATTTTTGAACTTGAAAGGAAAACTATGATTCAAAAAATAATAATTAATTTGAAAAAACATATTGAATACAAAAAAAAATTTCTTATGCTTAAAACATAATTATATATATATATATATATATATATATATATATATATATATATATATATATATATAAAAAGAGTAACCTTAACAAAATGGACAACTTTCTATATTTTATGTTCTTAGACGAAGGCTGAGGAAAATGGGCCAAGTGTTGTGATTGTGAATAACGTTAAGCAGCTGCATAGGGATCGAGAATAAAGAGTGAATTACAAGACAAATAAATACGAAGTAATTAAAGCAGCAGCTGGTTCCCAAGAAGCTTATGCATGGACTGCTCACGACTCTCTAAACACTAGGATGACGTTTGATCTGTTAGTGCAAAATGAGTTGAGCATGCAATGAATTTGCTGTAGAAAATGGATGAGCTCCAAGTCCGATTGCAGCTAGCATTGGGGGAGTGTTCTGCCAGCTTCAACATGGAGAAGGCGGTGTGCAATCATGGTTTATTCATGATGTCTCCCAACGTTTGGAGCCCTTCCGCCAAATCCCTTCGCCGCCCTCTTCGACTGGCAGACTCTTCTGCCTCCCTCCCCGTCACCATCTCACACCCTCCCGACCACCCTTTCCTTGTAATACAAGTCCACAGCGTTCACACTCTCTCGTCCGCTGATGAAGCTGCTATATTGGTATATTAGTACATGGCATGCGTGCATGTCCTCTCTTCATTTACATATGTAATAATATTTATATATATATCTATTGACAATGGCAGCAACAAGTTGCAAGAATGCTAAGAATATCACACAAGGATGAGAGAGACGTAAGAGAGTTCCAAGCATTGCATTGCTCGGCAAAGGAGAAAGGCTTGGGTCGAATTTTCCGCTCCCCTTCCTTCTTCGAAGATGCTGTCAAGTCCATCCTTCTCTGCAACTGCGGGTATATACATGTTTCTCTCATGTTTTTTATTCTTATTTTTATTTGTACATCACCCTAGTTTACTTATTATTATAAAAAAACAAAACTGCAATATTTTATGTATAAAAGTATCAATTCCGAAATTATAAATAATAAAATACTTTGCTTTTAAATAATAATTTGTTAATCAAATTAAAATAATGATTCCCTTTAATTTTTTTTCTTATTCTATTGCAGATTTTATTGAAGTAATTAAAATTTTCCTTAAGTGATAATTTTCTTATTGCATTTAATTTTGAATATTTTTTATTTAACTCTTTCTTTATTAATAATATGTGTTTTGTTTTTAATATATAGCAATTGAGGGCGCCTCTCTCGCATTTTGAAAAATAATAACAATATTTAACAAAAGAAGCATTGAAAAATAATAACAATATTTAACAAAAGAAGCACCAAAAAAAAAATATTTGTTCTGAAACAAAATGACAATGGAAATAACAGCAAAGACAAATGGTAAAAAAAAAAAAAAGAAAGAAAGAAAGAGAGGAATATTGTAAATTTTGGGTTCATATCCAAATACTTTCATCTTCAATTATTTAATATTTTTTTTGTAACAAAAGAAAAAAGAAATGATCAGTAAAATAATATTGCAACACTTGGAATTAATTAATTAATTATGCTTAAATATGTAATTAATAATCAAACTAAAGAGTAAGCTCTGGGATTGTTTGCTTTTTCTTTTTTTGTTTACTGAAGGTGGAAGAGGACATTGACCATGCCTCGCACTCTCTGCGCTCTTCAGCCAGAACTGGCTAATGCTCATTTGAAGCGCCAAAGATTAAAGCATGGGAAACACTCCAAATCCAGCTCAAACTCAGACTCACAGCTGTCATCCACAGCAAATTTTCCAACCTCGAAAGAACTAGCTTGCCTTGATGACAAGTATCTAAATCAACGCTGCAATCTTGGGTACAGAGCTGGCTGCATTCTTCAACTTGCTAGGAAGATTGAGAATGGGGAACTTGAGGTTGAAGAATCATCTGACACAACAGCTTATGAAAACTTTTATCACAAGTTGATGAAAATCAAAGGCTTTGGTCCATTTGTCTGTTCCAATATAATGATGTGTGTTGGATATTATAAGAGGGTTCCATCAGATAGTGAAACTATCAGACACTTGAGAGAGGTCAATTAATTTCGACACTATACATTGGTATTTAGTGCGTGTGCGTGCTCACACACACATACATATATCTATATATATATATATATATATATATTGATTATTTGTTTTCATAGTGGCAGGTGCATGGCAAAGCAAAATGCTCTCTAAGAAGTATTGCAAAAGACGTGGAAGAAATTTATGGCAAGTACAATCCATTTCAATGTCTGGCGTACTGGTGAGGAAATTAAGTATAAATTTCCCATGGAATTTTAATTTCAATTCAATTGGCATAATTCCGGCAGATCAACTCTCTGAATTCTTTGGTGTAGGTTGGAACTGGTGGACGAATATGAAAACAGATTGGGGAAACTGGGTGAGTTGGATTCTGCCGGTTATCATCTTGTTACTGGCAGGCTGCCGCGAGGGATCAGTGATCAATAATTAATGGGATTGGAGGAAAGCAACTAGCTTCGATGGACTTGGTTGGAAACAATTAAGCAAAATTTATAATTTAATCAAATTAAGCATGTACTTGTTTCTTAATTTGCAATCAAATAGTGGTATATATACACATTAATATAGGGGAATTCTACTGTGAGGTCATACATTTTGATCTTATTGTAAGGTCAACGTAAAAACACATGATTAAGCATAAATTTAAAGTCATTAGACAAAGTATGTTAGTTGTAAATATGTTAGAAGTATATAAACACATGATAATGAATATAAACATACATTATAGCAAAATTATCATGTGTTAAAATTTATTGACTTTAATGTCGACGTTAATAATTATATTTTTTTGATACTTCTAACATATTTTATGCGTAATAACTTTAAATTTATGATTAATTATGTTGTTATCTATTCACAACAATGATTTTTGATGACGTACGAATCTCGATCTATTTCTTAATCTATCTCCAAAAATTTCACAAGAAAGAAAACCATCAAAGAGCATGAATGTGACATACAAATTTATCGAAATATGGACTAACTTTTTCCTTTTCTTACAGTTGTTAGGCTGTTTGTTGTGTTATTTTTCTTTCTTACTTATCATCACAACAATCCATTTTACATTAAAATGTTATATATATATATATATATATTAATATTCATTCATCATTCATATACATAAACTTACAAATGACTAAGTTCTAACATTCAAACTACTATAAATGTTGACATTCCTAAAGTTTACATCCCCATTAAAATTTAGAAAGTATATTGGTACTGTACAAAGTCTGAGATATATAATAGAAATACAATATACCTCCAATGTTCTATTGGCGTGCCCCAAAGGAATATTGTGTCTCAAAAGTATAGGCTCCTCTGTAAGCGAGCGGAAAATCACTACAAATAATCCGAGAGGAAAAATAGGGGAGTGAGTTTACGCTCAGTAAGAAAACATATATAAAAGTGCAATACTATGCGACTGCTATGCATGTTTTCCTATTTGGCTCTATGGAAGTATGCATAAATAACTAATGATACAGACATTTCAGAAAAGAGAATTTCTATACCCGACTAGGATTACCAGGTTGAATATGGAAGGATGCTTTAAAGCACCTCACCGGGTCCTAAGTTTGACTATAGGGAGGCTATTTGATATTCTCAAGCTATTGATGCATTGTAGACAAATCAAAACAACCTTTCAACTATAAATACGAAAATAGTTATAAAGAATACAAACATATTAAATACGATTCAAACACAAGATCGAACACTTCTTTTAATCATAAATTATTCAAATCGATCAAACATTTCTTTCAAATACAAATCATTCAAATCTGTAATCCGTCAAACTATAAACATTTGGTGGAGACGATCAACATCTCAGTAGAATCATGCACAATAAAATCCCATGAGGGATATAATGTAAGAAATGCTGTACACATTATATGGGCTAGGGATCCAATCCTAGTAAGCCAGTCTTACTTATATAATAAGACTAATGGCCATTGTCAAAAGATCCACAGTGTACACTAGTCAGGTGACAGTTATGGGCACTGATGATTTGACTAAAGTCACACAGCAAACAAATTGATTGACTGGATGCATGATCACTATTGGCAACTATGGGAGCTAACAATCTCAAAACAGTTCGTATAACATTTGAAATTAAAGATAGGAATCATTTCAAGAAAGTTTATCCTCAGTAAATCCATAAACATTCAAAACCATATAACTTACTCTTCAAAGCAGAAAATTCGACAAATATTCTCAGTACAAAGGTAAGTGTTCAAAATATTTTATTTATGCATAAACATGTTTTTATTGTATGCAGGTAATTCAAAACGATGAAAAATGCATAAAAACTCAAACAAAAATTGAGTTACAAAACTGCAGACATAAGAACCCCATTCCTCATTTGGTTAGATTTTGGCTATTTTGTTTGGATTAGCTATTTTATCTTAGTATGGCATATTGGTATGTTAACTTTAGGTTCGTTTTACAAAATTTCTGTAGCGTAATGGCTATAACTATCCCAACCCCTGCAGTAAAAACACAATTTATATATCTCAAATCCAACCACAATACCCAATGCAAGCATAGCATTCCTATGCTCTTTCACATATGTTCCTTACCACTTACGTTACAAAGCAGTGTAGCGGCCTATAGCACTACTTAGGCTCTTTATACACCTAAATCAAACCTACAAAACAATATCAAAACGTGGCTAAAACTCAACACTTCAGTTATAAAGATTACTCTACTCAGCAAAACTTTTCATTTTGCCTAATACAGCAGCAAATCCATTCTACTTCCTACAGATGCTAAAACACAATTACAGTTAAAACGCGTCCTTTTTCTAATCCTACTTCACCAATGATCTTGCTAACATTTATATATTATTCTGTAGCCATAAAACTATAAAAATCAACATGGTAACCCATTCATTATGGCTTGGTTGAATGTTAGCCTTAATACCAAACTCATGATTTTGTAAATCTATCACCATGGCTATATTTGTTTCATCCTAAGCTATCATTCTATACCCATCATGCATAGAAAACACCATGATATCCCTTTACTCCTCTCATGGCCAAACCTACATGGAATCTCTACAGATGGTTTTGATTCAATCCAACGCTATAAACATGTTATTCTAGCTTAGAGCAATCCCAAACCATAGGTAGAATTGAAAGAAACCACATATTCTCTCACATCTTTATAATCGCTGAATATAGGAAGATGTAATTCACCAAGCTACTAGCCAAACTAGCCTTCCAAATTTTGGGTTTTAGAAAGAGCTAATGATGAGAAACAATTTTTGTGTAGGGAGCTTATGGATTTGGTGAGGTGAGAGAGGGGTTTTATAAGGTTTCTTTCTCTTAACTTTTTGAAAAAATAGAGAAGAGGGCTGCTATGGAGGTGCCAGCCATCTGGTGGAAGAAGACTTTAAATATCCTAATTTTATATTACTAAATCATAAAAATATCAACCCTTGCCAAATGACTAAAGTGCCCTTTTAAAATTCCACTATTTGCACATATATCCTAGCTATTATTTTAATATTTTAAATTCATATTTTATTTTTTCTTTTATTAAATTTTATTTATTTAGGTCAAACTAAGTCAAAGGTTGTATATTGATGTGGTTTGACTGACCATAAAAGGTGAAATGACCAAACTACCCTTAAACGAAGGCTTTTGGACTTGTTCGCGTTGTTTTTAGCATTTTTGTGTGATTCAATTCACGGATTGGATTCACACAAAACTTCTTCATGGGAGGGTTTACTATTATAGTCTGTTCGTCAAAAGTCAAAATAGGTTGACTGTTATTCATAAAAGTTCTCATGGCCTATGGACAAAATTGTCAATTTTTAATTTCTTGCACGCAAACCTAAGCATGCTCAAACAAAGGAATTTCGAAAAGTGATCTTCTTACCAGTTATGTATTTCGAGCTCAAATTTCACATGTTGCCACTTTCATTCCCATCCAGATTAATGATAGTCTTGTGGGGCCTGATTGGAAGTTTCTCCAATACTTACAAACTAGATAAGAGTTAGTTGTCTTAAGTTGACTTATCATTCTAACTCTAAAATTTTTAATAAGTGTGGAAGGAATAGATGAAATTAGGAATCTCACATGCTCTCTACCTTTTGAAATTTGGTCCTCCAAATTCGGTTGGGCTACTGTTCAAATAGTTATGAGTACTTCTTTTTCATTAGACTCTCTAATTCCCACGTGGCTTCTTCTGTTCAGCCAAGAATGAAGCTAATCAGTAGCTTCCAACCATGGCAGTAGCATTGTTTCCCCTATTTTGCTTCAGCTTTTTCCCAAGTGAAAGACCCCTGTACATCGTTTCTTATCTAGCCACCAATAGGTATATTGCTAGCACCCTTTCGAGACTAAAAAGTAACCTATACTTGACGCAAATGCTGCTCTTGCTTTGATTCTTTCTCCAACGTAGCAGCTCACATTCCCATCCTTTAACTTTCCTTTTAGTTTTCTGTCTCAAATTCTCGAGAGAATGGTTCCTCTGTCATGAGTGCTGCCGTTCTTTCCTTCTCTTCTCTTGCCACTGCACCTATTCTCGATTGATCCTTGTTAATCTCCAGCCCACTTATCCCTTAAACTACAACCTAAGCCCATGTTTTTGTTTCAGTTCTTCCCAGATGACAGACCCACGTTATTGTCCCTTATCTAGCAGAAATGAGCATCTTGTCAATGCCACTTTTCAGACCAAGAACAGCCTACACCAGCCGCTTATGCCACTGCCAAGATCTGCTTCAACTCTCTTGATCTTCGCCTGTCCTGCTCACTGCCATGACTTGTGCTCCCTTTTCTTTTCTCTGTTTCCTTTAGCGGAGAGTGATATGTGAGTGGAGGTAGGTGAGCTTTTAGCTTCTCCAAGATGCCACTAACAAATACCAATGTTTCACACACTTAGTCACATTTTATATATATATATATATATATATTTGTTCTGTGCACATACATTGTCATGTGCAGTAACTAATATATTTCCCTTTTATATATATATATATATATATATATATATATATATATAAAATCTATCTCATCTTATTTATATATATATATATATATTTCTTGTCATACAAATATATATACAAAATAGTAAGTCTTATATGTCATATATGTTTATATATATATATATATATATATATATATACATTCTTAATATACTCTTGTATATTACATTTAATTTAATGTATTTGTATTCTTTATTTGTTTAAGTGAATATATGTATATATTTACATATATTTATTTATTCTTTTAATTATCTATGTACTAAGGTTTCATAAGCACATTTATATAATTTATTAGATTTCTTCACAATGTGCAAAATATTACTTATTTTCCTTATTAAATCAATATATATATTTATATATCTTGAATTTATTTATTTAAATCCAAAATATATATTAATCATTTATTATTAAATACGCTACACCCAAATCATTGATTTCATTACTCAATAATGGTATTTATTATTATTTTTTTGGTTGAAGTACATGTCACGCTAAGTTCATTTAATTTCTTTATTTATTTATAGACTTAGTACGAAAAATTTACTGTCTTCACACTACCAACCTCCCCTGCCACTCCACGAGCATTCTGTTTGCTGCATATTGTGTTCAATTTTTACTCAATTCTTCCATGAGTTTCTTAGCAAACCTTCATCCCCTTGCTAGTTAATCACATAATCTCCCCCATAGACTTTACATCTACCTTAAACCAACTAAGAACCAAGAAAAGGGCTGACTTGAGGCAGAAAACATTCTGTTTTGGAGTGGTGCAATTCAGTTAAGGTGAATTTCTATAATTCTATAGTTTTTTTATATTAAATGGTGAATTTCTATGTTCTTTAACATGAGAAGCATGGTTCTAGTATTATTTTTAGTTAAGCCTCATTAGAACATGAAATTAGAATAAGATGGGGTTGTGATATAGGTGAGAACAAGCAAGAAACTTTGCTGGAAATTTTATAAAAATGATGAGAAATAGTTTAAGGAACATGAACAAGATGAATAGAAAGCTTGGAATCATGAAAGGGTTGCGAATCAAAAGTTGGCGATTGAATGAGGGGTTTCAGTTTGGCATGAGAAGATGGGAAATTTTTATGTCCATGCAAGAAAAATATATGAAATGCTCACGTGGACAAGAAATAACAAATTGGAAACAAGAAATTAAAGAAAAGATTGAAAGTCAATGAAATGGCCATAAAGAGGGTTTTGGCCATGACTTTTTAAGCATGAAAATATGCTGAATTTTTATGATTAATAATAGAAAATGATTATAGAAATTGAAGGAAAAAGATTGGTGGAAATAGAACCGAAAAAGAAGCTAAAATAAGAAAGTTTGGTTTTAGCACCAGTATAATTTATATTGGTTGTACATATGTTATGACATTAGTGGCTGCATTTTATGAAAGTTGGTGGCTTAAAATTAAGGAAGAATATTAATAATTTTTGATAAAATTATTTTGCAGCCGGGAGTTCCAAATTTCGGTAAACGTAATCGGGAAGCTCGGCTTCGTAAGACAAGTAAGGGGGGGAGTGTGTGAGTTGTAGAGATATAATGAATAGAATGTTTTAGTAAGCTTGATTTTATGGAAATATTGGAAGCATGATTGGGTGTGAAAATCATGCAAATTGTGGTTGAAAGCTAGTTTATATACCGTAATTTTCGTGCAAGAGGCTAGAAATTCGAAGCCGTTATGCTGCCAGAAAATTATCAAAATTATTCTAAAATATAATGAAATATTTTAGATGCATAAATGGAATAAATCATGAATTTTGGAAATCATTTCCATAAATTTTCCATAAAGTGGAAATTGTTGAAAAATACTAAAGTAAATATTCATGTTATGGATTTTTATTTAAAGTGAGAATGAAATATATTCTTTTACTATTAATTATTCAAAAAAGAATATTTACGATAATTCTCACTAGATACATGCATATTTATCAACTTTTTTCACTGTATTTAGAGATATGAAATAAATACCTTTTTGGAATATTTATTTGATTAAATGACTAAATTCATTAGATTTCCTTAAAGGTATTTTTATGGGAAAAGAAATGATTTTATACCTTTATGGAACTAAATACTGATCTTATTTATTTTATAAATTCCATAAAGGTGATGATATATGAAAATGTGAGAGCCTTATGGATAAACATGAAATATTTCAAATTATTTTGAATAAGATCCATAAAGGCTGTGGTACGATTTTTATACTGTTTTGAGATTTAGGCCCTGAGATTCATGCTTACTACTGTTACTATTACTGTCACGTGGCTGATTGACCCGCCAGTCATCAACGGTCCTAGATGTCACCTGGCAAGTGTACATCGAGGACCCCTTATAGATCATGACCATAGATCTCACTGTATATTGTTACTGTGTCCCTTCAGGGATGATTACTGTGTCCCTTAGGGGATGATGATAGCATGATATGATTTAGGGTGATGCCTAGCCTCAAGCTACTGAAATACTGTTTACTGAACTGGATTTTACTGAGAAATATTGTTTACTGAATTGTACTGTACTGAGAAATACTGTTTACTGAACTGTATCGTACTGATTACTGTCTACTGAATCGTACTGAGAACTACTGTTTGGTGGAAGAGAATATTATGAAAAATTATTTCTAATATAGAAATAATTACTGAACTGTTTATCCAACGATTTTGGATATTTACAAACTACTGTATTGAAAGTGACTGATTACTGTTTCTACAGTTTTATATCTACTGGTCACTATACTGTTTTATCACTGAACTGTCACATGTTTTGAAACTGTTACTGAAGTGATGGAAATTAAATGATTTATTCAATTTATATTTATGGAAAAATAAATATTTTCCAACATATATATTTCATTGTATCAAGCAGCATACGACTCCTTTACTGAGCACGTGGTTCGCTCACCCCTTTATCTTTTAAAATTAAATTGCAAAGTGCGTTAAATTTTAAAGGTACTGTCACTTCTCTTATATATTCAGACACATGCATACAGTACTACTTTATCTGATAAAATAGGAACAGGGTATATAAAGTGTACGAAATATTGAAAAAATTTTATATTCCAAATTTTATTAAATAAATAAATGTTTATTATTTATTACTGTTAATGATCAAGTGTTAAAGGCATCACTGATAGCCCAACCGTAAATTATGCATAAAATATGTTATTTATTGTACTATGGGCTGTTACAATCAAGCCTGTTCAAAGTTGTAAACTTCGAATCATACTGATATACTGACATGTTGCCTTGAGTCAAATTCAGAAAATCCACCTTCAACTTCTGCTGAGTAGTACGCAAAATGCATTGCTTGTTGAAAGCCTCCAAGAAAATACCGCACGTAATCTCAGGAAGTTTAACCTCTAATATGGTCTGGGTGGATTCCACCAATGCTCATGTCACAGTGTGTTATATACAAAAATCATCTACATTTATCGCATGTCACACATACACAATAGTTGGTTGGGCTGTCTGTGATGTCTTTAACACTGTTCATCTACAACAATAAAAAACTTTAGACATTATGTGTTTATTACTAAATAACATTCACAACTGTATCAATCAGTTTACATCCCCTGAAATTATATTTTACAATAAGTAGTAATGTATAATAAATGTCAGAACATACAAATGTAAACACAATATCTCTAGGATCCACTGCCACTGCCACTGTGTAGAGATAACTAAAACGTAGCCAATCCACAGATAAGTAAATCATGCACTCATGGAAATAAATCTGTCAATGGTGAAATTAAAGCAGTGAGCAAACCACGGCTCAGTAAAGGAATTGTATGTAATACTTGATACCACGAAATTCTATATGCAGTAAAATCGTTATTTCCTATAGGTACACTAGGGACTAAAATACGAAGGATACTATAGTCAGCTAGGGATTCGGATGGAGTAAGGAAGGTATTTTGGAATACCTATTTTATCCCGGAACCTAGAAGCGACTATAGAGAGTAGGTATTCATTTTTAAAATAAACTACTTTTTCATAACATTTCATATTCCTTTCAAATCAAAACTTTCATCATGTAAAACATTTAATCAGATAATCTAATATTTAAATTTAAATTATAAAAAGAATATTTGATTAATAAATCTCCATTTCCATTTGAAAACATGTCACATAACATATATCATTGAAATCGTAAACAATATCGTACTCAATGTAGTATAATAAACCGTTTAGAAATCATCATTCGTCTTAGTTAAAACATATAAATACTCATTTATCATTTAATCCCATCATCCATTTAAAATCATCATTTCCATATCTTAAAAATGGTGGAAACTAAGGCAACACCCTCAATATATCATGCTATAATCCCCGTAGGGAACAGTAACAGTATCATATGAGATCTATGGCCATAGTCTATAATTGTTCTCGGTTGTACACTGATCAGGAATCAACTGGGACGCTGAAGGTAGGATCAATACCAACAGCTTGACACAGCATACTACATGTCACATATAACATATCACATATCAACATGATACAGGGCCTATCAATCTCAAAACAGTGTATATAAAATCTCATCACCTTTATGGAATTTAATAAAATAGATAGGATCTTTAGAAGATCCATAAAGGTATAAATCACAGTATCTAGTACAATGAAAATAGTGTTATAAAATATCTACACTGTAGTAATAAATTCCATAATATTCCATTTCATCGTAAAACATATATACTCACATTTCCATGCTTTCCTTTCAAGAAATTCAATTTCAAGATTACTGAAATATTAGTTTACGAAAATTTCACACTTTATGGAAAATAGTAATATTTATTTTCCAAAACTAATAGTAGTTTCATAAACATACTGTTTCACTGTAAAAACACATTTAGGAACATTTCGATCTCAAAACAATACTTACATAGTAATATCACCTTTATGGAAATCAATGAAATGAGTAAAATCTTCAGTCAGTCCACAAAGGTTTTTATTAAATCATATAGTGAATATTTATGGAAAAAAATTAATAAAATATCCAGTTTTTGACTTTTTATTTTATAAACCACTTCATAAACTGTAAAACATATTGGAGGAATTTTCAGTAACCTCACTTTCCTTAGATTCGCTAACTTAAATATTTAAATAATATTTTTTGGTATATTCATATTTTATGAAAAATATTAATTCCATCAATTCCGAGGCTAGGGAATTATTCAAATATGCATTAAGATATTTCATGGCATTTTTAAAGAATTTTTAAAGAAATTTCAGCAGCATAACAGCTGCAAATAACCTAGCCTTCCTGTAACTTCAAACACAGTGTAAAACTAGCCAACAGCTACAATTTCACAGTTTCCAAGGCATTTCATTTCAAAAATATTCTTCTAAAATTCATTTCATAGAAAATCATGCATTCGAGATATCTTTAAAGAACTACACATGCATCCCTTACCTGTCTGTCTTATCCGATCTCTTCGAACGCACCCGTCGTAAACCATTACTCCTGGGCTGGAGATAATGTCACCAAAAATATTAGCTTATTTCATACTTATTTTTAAGCTATTATTCATGTCTAAGTGCAGCCACATTGGACACTGCAAATATTTTCGCAGTATAATTTCTACCGGTAATGTAACAGAGCTTCTTCGTTTTAAGTCAGATTTTAAATCCGAGCATATCGGTGGACTCCTTGTAATTTCTACAGTCTAATGGCACCCTAAAATCACCAAAACCAGCAATGCACAATGGTCCCCTTATGTTGACTGAAATTCCCTTCTTAAAATTTTTGAGGAATTTCAACAATCCAACATCCAAATCTTGTTTAGCCATTCTCATTACATCATTTAGCACCAATTTCATGCATAAAAGACCACATTTCCCTTAGTTTCCAAGCTTGGCCTAATACCCCTTTAATGGCATAATTTTATTTAGCTAAATTTAATCAAAACTAAAGCTATAAACATGTTTAGCATACCTCACTTAATCTTCCTACACCATTAGATTTCAAAGAATCAATGTGCATATCTTTGAAGTTTCCTTTCTCCTTGTATTGTGGCTTATTTTATGACCTATGGGTATGGTTTGATAGAGGAGAGAGAGATGAACAAGTTTGTAGTTATAACTTTGTTGAGATTTTGGCTAGTTTAGGATTTATAGAAGTTTTTCTTTTATTTTCCTTTTCTTCTTCCTAAGATGGAATGGGGAGCTTTGGAGGGGATGATGAATAGTGCAGGTAAGCAGCTGATGGAGTTTTAAAGAGGTTTCTAGAAGGGGAAAAATGACCAAAATGCCCTTAGTTATATAAATTTCGGACAATTTTGCCCTTAAGGTTCCGTAGTCGTAAAAGCCACGTAATCACACTAAAAAATTTTGGATTCTGGCACCAAATATTCTTATTAAATGTATTTTTATGATTAGAAGTGGTTTCGTCGACGCGCGGTACATCGATTGGGTGAAATTATGATTTTACCCCTTGCGACCCGCTGGCGAAATTCTCTGTTTTAACCATTGATTCAATAAATCTATTGATACTGTCTTAACCTCCTTTTCATGTAAAATAACATGATATTTTTACTTCGTCCCAATTCATTTTAGTTTGGGTACAATTTACTAAATACCCTTAGGACGTAACCGTCATTTTTAAATTTGTTTGCCATACTTCACAAAATGATGCAAATAAGGTATTTTAGCATCAAAATGTCCATAGTATCATTATTACACTATCCGTACACTATTTCTTCAGTCATATATACATCTGGGCTCGAAATTGCAAGTGGAGCCCACATTACTATTTACTTATAATTTACGAAATATTCCAAAAATTAAATTAATAAATAATTCTTTTTACATGTACAGTACCATATAATCGGTTCTCACATTTCCTCCCCACCATTAGGAAATTTTGTCCTCCAAATTTCGCCCGAATTAATCATTGAAATAGCTTATGTACTTTAAATTCTCTAACTCTTATATAGATTTCTTCCTTGAGTATTACTATCACAACACTTTTAAAATGCAGGATTTCTAATGAGGAACTCTCAAGGTCGACATTTAATATTAGTATAACTTTACTACCAACTTATATGTAGTTCCTGATTCCTTAAACCAAATCTGTACATTATAGGGAGCTTGCTTTACTAAATCGGGAGTTAACAGTTTCAAATTTCCCATTTCTTTCTATATCATTAGAAGTCTACATTATACACCATTTTATATCTCATATAGTGCCATGCCGATGTGAATTTGAAATAAATTTATAGTAGTCCTAAGAGCTTTTGAAATTCATAGCACTTGCTCTCAATGTATTCTTGAGCACCTGAATAGTACACTCAATCTATCCATCAATTTACATGTAAGAAGCAGTGCTAGAACTATATTAGAATTCCCATAATCTCTGGAATTCTCTCTCAAGTTAGAATGTGACATGGGAATCCATATCATAAGTAATGCTTATTGGAACTCAACATACTGTCTTACTATTTCAGAATATATATATCGGCTAAGGCACTACGAAGAGTAATAAATCTGGTCACTGAGAATTTAGTCATTTTAATCATTCTATCTCTATAATTACTTCTATAGCATTATAGTTCTTCCAGTTCTTTAGTAACCCTAAAACAAAATCTCTCCCAATTGGCTCCCTTTTTCACATTGATTTGGTAGAGGCTGCAATAAACTTGCAGGCTTTAATGTTTAACTTTCATTTACTGTCGATGAAACATTCAGTGTCGATCTCCATTATATCTCTTTTCATCTTGAATTATCAGTACACTACTCATTCTTATGGTACTTTTAATATTGTTTAAAAGTAGAATATATTTGGAAATGCGATCTCTTTCAAAAATCAAATTTCTTTAAGTGTTAATTTTCAAAAATATCCATCCTGCCTTTAACTATCTATGCAAATCCATTTATATAATCGACAGTAAATTTATTTATTTATTCCTCTGGGTATGACCAATTTTATCTATTAAGTTTGGCTCAATTTCAACTCTAGTCATATACACATGATCATCAAAGGAAATCAATTTCAATCTGAATTTGAGAATTACTCCAACAATCCACATTCTCTAGTCATCCTATAAAATACCTTCTTAATACATATTCCAATTTCAACACACTTATCACTTCAATTGCTTCTCCCGAATAGTATAACACTTCACAATTTAATTCTTTTGATCCTTTTAAGTACTCCACTCACACATTTAACATTCTCACATATGATTTATATAAGTGGAGCAGCTGATCTAGCAAGCTCTTCCATAAACCAGCTAAGTTATTCAATTAAACTCAGTAAATTCCATATCTCCATTACTATCTTGGGTCTCTCTCCCATTTGGTATTAAATCACAATTTTAAGCGAATCCATTGTCACTCCATCATTTGAGATTACTTGTCTCAGAAGAAATATGTTTAGTCATAACTCATATTTACTAAACCTTAATTATTCATCTTCCAGTCTCTGAGAGTTTGTAAGGCTATATATATAATATTGTTCATATCCTTATGGGCATTAGAATATATTGTCATATCATCGTTAAACACCATCACAATTTATCCAGGTATGATTTAAATACCTCATTCATTTGGCTCATAAACACTGGAAGGATATTCTTTCGCCCAAATGCATTACAAAGAACTTATAATAACTTTACCGAGTCGTAATTATTGTCTTAAGGACATCAGTCTCTCAAATTTTACCCGATACTACCTAGATTAGTAATTGATCTTAAAAAACATTTGTGCACCCCTGAACGGATTAATTAGACCATCAGTCCTTTGATACGTGCATATTTATACTTGGTGATAACACTGTCATTAAATCGATAATTGATGTATACTCATAAACTATCATTACTCTCCCAAACAAATAATATTATTTTCTCCCACCAGAATACATTAGGAGAGATATATTCTTTACTCAATAATTTCTGAAGCTACTTCTTAAGCTTCTTCAACTCTGTTTAAGTCATTTGATAAGAGTTTAAAAATAAACTCCGTACCGAAAATTGAATAAGTGAAAACACGATTTCTCGAGTCAGTGATAACTTGGGAAATTTATCTAAAATTAAATCCGATAACTTTTAAATTACAATCTCATTCAACTTTGGACGTTCCGTCTCTACGTCCTTCACATATTTCATATATC
Source organism: Heritiera littoralis (assembly GCA_031772115.1). NCBI lineage: Eukaryota > Viridiplantae > Streptophyta > Magnoliopsida > Malvales > Malvaceae > Heritiera > Heritiera littoralis. The sequence goes on along the minus strand of JAPDPK010000037.1, from coordinate 4,926,864 downwards.
CTCGAAACATATGCACATAACACTTAAACAATTTCAATACACATTCCACTTTGATTCATTTATTAATTTACAATTTCACCATATAGCATTCCATATGAGAAGAGGCAATATACTAGATATGACAATTTAAGTTAATACAATTCATAGCTAACTGTCATAACGTATTAAGTTTCGGAAAACCTAATAGCTAGACACTAAAATTACAGGATTCGCCACCAACCATTCAAACCTAGGTGTGATTGGTCACCTATTCAAACTAAAGATAAGGCTTGGTCTACGTTCAAAGACATCAAAGTTCAGGAGTACGGTTACATGTAGGGAAGGGTTAGCACCCCCACAACGCCCATCCTAAAATGGTACCAACTCGTTTTAGGTTATCTTTACAATTTGACTTGTATTTATATTAAATTCGATATATTTATATATTGGGAATATTTCTAAGATTCTTCCATCAATTTGGCTCAAATCTTAAAAATCCCCCTCAAGGAGTCTCAATTGACTTTTTTGAACTCCATCATCGGATCAGTGAGATACTTTATGAAACTCTTATTATATACTTAAATTTAGTTCTAATATTGACTCCATATTCATTTTATAAATTTCTTAGATTTTCTAATTTAATTTTGTTTATATTCTTATTTATCTTATTTTTAAGAAATAAACATGAATTATGTTTTATTGAAAATTCACTCTTAAGCATCCCGTCAATTTGGCTCAGCTAAAAAGGAACCTCTTCACCTAGAAATTTCCAAGGAGTCTCAATTGACTTTCTTGAAATTTCATCATCGGCATAACTCATATTTACTTCTTTATTTATTTTATTTCTTATAATTTTATCTATTCTTTATATACTTTATTTTATCTTATTCATTTACGTAATTTCTTTATATCTAATTTATTTTTATTTTATTTATTAAAAATAAACATGAATTATAATTTATTGAAAATTCTTTCAAAAGTATTCCATCAATTTGGCTCAACTTAAGAAAGATTTTCTTACCTAGAAATTTTCAAGGAGTCTCGATTGACTTTCTTGAAATTTCATCCTCGGTATAATTCACATTTATTTTTGATAATTAATTAATATTTCTTATGGACATCTAATTTTTATATTTTTCTAATTTCTCTCTAATAAATAAAATATTTTCATAACAAATCATAAATCATTCACTATAAAATCATATATTGTACCAATTAAATGATACCAGTTATATCATGAATATCCATTAAGTTACACAAATCAAGTTAACATATGATGTGGACTAGGTCAATTATTACTGGGCTTTTCTATAAGTCAAGTTGAAGACCATTGAGCAAAATGATAATCTAAGCCCAAGAGGAAAGAGGACTCAGAAGGCCCATAAATGACCATTTAAGCTGTGGGTCATAAAGGTAATTACGCACAATCTAACTCCTATAAATAGGTCACAAGTATCATCTTTAAACTTTAAGCTCTATTTGCCTACTGAAATCCTGCTGAAACCCTGTATGACTTAAGCATCGGAGTGCGCGCGTAGGGGAAAACCCTTGCGCCCCCTGATGATTTTCTTTCTTGTAGAGTTCATGGAGACACGTGGAGGAAGAAGACAAGGATCGATGTCAGCATATCTTTATTGTTGTTTTGTGCAACAGCAATTGGCGCCGTCTGTGGGAAACAAACAAAAAGCCAAGTATAGAATTCTGCGATAGGGCGCGAGAGACCTAACACCTGTGGGAGACTCTATTACCTGTGGAAGACCTGTTAAAAAATAATAAAATAAAATAAATATATATGCGATAGAACAATCTGTCACAGTTTCACGCGACAGAACAGTCTGTCGCCTATAAGGTTTCACGCGACAGAGCGATTCGCTCGCCTACATACATGCGACAGGCGCTCTGTCACAAGCTAGAAGGAGGCTCACACGAAAAAGCAATTGGGCGAGAGAGTGGCTAGCCTGTCACACAAGTCTGTCGTCATAAGCCTGTCGCACAGCCTCACATAGCCTATCGCACAAGTCTGTCGTCACAAGCCTCACATAGCCTATCGCACAAGTCTGTCGTCACAAGCCTGTCGCACAGCCTCACATAGCCTGCCGCACAAAAAGCTCACATAGCCTGTCGCACAAAGCCTGGCGAGACTAAATCGACTTTAGCCTGTCGCACAAAAAGCCTGCAGAAACAAAAGTGGAAGCAGCCTGTCGCACAAAGCCTGGTAAGACAAAAGTAGAATATGCTAGCCGAAAGACACGTATCGGGCACGAAAGAGAGCCTCTCGCACTCGACAGGCTCGGGCGAGAGAGAGGCTCTCGCCTCGCGACAAGAGGACGCAAGGCTTTCACATCAGCATCGTATTCTCTTAATTGGAGATTCAAGCCATGACAAAATGGAAATGGGAGATAAATGCAAAAAATCATCTTCACACAAACCAAAGCAGCATGCTGATATTATGAAAACATGCATAGATGCGGCGGAGTCGCTCGTGGTGTACGCACCCGTAGACATTCCTGCCATGCACATGGTGATGAACGGTGGTGATTCTGCTTACGTGGCACTGCAGGGCTTTCACGTTATGAACTCTTGTAACACAGCTACCACGTTTAGATTCGACGTCATTTTGCCATGGGGGTGATACAATCAGACCAGGCGAAATGATCAGGGATAAAAATGGTGAAAAGTTAGCATCTGGGGGTGAGACTTTTGAGCTGGGATTCTTCAGTCCTGAAAACTCCACGTCTAGATTCGTCGGAATATGGTACAAGATTGATGTGAAAGCAGTTGTCTGGGTTGCAAATGGAGAACATGCAATAGCAGACAAAGATGGAGTTTCGAGGACTAGAGCTGATGGTAACCTGGTTGTTTTGGACGGGAATAACCGTTTAGTTTGGTCATTTAATGTTTCAGGTTTATCGGACAACACTGCAGCAATGCTCCGGGATGAAGGAAATTTTGTTCTGTCAAACAATGAAAGTATTGGTGACACTGACACCAACAGGTTCCACTGGCAGAGCTTCGATCATCCAACTGATACATTTATGCCTGGAATGGAAGTTCCAGTGAATCCTGAAAGAGGAGAGTACCTTGATTTCAGAGCATGGAAAACAGCCAGTGATCCTTCACTGGGAAACTACACCATAGGCGTTGATCCTAATGCAGTACCACAAGGAATGAGTTTTAATGTGCTTGTTTGGTGTTCTTTTTGAAGTAATGAAACCATGAATAAAAGCAGATTTGCCAAATCTTTGGATCTTGTCAAAGCCAACTGAACCGGTGAAGTAGTTGAGCGAAATGTTTAAGAACTTTAGGCTATTGATTGAAGGGAAATTAGAAGGGAAAGTACCGTTGAGGGACTTGTTTGATATATCCAAGTATTTCAATGAATGAAGTGCTGAAAGGGGCTTTACACTCCCGGAAATCTTGCAACTATAAAAAAAAAAAAAGAATTATTTGAGAAAGGACCCTAACCTTCCACTAAGCATCTTCATCACGCATCTCTCTGCCATTTATCATCACCCTCATCGTTACTCACCACTACTGCCTACCTTGCCCCGCGTCTTGCATTCAACATCACCGGTTGCTGCCACCTAGCATCATCGCTACTACTACACTGCACCAAAGTTGCTCGTGTTTGCTTTACTGCTGATTAAGCCACACAGCCATTAGTTGAGACAAAACGACAATATTTCCTATCCAAACGTTGTCACCTAAGATTTAGTGGCTGAACAAATAAGAAGAAGGTCAGAAGGTAGTATAGTGTCTGGGTTAAGAGTGACTGTACAGACAGTAGCTAGACCACTTGCATGTCGAACAGATCTAATCACAAGGCATAAGGGGATTAGGGGCGACGTTAGGCGACATTTAGTGGGGGAAAATTATACAGAAAATATATATACTATACATGCATACCTTAAACACATGTGTACTAAGTTATTGGCCATTCAATGGGGCCCTCCTACAATCGTAAGTTGAGGAAGAAAACAAAAAGTAGTATTGCATTGCATTTCAAAGTAGAAGTAGAAGAAATGCAACGATATATTATGAGAATCATTAAGGAGGTAGCTAGCCAGCTAGGAGGGTTCACATATTAGGTTTCAAAGGCAAACTTGCATAGCAATCAAGAGACACGGAAAACAATCGAGCGATCAACTTGATTTTCTTTCAAGCCTTCCCGCATCCAACAGTCAAGGAATCTGCCATCCATTTTATTATTATTATTATTGGAAATCTTGTCACAATCAAGCTAGGCCTATTCAACTCTCTAACAAAATATGAACAGTGATGTTTCTAATGCATAGAGCTGCGTAGCCCTAGCTATATATTATAATAATCACACAACAATACAGAAGAGACATGACATTACATTGTTGTGAGACCTGTCAACTTAGGATGTTTGCAACCAGATTTATACCAAAAATTTCTTCGATTTTTGGGAAAATAAAGCCCAACAGATCCTCCAGTGATTTATTAGAAACAAAGGCTTAGGTCTTGTATGCAAAAGGCCAGACACCCATACTAATGTTAGTTCTTGAGGAAAATTGAACCTTACCTCACAAGCTTCCAAAACCACAAAAAATTCAGCTCAAAAACCTCAAACAGAAGCTGGTTCACGTGGACAGATTCCTCCTATGAACAGGTAAAAAATTTCAGTAGTGATTTCTAGCATGTTTATTTCTTTTTCATGGCTGTAGTGATTTGGTATAAATTGGTCATGGCATGATTTTGAAGTAAGAACATGTATAACAAATCCTAGTGGTTCGGCTAAGAGGGTTTCTTAACGAAAAGATGATGTGTTGATAAGATGAGTAACGTGGAAACAAGGCTGAGCATGAAACAGAAACAGCCATGAGAATTAAAAGAAATAAAAACATAAGTCGAGTGATCAGTCAAGAGAAGTTTAAGCTGTGTTTTAGGCAGGGGTTCACGTGAAACCTAAGGGGAGAAAAGTAGCCACGTGGGAAAAGAATGCAAAGCTTATAAATTGGTCAAAAATCATGGCTGATGGAAGAAAATGTTGGGCTGTGATACAGTCGTACGTGGAAAAGGAATTTTTGGCTGGTAAGTGCAGCCGAAATAGGAAGAAAAAGGAGGAAGTAAGGGCTGACTTTGCATGTGTGAATGCTGAAGTTTTGGCAACCTAAAATGTACTAGGTGTGGCCATAATATAAAGACATAAATTGAAGCCAACGTGGGCTGAAAACAGAAAAGAAAGAAAGCTATTGGTTTGGACAGCAAGCATCAGAAAAGAAAGGAAAAATGAAAGAAAGGAAAAAGTTAATTTAACTTGACGATAGAATAAAGTGTTAACTATGAGTGACGTATATATATTTTAAATGAAGACATTATCTACATCTAACCAAGGCCATTCGGCTAGAGTAATGGACAAAGAAAGTGGTGTGAGTTAGAGTATAAAATGAGAGAAGTTGACAGAATTGGTGGCTCGAAAATATACAAGAATAATATAAAGGTACTAACAAGGAAAATAAAAGACATAAGCCAAGTAGGCTTAGTCATTTAAAGGGAACATTCGGCAATTACAACTGGACAAGAAAAGTGATGTGAGTGGCGTAGGAAATGGGAGAAAAGCAGTCAACTTAAGGGCTGGAAATTTTATAAGGATAATGTAGATACATAATAACATGGGAAAATCGTAAATGTCAACCTCAAAAGTGTTGGTATGTCGGAAAGGGCCATGGAACATGATTAAAGCATGATTCAGATCACAGTAATTCTGGAACTCAAGGTTATTTATATCTAGTCACAGTAATTTGCCCAAGTCTTATCATCGTTTGTCATTCTTGAAAAGATCCCATCGCAGACTAACAAGAAAAATGTCACTCTAATGGTCGAGTCGTGAAACCAGAAGTTACCCGTGGACATTGTTTTGACTCAATCACTAGTTGCATGTAGTCTGCAACACCCTCGTCTGAACGAGCTGCTGATAAAAACACGTTGGCCGTTTTGGTTAAGTGGACTGATCCATCTTGATTTGTTATAATGGTCAGAAGACAGAAGATGGCTTTCAAAATAAAAAAAAAAATTTTTGGCAAGTAGCAGCTTGCCTACTGAATATCATAGAGTTCAATTTTTCTTCTTAAAAAAAGACAGGAAAAGATCGCAGTTTGCTAGAACAAGGAACCTTCGTATTGGAGCACGAGATGATTGGTAGGAGGATGAATTAAGATGGCTGCCAGACTGTAGAGCCAGAGAGTATCTGCAGTAGTGATGAGTCATACGCCATTTATTGTGGCTTTAATCAGCGTGAATGCAGAGAATGAATGCATGCGAAGACTAGCTCTTGCACGCTACAGCCTTGGCGAGAGAGGCTCTCGCTAGCGACAGACCTTGAGCGAGACAAGGGCTTCCACACGCAACAGGCCTTGGGAGACAGGGGAGCTCCAATGCGCTACAGGCCTTGGATGAGATAGGGGCTCTTGCACGCGACAAGCTCCCCACTTTGATAAAATGACAGCGAAGAAAATTAGGTGAACACAGCACCCATAGGCAAGATTCCCCCATTAGCACAATTCAGACAAGTAAAGAACACCCGAGTCATGCCTTTCGGCAATGACTAGCAACGCTAGCGAGCACGGAATCCAAACTACTGGTTCGCCCAGTAGAAACAACTTTGGCGAGCACATTTAAATTTGACGATCCTAGCGCACGCCCAAGTGTGGGATCTGAGCGAAATGATCTAGAATCTCCTAGACCTAGTGCGTGCACTAATCCGATAGAATGTCCAAAAGCTTCCTTCGGCCCGTCTGTCGATCGTCTGACATAGAAGTTTTCAAGAATTGCTATAGCAACCATCTAGAAATGGCTTAAGAGCCACACACTTAGCATATTGACAACCACACATGTGAAAGAGGGTTTGTCTCTATAAAGGGTGTGTCAGCTTTGTGAGTCCTTGAAGCAAGATAAGGATGTGCCAGCTTAGGGTGTCAAGATCAAGGCTGTGTCTCCCTTGTAAGCCCCTATACATAGCATTCTTGAGTATCAATACAAGTAAGTGCTTGACACAACGGAAATAGCAAACACACTCAAGCAGGGACATACGGGTGGTAGCCAGAGTTGAGGTACTCTCATATAATGTTTTCAATTTTCTTGTCCACTCTAACGGTTATGATTGAATTAGGCAAGTGTCCGAGGCAGGCACTAGCCACTGTCGTGTAAGGCAGCGAGCCAAGGAGAGCTTGGTTCGATATAGTTGGATCGAAAACAACTTGTGGTAAGCTCGTGAAGGTAGATTGCTGGTACCGAGGCACGACTTGGTGCACAATCCATGGTTGACAGCAAAACATCCTAGCACTCGTACTTTACAGATTTTTCAAAGACAAAGACGTGGAATGGTACTGGTGGTAAACATTTGCTGCAATTATATTGCTACTTACTCCATTTAATTGAAAATACTACATTATGAAACGAAAGGCCAGTTATTTTTATCTATATTATGATAAACCTCCATGTTTGATAGACATGTTGCAGGAATAGAAGAAGACGCGAGATAGGCAAAAATAAGTCCCTAAGCGAAAAATAAGCGAGACGAAGACACACAGTATGCAAGTTGTGAGGTATGATACGAGGCACGTTACAATTTTATCATTGAATATGTGCTACAATTGATAAACAAAGTGCATTTAACGTATTATGCTGGCATTCTGGATATAAAAACGATATTATAGTCTTATCATTTCTATGAAGTCCCTAAGCGAAAAATGCGCGAGATGGGCAATTCTCTAAAAGTCCCTAAGCGAAAATGCGCGAGATGGGCAATCCTCTAAAAGTCCCTAAGCGAAAATGCGCAAGATGGGCAATCCTCTAAAAGTCCCTAAGCGAAAATGCGCGAGATGGGTAGTTCTCTAAAAAGTCCCTAAGCAAAAATGTGGGAAACGAGCAATTCTATAAAGTCCCTAAGCGAAAAATGCGCAAGATGGGCAAATTGTGAAATCCTCAAGCAATAAAGTGTACAGATAAATGCAATACCCAAGTACGAATTCTTCTTTAGATGTAAGTGCTTCATAAGAAGAGCTGGGGAGCACTATAGATTAACTTCTGCATTAAAAGGAGTAACGAAACTAATAAGCACCCATGCATATGCGTCCCGAGGTGCTATAATGTCAAGAGCTTGATCCTTAGGAAAATTAGTCTCTGGATTATCTAAATAATCTTCGTCCAAGCCTGTGAGAACCTCGACCATCTCGAGTCGACAAAAAAGCTTCTAAGAGCTGGTAAGATCAGATAAATCTTTACAAGTGCCTATCCTCAGAAAAGGTTTCAAATTCTCAGCATCTGGATCGAGCTTCAACCAATCAAGAGCATGCCAAGTACAAACCATATCTGATGAAACCAGATAAGAACATATGCATCCGCTTATGGCACTTCTTGACGATGTGCCCTCATGGCCTTAACCCAGATTCGGTTTTCTTCCTCTTGGCTAATAGAAGGCACTTGACAAAAGAAATGATGACACGAAGTCATTTCTACTACAAATAATAATGAAGTTCACTAGTTAAGCCCTCAAGTGAAGATGAAAAGATTCTTGTGATAATCCCAGGAAGAGGGCAGCAAAAGAATTTGAAAAGCCCATTCTTTATATACTCTTTCACAAGGTAAACCTTGTAAAAGAGTGGGGAGCAATTGATGTGGACTAGGTCAATTATTACTGGGCTTTTCTATAAGTCAAGTTGAAGACCATTGAGCAAAATGATAATCTAAGCCCAAGAGGAAAGAGGACTCAGAAGGCCCATAAATGACCATTTAAGCTGTGGGTCATAAAGGTAATTACGCACAATCTAACTCCTATAAATAGGTCACAGGTATCATCTTTAAACTTTAAGCTCTATTTGCCTACTGAAATCCTGCTAAAACCTTGTCTGACTTAAGCATCGGAGTACGCGCGCAGGGGAAAACCCCTGCGCCCCCTGATGATTTTCTTTCTTGTAGAGTTCATGGAGACACGTGGAGGAAGAAGACAAGGATCGATGTCAGCATATCTTTATTGTTGTTTTGTGCAACAACAACATACAAATTATTTAGCCATATCATTAATCATACAAATCATATCCTATTCGAACCATGCAAACCATTCCAACATATTATTAATCATACAAACTAAATTATAATAAAATATCAATTTAGCTAAATCATGTTATAATTATTCACAAATTAAATTAATTATTGTTGCATACAATTATCCTCAAACAATTTATCAATACTCAACTACATTTTAAGATCTTTTTCCATTATATTATTCTATCATATCAAACTACTATGCCCATAGTTTATGTGGAATAAAAAAAAATCATTTGAACAAATCAGCACGTGGATCCATTATTAAGTAAGAAAAATGGGAAAACGAAAGGAAAGAAAAATAGATACCTCACAGGTTTTATGAACACTTTCCTTTTTTCTTTTTATTTACTCTCTTACGTATCGTCTCTTTCTTCACATTGCAGGGGAAACAAAATTGCAGCAATAACTTTAATTTGCAACTCGGGCAAAAATCGGTGGAAGGTTGAACGGGCAGCCACGGATCCAGCAAGCGAAGGTGGAGTGACAGCAGCACACAAGCAATTGGTGATGGTGATGCAGAGAATTGGGATCGGCGGTAAGGAACAGAATGGTGAAAGATACTGCAGCAGCTTGAGACAAAATGCAATCAAGTAGAACTGGTACGCTGTAGTACAAGCGGTGGTGCGACAATGGAGGAGCAGTAACGGGCCAGGGTAAAAGGCGAGGAAGCTAGGATTTGCTGCGTTGGATGATGCAGACCAAAAACAGAATGGCAGTGCAAAAAAGTTGCCTGGACAATTTCGGGTTAGTGAGGAAACAAGAAGGCTCTCCGCTTAGGTTTTTTTTTTCCCACCAAATCATGAGCTTTAATCCCTTTTTTATTGTCCAAAAACTTGTTAGAGTCCTAATACAACTAAACCTATTCTAATAATTATCTCCTATTTTTAATATTTTATTTATCTAATTCTTATATTAATCCTAATCTAACTCTAATAATCTAAATAATTATCCTAAAAATTTTAATTATCCTATCTTAAAATTAAATTTTTTTCTTATTTTCCCATCATTTTTAATTATTCCTAAATCCTATTTTAATTCTAAATCTAAAAATTTTGATTAATTTTAGCCTAAGTCTAAATTGCTAAATACAATGTCACCTAACCCAATTAATTAATTTTTTACAAATTAAGACTCCAGACAAAATAAGGTGTCTACAGTTGCCCCTCTTTGCACATTTTCTGAAAATCAGGAATTGTACAAAGATAATTAGACAACTATTTTGTCCGGATATTTTTTTTATTTTTTTATTTATTATTTTTTTTGTTTTTTCTATTTTTACAAAATATTTACAATTTTTAAGAAACATTTAGTCCTTCTCACCAGAGGCTGTACGACTTTGAAAAATAACCATTTGCTCCTCTCACCAGAGGCATTGGAGCTTTGAAAACTAACCTTATGCTCCTCTCACCAGATGCATTGGAACTTTGAAAAATAACCTTGTGCTCCTCTGACCAGAGGCATTGAAACTTTGGAAACTAACCTCATGCTCCTCTCACTGGAGGCATAGGAACTTTGAAAACAAAACCTTGTACTCTCTCATCAGAGGCATTGGAACTTTGAAAATTAACCTTGTGCTCCTCTTGCAAGCGGCATTAGAACTTTGAAAAATAATCTTGTGCTCCTTTTACCAAAGGCATTGGAACTTTGAAAAATAATCTTGTGCTCCTCTCACTAGAGGTAGTGAAACTTTGAAAACAAAGAACTCCTCTCAACAGAGGCAATGAAACTTTGAAACATAACCTTATGCTCCTCTCACTAGAGGCATTGAGACTTTTTGAAAATAAAGAACTCCTCTCAATAGAGGTATTGAGACTTTTTGAAAATAAAGAACTCCTCTCAATAGAGGCATTGAGACTTTTGAAAATAAAGAGCTCCTCTCAACAGAGGCTTTGAAGCTTCTGAAACACAAAGAACTCCTCTCAACAGAGGCATTGAGACTTTTGAAAATAAAGAGCTTCTCAACAGAGGTATTGAGACTTTTGAAAATAAAGAGATCCTCTCAACAGAGGCAATGAGACTTTTTGAAAAATAAAGAGCTCCTCTCAACAGAGGCAGTGAAACTTTGAACATAAAAATTTCATTTCAGAATGCCAGTTAACATGGGTTTGACTAGGCTTAACTTTCATTTTGATGCCAACAATATTGGGCTTCATCCTCCTTTAAGGTGCCAGCTAAACTGGGCTTTGCTTTCATATAAGGTTTTTCAAAAAAAAAATATTTTTCTCATCATCTTCTCATACCTCATTATTCTTCAAATTACCATCTCTTATATTTTCAAGCTATACATTGTATTCTTATTCTTTCTCTTTTCTGCAAAATTTTCATCATTCAGAACTTCTTATCCTAATGTCTTAACAAATAGTTCAATGTCAAATTGCAGTAATGAAATGTCGTGCATGTCATGAATACCATGGATGCTATGGATGTTATGCATACGTTAATGTCATGCCCCTTGAATTATTCCATGAATGTATGTAAATGCAATCTCAATTGTGGTAACAAGATTCTCAAGCTCATCTCATTTTCCTCAAGTCCACTCAATTTGTTGGATTCTTCTTATTTAAATCTTCTATCTTCACTTCTTATCCCATCTTTTAATGGGTCTTGGTCTAATTATGCTCAAAGACTTGCCATCATGCTTTCAAATTTAAATTTTCATCATTCCTTATTTTTGTCTCTTTCTCTCTCTTAGTAATACAAGATTTCTCAAAAGAATTTTTTTCAAAAATTTACCCAAAAAAGGTTACAACATTTATTTATTTTCCTTCCAACTTGACCACCAATGTAATGCACTTATGCATATTCTCAATTTGTTACAGGGGTGAAATAAATTTAAAATGATCATGAGAGGTATAGGTATTCATTCTTAGAAAAGGAACATGAAATCAAGAAAAATCAATGGGATAGTCTGTTTGGAATAGGGTTTTCAGTATGCATTTAATAAACATTCTGATAATTTCAATCAAGTCAATCTAGAATTCTTTTCCAAAAGCCCACTCTTATTGACATGTTCTTTCATGTAGTGTCTGTCAGTCTTGCCCTCGTATCAAAACTTTTTGATGCTGATATTTTCCTAAGCCGCCTTTTCCGGTTTTCAACTTAGGTGCCCCTTTCATTTGATTCAAACTGCCCCTTTTGGGTTTTCAATTTTGAATCCTCCTTTTTCTTTTTCTTTTTCTTTTTCTTTTTTTTCATTTTTTCATATTTTTCTTTTTTTCTCTTTTTTTCCTTTTTTTTTTCATTTTCAACTTCATTGGCTTTGACAAACTTCGACCTTCAGTGCTCAATCCAAATTGATGCCCCCTAATAGGTGTTTTTGATTTCGATCTAAGATATCTTCTAAAGCTCATGGGTTTCTTCATTCAACTTGATCTACTTCCTTCAAAGGATCATTATCTCATTATACAAATATGTCTTCATTCAATATATGATTCTTCAATTTAAGCCTTTACATTTGATCAAAATGGGCTTTTAAAGGCATGTAATGTAGGCTCAGGTGAGGGTTTATGAAAGAAAATGATAAAGCAGGCCCAAAATGTATTTCAGGGTTTATAAACTAAGGGATCACTTTTTTTTTAACAAGTAAAACACTCAAGCATTTAGTACCTTTCTAGTTCACTCATTTCTTTTCTTGCTTCTTCTTCTTCTTCTTTTTGGGTTTTCTTTTGAATTTAAACCCTTTTTCTTTTCTTCTTTTTTTGTTTCACAAAACTAGGCTTTTTTTTTGCCTCTCGATTCATTATGAATACTTTTATTTTTGCCCCTAAAATTTCTTTATTTCATCTTCCTTACCCCCAGTGTGGAGGGTGATCCTTGGTGGTTATATTACAAAAAATATAATAGGCTCAAAAGGGGTAATCAAAGGATAATTTTACTCAAGCTTGAAGGATAGTGAAAGAAGGCCATTTATCATTTCAAATGTAAATACTCTCATTAAAAATTTTTTATTGAACAATGACAAACTTGTTAAAAGCTTCTGTAAGAGATTCACCTTTCTTGTACCATCTACTAAGTGTGGATGGTGAACAAACTTTCCTTCATTTTCTTGCTTTCGCAACATTAGCAGACTAGTAATTCATCAACAGTAGTAGTTCTTTCAAAATTGAATCCTAGATTTATTAACATCATCATGTTCATTATTTGGATACTTGTGAATAAAAGGTAAGATGAGTATGTGGGAAATGGCAAATGAACAGAGAAAATGAGAAAATGACAGTGCATCACACTAGTCGCTTTATTGAGAAGGGAATAAATAAAAGTTAGCCCATGCATAAAATTTTATCTTGTGCTTATGGGCTTAAGCATTTTCAAAAACTATCTTGCATTACTTAAAGAAGAAAAAACAAAACTAGAATTTATAAATCTTCAAAATCGCATGGCTAGAACCCTTCATGCCCCCATAAGACAAATCTTTTTTTTTAACTACAACTTATTCTATAACTCCCTTTCCTTTACCCAAAATTTTCAACAACTCAGTGATTTGGGCCAATTGCCCCCTTATGTCCTCTTGAGCTTTTTCCATCTTCTCCATGTGAATGCTTTGTTCTTCTTCCATAATCCTAGCTTGATAACGAGTGTGATACAAATGGGCTTTTGGTCAAGCTATCTTTGAACTTTTATCACCACAATTAGAGTTCATTATTTTTTGTAAGGTGATGCATGAAAAAGTTTGAAAATGTTTTGTTTAAAAACAATGATTAAAGATGAACAATTGAGATGATGCTACATGTGTATGAATGGAATGGTATGGTAAAAGGTTGCCATGTAACAATAATGGATGAGTGATGCATGGAAATGTTTTGGTAAAGGACTCATGATACCCTCTTAATGTCTCATGTGTAAACCAAAATCAAACAAAGTTGATCAAGCATGTGTCCTGAGTAATGGGTATTTTCTAGAGCATGGGTTGATATGGCTCTATCTTACAGTTAGTCTTCCTAATTTCACTATATGCATGGCTTTAGATAAAAGGGCTAAAGGTTCCCAAATTGTTCCTCACTGTCGTCCACACAAGACTAGTAAGGCACCCAATCCTCACCCATTACAGGTTACAAATGGAAAGGTTCAATTTGAGTAAGAGTATTTCGCTTGCCATTGTGGACGTATTACCTCACGAGAGTGTAGTTACTTTACTTCCTCCTAAAAGGATAGAGCCCAGGTAGAGGGCTAATGCATGCACATGCACGTGAAGTGTGTGTCGATGAAACATGTAGTTATTAATATCTTATTAATTTATCAAAATTAACATACCTAAGGCAAACCTAAAATAACCTAAAACCAATTGTTGGCTTGACTCTTTAAAGTCCCCAGTGGAGTCGCCAAACTGTCATAACGTATTAAGTTTCGGAAAATCTAATAGCTAGACACTAAAATTACAGGAGTAGCCACCAACCATTCAAACCTAGGTGTGATTAGTCACCTATTCAAACTAAGGATAAGGCTTGGTCCACGTTCAAAGACATCAGGGTTCGGGAGTACGGTTACGTGTAGGGAAGGATTAGCACCCCCACAACGCCCATCCTAAAATGTTACCAACTAGTTTTAGGTTATCTTTACAATTTGCCTTGTATTTATATTAAATTCGATATGTTTATATATTTGGAATATTTCTAAGATTCTTCCATCAATTTGGCTCAAATCTTAAAAATCCCCCTCACCTCAAGATTTTCAAGGAGTCTCAATTGACTTTCTTGAACTCCATCGTCGGATCAGTGAGATACTTTATGAAACTCTTATTATATACTTAAATTTGATTCTAATATTGACTGCATATTCATTTTATAAATTTCTTAGATTTTCTAATTTAATTTTGTTTATATTCTTATTTATCTTATTTTTAAGAAATAAACATGAATTATGTTTTATTGAAAATTCACTCTTAACCATCCCATCAATTTGGCTCAGCTAAAAAGGAACCTCTTTACCTAGAAATTTCCAAGGAGTCTCAATTGACTTTCTTGAAATTTCATTATCGGCATAACTCATATTTACTTCTTTATTTATTTTATTTCTTATAATTTTATCTATTCTTTATATATTTTATTTTATCTTATTCATTTAAGTAATTTCTTTATATCTAATTTATTTTTATTTTATTTATTAAAAATAAACATGAATTATAATTTATTGAAAATTCTTTCAAAAGTATTCTATCAATTTAACTCAACTTAAGAAAGATTTTCTTACCTAGAAATTTTCAAAGAGTCTCGATTGACTTTCTTGAAATTTCATCATCGGTATAATTCACATTTATTTTTGATAATTAATTAATATTTCTTATGGACATCTAATTTTTATATTTTTCTAATTTCTCTCTAATAAATAAAATATTTTCATAACAAATCATAAATCATTCACTATAAAATCATATACCGTACCAATTAAATGATACCAGTTATATCATGCATATCAATTAAGTTACACAAATCAAGTTAACATACAAATTATTTAGCCATATCATTAATCATACAAGTCATATCCTATTCGAACCATGCAAACCATTCCAACATATTATTAATCATACAAACTAAATTATAATAAAATATCAATTTAGCTAAATCATGTTATAATTATTCATAAATTCAATTAATTATTGTTGCATACAATTATCCTCAAACAATTTATCAATACTCAACTACATTTTAAGATCTTTTTCCATTATATTATTCTATCATATCAAACTACTATGCCTATAGTTAATGTGGAATAAAAAAAATCATTTGCACAAATCAGCACGTGGATCCATTATTAAGCAAGAAAAATGGGAAAACAAAAGGAAAGAAAAATAGATACCTCACAAGTTTTATGAATACTTTCCTTTTTCTTTTTATTTACTCTCTTACACGTCGTCTCTTTCTTCACATTGCAGGGGAAACAAAATTGCAGCAATAACTTTAATTTGCAACTCGGGCAAAAATCGGTGCAAGGTTGAACGGGCAGCCACGGATTCAGCAAGCGAAGGCGGAGTGACTGCAGCACACAAGCAATCGATGATGGTGATGCAGAGAATTAGGATCGGCGGTAAGGAACAGAATGGTGAAAGATACCGCAGCAGCGTGAGACAAAATGCAATCAAGTAGAACTGGTACGCTGTAGTACAAGCGGTGGTGCGGCAATGGAGGAGCAGTAATGGGCCAGGGTAAAAGGCGAGGAAGCTTGGATTTGCTGCGTTGGATGATGCAGACTGAAAACAGCATGGTAGTGCAAAAAAGTGGCCTGGACAATCTCGGGTTGGTGAGGAAACAAGAATGCTCTCCGCTTAGGTTTTTTTTTTCCCACCAAATCAGGAGCTTTAATCCTTTTTTATAGACCAAAAACTTGTTAGAGTCCTAATACAACTAAACCTATTCTAATAATTATTTCATATTTTTAATATTTTATTTATCTAATTCTTATATTAATCCTAATCTAACTCTAATAATCTAAATAATTATCCTAAAAATTTTAATTATCCTATCTTAAAATTAATTTTATTTTTCTTATTTTCCCATCATTTTTAATTATTCCTAAATCCTATTTTAATTCTAAATCTAAAAATTCTGCTTAATTCTAGCTTAATTCTAAATTGCTAAATACAATGTCACCCAACCCAATTAATTAATTTTTTACAAATTAAGACTCCGGACAAAATAAAGTGTCTACAGCTAACCTATTCATTTCTAGAATTACTTCGAATTCCTACGTATTTAGTAACTTAGGTTAGCAATCATTTTCCCTTCCCTTTTATAATCACTTTATAGTTCTTATAAACACTTTCGAGAATTTATAATACTTTAAACAGTATATTATTCTGTAGAGTATGATCCAGAATTTTTTGGTTCTACAGGTATTTGTTTAATACACATAGGAAACAAAAAAAATGTGTACAACCAGAATTAACAATACTAATATAGAGTTATCACATACACTAATCACATTCTCAGTCATGTTCAATAGATATATCACTTCTCATATCATCAAACAATCCCTAACCAAATACCCTGTTTGTTCAAAATCAGGCCCTAAGGAATGTATAACAGGGCCGACTATCTTATGACCTCCCATAATGTCCACATTAGGTCGCATCTCTCGTCTGAGCAAAGGTGGGGCCAACAGTGGGGACTATTATAGAAGAATTACTCCATCACAGTACCATAAGAAACATTCTTTATACAATCAGTTTCTCTATCACAATCAGTTAGTTTGATGACGATTTCATTTACTATTAGTCAAAGGAGTTATTTGGTGTAGGGACACATTCATCATTTCCAAATTTGTTTCTGTCTCTCTTCGAATACATTTAAACAAGTGATCTTAAGATTTATACACTGATGATATCCACATTTCACATCAATATCATCATTTTAGGATCTTATTTCGATTCGGACAGAGAAAGTCCTAGTGGGGCCCTCACTGAGTTCCTTCATGTACCTTGTCGAACAGACCCTTCATGAATATTGTAAGATCACCCATTTTACTTAGAATTCTCGAGTTACTACCCCTTTTGATAACTCTTAATTCACTAGCTTCTGCACAATTCCGACACTTAATTCTAAATTTTCAGTCACTTGATTCATTTATACATTCAGACTACATAGTATTAAAGGGGACGATAACCACTTTCGACATTTTCGATACTAAAAACATCAACAAACATCAACAGATATCAAACCAACCTTACTCTGATACCAATAAAATTATCACAGTTTGTTATATACAAAAATCATCTCCATTTATCGCATGTCACCAATACACAACAGTTGGTTGGGCTGTTTGTGATGTCTTTAACACCGTTCATCTACAACAATAAAACACTTTAGACATTATTTGTTTATTACTAAATAACATTCACAACTGTATGAATTAGTTTACATCCCTTGAAATTATATTTTACAATAAGTAGTACTGTTTAATAAATGTCTGAACATACAAATGTAAACACAATACCTCCAAGATCCACTACCACTGTGATGGAGATCCACTTGCTTCCTGATGTTCCTGATGCTAAGGATCCATTGGTTATCCAAAAAGGTCCAATTACCCGAGCTCAAGCCAAGAAGACGTAACAAGCCCTGACCTCATTAATGCAACAAGCTCTGGCATCATTGAAGTGTCAAGGAAGCTTCCATGAAGAGTCCTAAGACATCTATATTTGCTTGGAAGCCCAAACGACATAAGCATGGCTTACTGTCTTATTTTAGCTTAATAATAAGATGGGCTAAGTGTTTGAATAGCCCACGTTTGAGTCTTGTTGTGTCTTAGACTATTTATTTTATGTAACTAGGTTTAGGCATGAATTTAGGTTTAGTCTTATTTTCTGTTGGTGTTAATTCCAGCCCACTTGTTTATGGGCTTAAGTGCTAGGTATTATTATAAATACCTTGCAAACGCTATTGATGAACAGATCAGTTTTGAATTTTAGAATTTGAGTGTGCCTTTCTCTTGGGTTCCCACTCTACTAGGCTTATCGAGGTCTTCTTCCTTGTGGCACCTCCTTCTTCACCATCCACCATTACTATACCTTAGGTTCTCGAATTCTTATTCGTAGGGTTAAGGTCCATTACCTTTGGTTTGAGTCTCTTTAGGCTTCGGGTCTAGGTTTTCAGAAGTTGTCATTCTTCATCCTTGCTTTAGTCCTGTTGCGTTTTCAGCTCCTTCAAACTCCAAGCTACGTTTTCTCTTGTCCGTGCTCATCAGTTGGCATCAAAGCTCAAGTTTCGATTTCTGGTTTGTCTGTGTCAGTCACTTTTCGGTTTCTGGTTTGTCAATGCGTCACTCACTTTTCAATCACAACCCTAACCGCATCCTTCCAAAACCCTGGCCGCATCCCTCCAAAAAAACCCTAGCCGCATCCCTCCAAAAAAACCCTAGCCGCATCCTTCCAAAAAAAATTCTAGCCGCATCCCTAAAAAAAAAAACCCTAGCCGCATCCCTCCAAAAAAAACCCTAGCCGCATCCCTCCAAAAACCCTAGTCGCACTTCTTCAGCCACTTATTTCAACACTAGTCGCACCCCTACTCTTTTCAAGGAAACCGCAAACCTCAAATTAAAAAAAAAAGAGGAAGAAAAAAAAATAAAGAATTCCAAGAAGAAAAAAAAAGAATTCAAAAAAAAATTGTTGCGGTACTGTTCAAACAGAAAAATTTGGTTGAGTTAGGAGGCGTGCGAGTACCCGTTTTAAAGAAAACGACGAAAGAAAACGAATCCGTCAAACTTTGTTTTACAGGCTACACCTTATCAGCCAAATTCCATCGTTTTCTTATAGTTTTAGGCCATTTTTCATTTTTTTTGGTCCTTCTAGGAATTTTTTTTATTTTTTTCTATTTTTATTTTATTTTTTTCTTTCTTTGAGTCACCCTAGCCGCACCTTTCTGTGAAAAACAACAAAAGGGAGAAGAATTCAAAAAAAAAGGAAAATACTTGGTGAATTAGTTGATTTCACGAGGTTGATTCTTTGATTGAGTCTCTAGTGCGATTGTGAACCTGTAGAGTTAAGGTAGAGTAAGGGAAAAAGGCATGAGTGTGTGAGAAACATTAGTAGAGATAAGCCAAATTACTTGAGTGAAACACGAGTGTAAACACGTGAGGATATCTTTGTTGAAAATGTCTTCTGAAGGTGATAAGTCAGACTTTAAAAAGATTGAATTCATGCTTCAAGCAATGCAACAACAGTTCCAACGGATGGACGTGAAATTCAATGACATTCATGATAAGTTGAACCAACATGAAGCTCGGTTTGCAAAGATTCAACAAGGTGATACTTCTTGTCTAAAAAGTAAGGTTGTTGCCAATGACGAGTATGATGATAAAGTTGGGTATGATTCGAATGAAGAGTCTAGGATAGATAGACATCATAGAAGGTACCATGGGTATAGAGATCGAGTTGATAGAGCTTGTGATAGAGGCAAGGAGAAGATGGATGGAAACCTTGGCAGTATAAAATTGAAGATTCCTCCTTTCCAAGGCAAGAATGATCCTGAGGCATATTTGGAGTGGGAAAGGAAGATTAAAATGGTGTTTGACTGCCACCACTACTCCGAGGAAAAGAAGGTCAAACTTGCAGCAATTGAGTTCACAGAGTATGCTATGGTTTGGTGGGATTAGTTAGTCACTAGTAGAAGAAGATATGGAGATTCTCCAATGTCTACATGGGATGAGATGAAGCGCATCATGAGGAAGAGATTTGTTCTTACTCATTACTACAGGGAGTTATACCAGAAACTCCAAGGTCTTACCCAGGGCTCAAAGAGTGTTGAGGATTACTACAAAGAGATGGAAATGACCATGATTCGAGCCAAAATCCAAGAGGATGCAAAAGCTACTATGGCTCATTTTCTCCAAGGCTTAAACCGTGAGATTGCCAATATAGTAGAGTTGCAGCATTACATGGATTTAGAGGAGATGCTGCATGTGGCCATCAAAGTAGAAAGGCAACTCAAAAGGAAAGGTACATCCCGTTTTACTTCTAGTTCAGTTCCTGTTTGGAAATCTAACACCTTTCACAGGGATGATAAGCCTGTGTCTACGCCTAAGTCAGAGAGCTTTGCTAAGCCCAAGCTTGAGGGCCCTCCAAAGCCCAAGATTGAATCTGCCCAAGCATCCCAAAGCAGGGCACGTGACATTAAGTGTTTCAAGTGTTTAGGTCATGGACATATTGCCTCTCAGTGTCCCAACCGTAGAGTTATGATCATGCTTGGGAATGGAGATGTTGAGAGTGAAGGTTCTGAAATCAGTGTAGAAGATGAGATGCCTGCGTTAGAAGATGTTGACGAAGAAGAAGTTGTTGAGTATGCTGCTCATGGTGAAGCACTTGTTGCTAGGCGTGCTCTTACTACTCATGTGAAGTTTGAAGATGAGGCACAGCGTGAGAACATCTTCCATACGAGATGCCATATTAGTGACAAGGTATGTACTGTAATCATTGATGGTGGGAGCTGTACTAATGTTGCTAGCACATACCTTGTTGATAAATTAAAGTTGCCCACTACCAAGCATCACCACCTATATAAGTTGCAGTGGATTAATGACTGTGGTGAAGTGAACCTGGTGAAGCAAGTTTTGGTTCCTTTTCATATTGGAAGGTATCGAGATGAGATGTTGTGTGACATGGTGCCCATGCAAGCTAGCCACCTATTGCTGGGTAGACCGTGGCAGTATGATTGGAGAGTCATCCATGACGGGTACACTAACCGTTACTCCTTTACTATGGATGGTAAGAAGATTGCTCTTGCTCCCCTTAGCCCCAAGGAGATTTATGAGGACCAATTAAGGCTAAAGGAGCAACATGACGAGCAAAGGAAGCAAGCTAAAGAAAAGAAGGAAAACAAGGACAGTAAAACAGTGAGCTGCTATGCCAAACCCCGAGATGTGAAGACTGCATTTCTTGCTAAGTCTCCTATCCTATTACTCTTATTTAAAGATTCTTATTTTATTGATGCTGAACTCCATGATACTTTGTCTACTAATGTTGTCTCATTGTTGCAGGAGTTCGAGGATGTACTCCCTGAGGAGATCCCAAGTGGATTACCACCGATTCGTGGGATCTAGCACACGATTGACCTTGTCCCCGGAGCTGCCATTCCTAACCGTCCAGCCTACAGAAGTAATCCCAAGGAGACGAAGGAGCTTCAAAGGCAAGTTGAGGAGCTCATGAGAAAAGGTTATGTGAGAGAGAGCATGAGTCCATGCGCCGTGCCCGTCCTACTTGTGCCAAAAAAAGATGGGATGTGGAAGATGTGCGTTCACTGCCAAGCCGTCAACAAAATCACTGTAAAGTACCGCTATCCTATTCCTAGGCTAGATGACATGCTTGATGAGTTGCATGGTGCATGCATGTTTTCTAAAATCGATTTAAAGAGCGGATATCACCAAATTCGTATGAAAGAAGGTGATGAATGGAAAACCGCATTTAAGACTAAACATGGTCTCTACGAGTGGTTAGTTATGCCTTTTGGCTTGACTAATGCACCCAGTACATTAATGTGATTAATGAACCATGTTTTACGTGAATTCATTGGTAAGTATGTGGTTGTCTATTTTGATGACATTTTGATCTATAGTAAGAGTCTGCATGAGCATGTTGAGCATTTTAGGAATGTTCTTACTGTTTTAAGGAATGAAAGTTTGTATGCCAATCTTAAGAAATGTACATTCTACACTGATAAGATTGTTTTCCTTGGGTATGTAGTTTCTTCACATGGCATTTCTGTTGATAATGAGAAGGTAAAGGCAATTAAAGACTGGCCTGTACCTAAGTCTGTTTCTGAGGTGCATAGTTTCCATGGTTTAGCTAGTTTCTATCGTTGATTTGTTAGAGATTTTAGCACTATAGCTGCACCTTTGACCGAAGTGGTCAAAAAGAATGTTGCATTTTATTGGGGTCCTGCACAAGAGCATGCTTTTAATTTGCTTAAGGATAAACTTTGTTCTGCTCCTTTGTTATCTCTGCCTGACTTTACTAAAACTTTTGAGATTGAGTGCGATGCCTCAGGTGTAGGTATTGGAGCTGTGCTTATGTAGGAAAAAAGTCCAATTGCTTTCTTTAGTGAGAAGTTAAGTGGCGCAGCACTTAACTATCCCACATATGACAAGGAGATGCACGCGTTAGTGAGGGCCTTAGAGACATGGCAACATTACTTGTGGCCCAAAGAATTTGTCATCCATACTGATCACGAGTCCTTGAAGCATCTGAAAGGACAGAGTAAGCTGAATAGGCATCATGCCAAGTGGATAGAGTTCATTAAGATGTTCCCGTATGTGATCAAGTACAAACAAGGTAAAGAGAATGTCGTAGCTGATGCGTTATCTTGTAGGTATACTCTTATCACTACTCCTGATGCTAAACTTTTAGGATTTGAGTATATCAAAGAACAGTATGCTGATGATGTTGATTTTGGTAATGTTTATGATGCATGTGCTACATCTGGCTTTGGCAAGTTCTTTAGGCATGATGGGTTCTTATTTAGAGAAAATAAATTATGTATGCCTAGGAGTTCATTGCACGAGCTGTTAGTTAGAGAAGCCCATAGTGGATGATTAATGGGTCACATCGGGGTTAGGAAAACTCTAGCTGTTTTGCAAGAACATTTCTTTTGGCCTAACATGAGGAGAGATGTAGAGAGATTATGTGATAAATGCATTTCATGTAGGCAAGCTAAATCTAGAGTTCACAATCATGGTTTATATACTCTTTTACCCATTCCTACTACTCCGTAGACTGATATCTCTACGGATTTTGTTTTGGGCTTGCCCAAAACAAAACGCGGTAGAGATTCTATTTTTGTTGTGGTTGACAGGTTCTCCAAGATGGCTCATTTCATCGCTTGCCACAAGACGGATGATGCGAGCAACGTTGCTGACCTTTTGTTCAAAGAGATAGTACGTCTACATGGTGTACCGAGGACCATTGTTTCTGATCGAGATGCCAAGTTCCTTAGTTACTTTTGGAAGATGTTATGGGGAAAGTTGGGAACTAAATTGTTATTCTCCACCACTTGTCACCCCCAGACTGATGGATAGACTGAGGTCGTCAACCGAACCCTATCTACATTATTGAGGTCCATTATACAGAAGAATTTGAAGAATTGGGAAGATTGCTTGCCACATGTGGAGTTTGCATATAACCGCAGTGTCCACTCCACTACGAGTTGCTCTCCATTCGAAGTTGTTTATGGTTTCAATCCTCTTACTCCCTTGGATTGCTGCCATTACCCAGTGCTGAGCAGAGTAACTTGGATGGAGAATAGAAAGCTAAGTTTGTGAAGCAACTCCATGAGAGAGTACGTCACACTATTGAAAAGAAGACTGAGCAGTATACCACCCAAGAAAATAAACATCGAAAGAAAGTAGTCTTTGAGCCTGGTGATTGGGATTGGGTGCATATGAGAAAGGAGAGGTTTCCTGTTCAGCGACAAACCAAGCTGCATCCCCGAGGAGATGGACCATTCCAAGTCATAAAGAAGATCAACGATAATGCCTACCGATTGGATCTTCTTGGTGAGTATGGTGTATCCGCTACTTTTAATGTTTCTGATCTTTCTCCCTTATCTTTTGATGAAGGTATATGCGATTTGAGGACAAATTCTTTTTAGGAGAGGGGGAATGATGGAGATCCACTTGCTTGTGATGTTTATGATGCTAAGGATCCATTGGTCATCCAAGGAGGTCCAATTACCCGAGCTCGAGCCAAGAAGACGCAACAAGCTCTGACCTCATTAATGCAACAAGCTCTGGCATCATTGAAGTGTCATGGAAGCTTCCATGAAGAGTCCCAAGACATCTATATTGCTTGGAAGCCCAAACGACATGAGCATGGCTTATTGTCTTATTTTAGCTTAACAATAAGATGGGCTAAGTGTTTGAATAGCCCATGTTTGAGTCTTGTTGTGTCTTGGACTATTTATTTTATGTAACTAGGTTTAGGCATGAATTTGGGTTTAGTCTTATTTTCTGTTGGTGTTAATTCCAGCCCACTTGTTTATGGGCTTAAGTGCTAGGTATTATTATAAATACCTTGTAAACGCTATTGATGAACAGATCAGTTTTGAATTTCAGAATTTGAGTGTGCCTTTCTCTTGGGTTCCCTCTCTACTAGGCTTATCATGGTCTTCTTCCTTGTGGCGCCTCCTTCTTCACCATCCACCATTACCATACCTTAGGTTCTCGAATTCTTATTCGTAGGGTCAAGGTCCAATACCTTTGGGTTCGAGTCTCTTTAGGCTTCGGGTCTAGGTTTTCAGAAGTTGTCATTCTTCATCCTTGCTTTAGTCCTGTTGCGTTTTCAGCTCCTTCAAACTCCAAGCTACGTTTTCTCTTGTCCGTGCTCATCACACTGCTTAGGGATAACTGAAACATAGCCAATCCATGGATAAGTAAATCACGCACTCATGGAAATAAATCTGTGAATGGTGAAAATAAAGGAGTTAGCAAACCACAGCTCAATAAAGAAATTGTATATGCAGTAAAACTGTTATTTCCTATAGGTACACTAGGGACCGAAATAGGAAGGATACTATAGTCGGCTAGGGATCCGGATGGAGTAAGGAAGGTATTTTGAAATACCTATTTTGTCCCGGAACCTAGAAGCAACTATATAGAGTAGGTATTCATTTTTGAAATAAACCACTTTTCATAACATTTCATATTCCTTTCAAATCAAAACTTTCATCATGTAAAACATTTAATCAAATAATCTAATATTCGAATTTAAATTATAAAAAGAATATTAGATTAATAAATCTCCATTTCCATTTGAAAACATGTCACATATCACATATATCATTGAAATAGTAAATAGTATCGTACTCAATGTAGTACAGTAAATCGTTTAGAAATCATCATTTGTCTCAGTTAAAACATATAAATACTCATTTATCATTTATTCCCATCATCCATTTAAAATCATCATTTCCATATCATAAAAATTGTGGAGACTAAGGCAACACCTTCAATATATCATGTTATAATCTCCGTAGGGAATAGTAACTGTATCATATGAGATATATGGCCATAGTCTATAATTGTCCTTGGTCGTACATTGATCAGGTGTCAACTAGGACGCTAAATGTAGATCAGTACCAACAGCTTCACACAGCATCTTACATGTCACATATCACGTATCACATATCACATATCAGCATGATACGAGGCCAATCAGTCTCAAAACATTGTATACAAAATCTCATCACCTTTATGGAATTTAATAAAATAGATAATATCTTCAAAAGATCCATAAAGGTATAAATCACAATATCTAGCAGGGTGAAAACAGTGTTATAAAATATCTACACTGTAGTAATAAATTCATAATATTCCATTTCATCGTAAAGCACATATACTCACATTTCCATGCTTTCCTTTCAAGAAATTCAATTTCAAGATTACTAAAATATTATTTTCCGGAAATTTCACACTTTGTGGAAAATAGTAATATTTATTTTCCAAAACTAATAGTAGTTTCATAAACATACCGTTTCACTGTAAAAACACATTTAGGAACATTTCGGTCTCAAAACAATACTTACATAGTAATATCACCTTTATGGAAATCAATGAAATGAGTAAAAACTTCAATCAGTCCATAAAAGTTTTTATTAAGTCATATAGTGAATATTTATGAAAAATAATTTATAAAATATTCACTTTTCAACTTTTTACTTTATAAACCACTTCATATACTGTAAAACATGTAGGAAGAATTTTCAGTAACCTCACTTTCCTTAGATTCAGTAACATGAATATTTAAATAATATTTTTCGGTATATTCATGTTTTATGAAAAATATTAATTCCATCAATTCCAAGGCTACGGAATTATTCAAATATGCATTAAGATATTTCATGGCATTTTTAAAGAATTTTCTAAGAATTTTCTAAGAATTTTCAGCAGCATAAAGGCTACGAATACCTTAGCCTTCCTGCAATTTCAAACACAATGTAAAACCAGCTAATAGCCACAATTTCACAGTTTCCAAGGCATTTCATTTCATAAATATTGTTATAAAATTCATTTCATCGAAATCATGCATTCGAGATATCCTTACAGACTACACACATGTCCCTTACCTGTCTGTCTTATCCAATCTCCTTGAGTGCACCCTTCGTAAACCAATACTCCCGGGCTAGAGAGAATTTCACCAAAAATATTAGCTTATTTCATACTTATTTTTAAGCTATTATTCATGTCTAAGTGCAGTCACATTGGACACTGCAAATATTTTTGCAATATAATTTCTACCGATAATATAACATAGCTTTTCGTTTTAAGTCGGATTTTAAATCCGAGCGTACTGGTAGACTCCTTGTAATTTCTATAGTCTAATGGCACCCTAAAATCACCAAAACCAACCATGCACAATGGTCCCCTTATGTTGACCAAAATTCCCTTCTTGAAATTCTTAAGGAATTTCAACAATCCAACATCCAAATCTTGTTTAGCCATTCTCATTACATCATTTAGCACCAATTTCTTGCATAAAAGAGCACATTTCCCTTAGGTTCCAAGCTTGGCCTAATACCCCTTTAATGGCACAATTTTATTTAGCTAAATTTAATCAAAACTAAAGCTATAAACATGTTTAGCATACCTCACTTAATCTTCCTACACCATTAGATTTCCAAGAATCAATGTGCATAGTGAGATCCATACCTTGACCCAA
Source organism: Heritiera littoralis (assembly GCA_031772115.1). Lineage (NCBI taxonomy): Eukaryota > Viridiplantae > Streptophyta > Magnoliopsida > Malvales > Malvaceae > Heritiera > Heritiera littoralis. Next base: position 4,899,683 of record JAPDPK010000037.1, on the reverse strand, counting down.
TCTTTGAAGTTTCCTTTCTCCTTGTATTGTGACTTATTTTATGAGCTATGGGTACGGTTTGATAGAGGATAGAGAGATGAACAAGTTTGTAGTTATAACTTTGTTGAGATTTTGGCTAGTTTAGGATTTATAGAAGTTTTTCTTTTATTTGCCTTTTCTTCTTCGTAAGATGGCATGGGGAGCTTTGGAGGGGATGATGAATAGTGTAGGTCAGTAGCTGATGGAATTTTAAAGAGGTTTCTAGAAGTGGGCAAAATGACCAAAATGCTCTTAGTTATATAAATTTCGGACAATTTTGCCCTTAAGGTTACGTAGTCGTAAAAGCAGTGTAATCGCACTCCAAAATTTTGAATTTCAGCACCAAATAGTCTTATTAAATGTATTTTGATGATTAGAAGTGGTTTCGTCGATGCACAGTACACCGATTGCTTGAAATTACAATTTTACCCTTTGCGACCTGTCGGTTCTCCGATTTAACCATTGATACAATAAATCTCTTGACACTGCCTTAACCTCCTTTTCATGTAGAATAACATGATACTTTTAGTTCATCCCAATTCATTTTAGTTTGGGTACAATTTATGAAAATACTCTTGGGATGTGACCGTCATTTTTCAATTTGTTTGCCATACTTCACAAAATGATGCAAATATGGTATTTTAGCATCAAAATGTCCATAATATCATTATTACACTATATGTACACTATTTCTTCAGTCATATATACATTTGAGCACGAAATTCCAAGTGGAGCCCACATTACCATTTACTTATAATTTACAAAATATTCCAAAAATGAAATTAATAAATAATTATTTTTACATGTACAGTACCATATAATTGGTTCTCATAGCTCAGCTTCTTCTACCAACAAGAAAGTCGCCAAGCCCACTTTCTCAACTTCAAAGCAAGTCATATAGGTGAAAAACTTTGTTACAATGTTGACCTAATTTTCAGCAACCAAAAGGTCCTTATCTCCCTTAAATTTAAGTGGGTCCAACTTCTTGAATTACCTCAACAAATTCACATCACAGCGAGCTGTGGGCCCTTATCTCTTTGGAGTTAGGGTTGGTTGTGAAGGCTATAGCTGATCTAATGGGGGCTGTATAAGAAGAGCAGGAGGAGCTGGAGGAGCATTTTCTTATGGTGGAGGAATAGTCACCACAGGTGGTGCTAGTGATGCTAGTGGTGCATTCATTGCCACATTCGAAAAATTAGCCATAAACTGCGTAAATAATGTAGCCATCATTTCAATGCTCTGCTCGACTTTCGAGAATTTCTATAACTGATTAGGATTACCAGGCTGAGTATGAAAGGATGCTTTAAAGCACCTCACCTGTCTCGGGTCCTAAGTTCGATTATAGGTAGGTTATTTGATATTCTCAAGATATTGATGCATTATAGTCAAATCGAATTAACCTTTCAACTATAAATACTAAACAGTTATAAAGAATACGAACACATTAAATACAATTCAAACACAGGATCGAAAACTTCTTTTGATCATAAATTATTCAAATCGATCTAATATTTCTTTCAAATACAAATCATTCCAATATGTAATATGTCAAATTATAAACATTTGGTGGAGACGTTCAACATCTTAATAGAATCATGCACAATAAATTCCTATGAGAGATATAATGTAAGAAATGGCGTACCCATTGTATAGGCTAGGGATCCACCCCTAGTAAGCTAGCCTTTCTTATATAATAAGACTAATGTCATTGTCAAAAGATCCAGTGTACACTAGTTAGGTGATAGTTATGGGTGCTGATGACTTGACTAAGGTCACACAGCAAACAAATTGACTGATTGGATGCATGATCTCCATAGGCAACTACAGGAGCTAGCAATCTCAAAACAATTCATATAACATTCGAAATTAAGGATAGGAATCATTTCAAGAAAGTATATCCTCAGTCAATCCATAAACCTTCAAAACCATATAACTTACTCTTCAAAGTAGAAAATTCGACAAATATTCTTGGTGCAAAGGTAAGTGTTAAAAAAATTTTATTTATGCATAAACATGTTTCTATTATATGCAGGTAATTCAAAAAGATGAAAAACGCATAAAAATTTAAATGAAAACTGAGTTACAAAACTATGCAGACATAGGAACCCCATTTCTCATTTGGTTAGATTTTGGCTATTTTGTTTGGATTAGCTATTCTATCTTATTGTGGCATATTGGTACGTTAACTTTAGGCTCGTTTTATGAAATTTCGGTAGTGTAACAACTGTAACTATCTTAACCCCTTACAGTAAAACCATAGTTTATATCTCTCAAATCTAGCCACAATAACCAATGTGATTATAGCATTCCTATGCTATTTCACATATGTTTCTTACCACTCACTCTACAACGCAGGGTAACGGCCTATAACACCACTTACGCTCCTTCTACGCCCAAACTCAATAATGCAAAATAGTATCAAAATATGGCTGAAACTCAACACTTCGGTTATAAAGATTACTTTACTCATCGAAACCTTTCATTTTGCCTAATACAACAACAAATCCGATCTACTTCCTACCGGATGCCAAAACACAACTACAATCAAGACACATCTTCTTTCTAATCTAACTTCACCAATGATCTTGCTAACATTTATATATTATTCTTTAGCCATTAAACTATAAAAATCAACATGGTAATCCATACATTATACCTTGGTTAATGATTTTGCAAATCTATAACGATGGCTATATTTGTTTCATTCTAAGCTATCATTTTATACCCATCATGCATTGAAAACACCATGATCTCTTTATCCCCCTCTCATGGCCGAACTTACATGGAAGCTCTACACATGGTTTTGTTTCAATCCAAGGCTATAAACATGTTATTCTAGGATAGAGCAATCCAAAACCATAGGTAGAATTGAAAGAAACCATGCCTTCTCTTACCTTTTTATAATGGCTGAATATAAGAGGGTGTAATTCACCAAGCAAACAACCAAACCAACCTTCCAAATTCTAGGATTAGAGAGAGCTAGTGATGAGGAACAATTTTTGTTTAGCGAGCTTGTGGATTTGATGAGGTGATTGAGGGGTTTTACAAGGTTTCTTTCTCTTAACTTAGTGAAAAAATGGAAAAGAAAGGGGTTGTTATGGAGGTGCCAACCATAAGGTGGAAGAAGACTTAAATATCGTAATTTTATATTATTAAATCATAAAAATATCATGTGAGACCTGTTTCTACTGTATTATACATTAATTATGTAATTATTTATTTAGTGAAATATAATTTAATTTGTGATTTTAAGTGAATTTGATATGTGGGCCCCACTTTAATTTTTATGATTTTGATGGATTCAAGACTGATAATATAGTGTACTGTGGGTGAAATAAATATAATATAATGATTTTAAGGTATAAAAATAATTTTTATATTATTTGGAATTATTTCGTGAATATTGGAAAACAAATTAGAAAATGACAGTTATATCCTGAGGGCATTTTCGTAAATTACACCCAAACTAAAATGAGTTGGGACAAAGTAAAAATACCATGATATTCTATATGAAAAGGAGAATAATCTAGAGTCAGGAGTTTGATTGAAACGGTGGTTAAATTAAAACATTTCGCTAGCAGTCCACTAAAGGTAAAATCATAATTTCTCATTATCGGTGCACCGCGCATCAATGGAACCACTTTGAATCATCAAGACACATTAAATATGATTATTTTGTGCTGGAATCTGAAATTTTGGAGTCCAACGACATGGGTTTTACAATTATAGAAGTTAAAGGTGAAATTGTTCAAATTTTATATAACTAGGGGCAAAATGGTAATTTGCCACCCTATAGAAACATCTTTACAATTCAGAAAAGAAGATAGCCGGCCACCTCACTCGTATTCAACCTTCACCCATCATCCACCATTAGAGAAAAAGAAAGAAAAGTCAATAAAACACACTAAAGCGTGACTTTCTCACCAAAATTACTTTTAGAAAAATTATCTACACACTCTTCTCTCTCCATTGACACCATTAGCTCATTAATTATAGAAGAAAACAAGGAGAAAAAAGGAAAAGAAGATTTCGGCCAAATGTAAGAATTTCCATGATTTAATTTTTCATTGAATTTCAAAGTTACATTTTGACTAAATTAAAGGTGTAGATTATGTATATACCATTGGATTTGATTTTTGTTGACTAAATAAAAATCCACCATGAATGTGATTTTCGGCCAAGTTAGGAATTCAAGGAATCTATGTAGATCTTTGCATAATAATGATAGAAAATGAGACAATGAACATGGATATAAAGGTTAGAAAGCATTGATTACTCAAAATAGTTGAAAATCATGAAGCTTGGTACAATGGGGCATTCGGCCAAGGGGTTTTGAGTAGAATAAGATGCTTCATTTTATGGTTTAAATATGCTAAATGACTGTAGAAATTAAGAGAAGAAGACTAGTGAAAACGGATCTGAAATCGGAGCTAAAATGGGAAAGTTAAGTGTTTCTACCGATGTAATTTGCACTGGTTAGGCATAGACAGTATCCTATGTTGCTGCATTTAGTGGAAGTTAATAGCTTAAAAATAAGAGGAAAGTTAATGGAAAATTTTGATGAAATTGTTTTGCAGCCAAAATTATCGGATTTCGATTGGTGCTATCGGAAAAGTCAGTATTACCAGACAGGTAAGGGAGAAGTGTGTAGGCTGTAAAGATATAATGAATTGCATGATTTTATGAATATGATTTTATGAAATTATTTGGGTGATAAATTGCCTTGAAAATCATGCAAATGTGGTATTATGACTGGTTTATGAACTGTAATTTTATGTGTAAGGGGTTAAGGAATCGCAGTTGTTATGCTGCCGAAAATTTATCAAAAATATTCTAAAATAGCATGAAATATTTTAGATGCATAAATTGACTGAATTATGGATTTTGGAATTCATTTTCCATAAATTAGAATTTAATCAAAAAATATTAAATAAATATTCATGTTATCAAATTTTATTAAAGTGAGAACAAAAATATGTTCTTTAAAATATTTCATAGTGAAATTGAGCATTTATAAATTTTCTCACTAAAACATGAATATTTTATCAACTTTTTTTACTGTACTGTTAAATATGAAATTAATACCTTTTTGGAATTTTATTAAATTTAATGATAATTATTATTTAAATTCCTTAAAGGTATTTTATATTGAAATAAAATGATTTTGAGACTTTAGGCCCCAATTTCATGCTTATTGATACTGTACTGTCACTGTGGTTGATTGACCTGCCAAGTCATCAGCAGTCCCAAGGTCACCTAGCAAGTGTACTTTATGGACGCCCTATAGACTATTGCCATAGATCTAACTATATACTGTTACTATTTCCCTTCGGGGATAATTGTAGCATGATTGATTTAGGGTGTTGCCTAGTCGCAACCTACTGTTAAATGATTTACTGAACTACATTTTAATAAATACTGCTTACTGTATTGTACTGAGAAATACTGTTTATTGAACTGTAATTTACTGATTAATGTTTACTGAACAGTACTGGAATACACTGTTTACTTAATTGAAAATATTTATGATATTATTTCTAAATTTGAAATAATTATTGAACTGTTACTATAAAAGGAAATATTAAGTGTTTGCTGTACTAAACTGTTTACTTACTGATACTAAAGAGTTTTATCATACTGTTACTGAATTGTTTTGTATACTGTTCAAACTCTACTGTTTTACTTTACTGTTTTACTACTGTCACTGTCACGTGTTTTAAAATGCTACTGAAATGATGAAATTAAATGGTTTATCATCATTTATATTTATTGGAAAATATTATTAAATTGTTTTATCACAATTGTCGTAACGTGTCAAGTCCTAAAATCTAACCCGCTAGACTTAAATTCAAGAGTCGCCACCAACCATTCAAACCTAAGGTGCGATTGGTCACCTATTATTATCTAAAGATAAGACATGGTCTACGTTCAAAAATTCTTAGACTCGGGAGTACGGTTACGTGTGGGGAAGGATTAACACCACTACAACGCCTATCCTAAGATGGTACCAACTAACTTTATGTTATCTTTATAGTTTGCCTTGGGTTCATATTAATTTTGATATACTTATATATTGAAAATTTTATAAGATTTTTCCATCGATTTGGCTCAAACCTTAGAAATCCCCCTCGCCTCAAGATATTCAAGGAGTCTCAATTGACTTTTTTGAACTCCATTATCGGATAAATTTTAATATTTTATGATATTCCTATTTTCTCCTAATATTGTCTCTAGTTTTTGACTCCATATTCATTTTATAAATTTCTTAAATTTTCTAATTCACTTTTATACTTTTATATTCTTATTTACCTTACTTGTAAGAAACAACCATGAATTATGTTTTATTGAAAATTCACTTTTAAGCGTCCCATCAATTTGACTCAGCCTAAAAGGAACCTCCTCACCATGTAAATTTTCAAGGAGTCTCAATTGACTTTCTTGAAATTTCATGATCGGCATAACTCTTATTTACTCTTTTTTATTTATCTTATTTATTATAATTCTATTTATTATTTATATACTTTATCTTATCTTATTTTATTTATTTATCTTTGTTTGTTTACTTGTCTTTATTTGCTAATTTGTATTTATCTATATCTAATCCATCTATCTTATCTTACTTTTATTTTTATTTATCATAAATAAATATGAATTAATTAAAAAAAATCTTTTAAAAGTATTCCATCAATTTGGCTCAACTTAAAAAAGATTCTTTCACCTAGAAATCTCTAAGGAATCTCAATTGACTTTCTTGAAGTTTCATCCTCGGTATAATCCATATTCATCTTTAGTATTTTATTTAAATTTATTCTATCTTATCTTTATGTATATTTTATGTAATTCATATTTATTTTATCTATTTTATTTCTATCACGCTAAATTACAGTTTATTTATCATATGTCCTAAACTAAATTCACTAATTACATTCTAAAATAGATTGCACAAATCAAACTAAACAAATCATATTAACACAAATTATTTACTCAATACATATATACATTAATCAAATATTACCAAATTAATTAAATCGTACAAAGTCAATCAAATCATATTATACAAGTCATGCAAATAAATTCATGTAAATTAATTCATATTAAATTATTAAATTGTCATGTTATATTAATTATATTATTAAATCATGTTAATCAAATTAATTAATCCTGACACAAAAATATCTACTTGCAAATTAAGTTCAATTATTAGATCAGGTTAATTTAAATCTTGATTTATTTAATTATATATTGCCAATTAAACATTATCCTAATTTATAAATTAAAACCTAATTAATTAACAAGCTAAAATACCTTTTCTTTTCTACTTCTTTCTTTCTCTGTTGCCACGTTTCTTTTTCTTCTTTCTTGCTTAGCTACTACTCCTCAACAATACAGCGGCTTCCACGTGCAAACTCCCTGGCAGTAGGTAGAGGCAGCTTTGATGAAGAACTGTGGTTCGTTGCAGCACCGTGGGAGAGCAGCTGGTGCGGCGTCGGCGTCAGGCAGCAAATGATAGCAGTAACGATTTCTCCCAACAGCAGCAGCGACAATTGAAGATGACGTGATGGTGCAGTTCTTCCTCACGTTTCTGTTTGCGGGTTGCTCGATCAGTGGAGGTGCACCAAATAGCAAGGGATGGAATGGCAGCAGCAAGTCTTGGCTGGTGCAAGGCTATTCGGTTTGTGGAGTTACAGTGAAACAGAGGCGAGCTTGATGAATACCCAGACGAGGATGGCAAGAATGAAGCCAAAACAGGGATTACATGTAGCAGGGGCAAAAAACCAACAACGAAGAAGATGATGGTGATCTTTTGGTGGTGTAAGGATGAAAGGCTGGCCGAGAAGAATAAGAATGATGGTGTTCGGGTACAGCTAAAAAACAAGGGCGATGGTGGTGATAGTCAATGATGATGAGAATGAGGATGAGCTAGAACACCGGTGGACAAGGGTGGCTCAATGATATAGACAGAAGATGATCTTTTGGTGATGATGGTGAAACAAAGAACAAAAGGCATGAGTTGCAGTGGCTTCCCCCCAAATTATGTGTTCGACCCGTTTTTATAATCACAAAATTGTTAGAGTCCTAATACAACTATACCTATTCTATTAATTATCTCATATTTTTCAAATTTTATCTATTTAATTCTTATGTTAATTCTAATCTAACTCTAATTCTAAAAAGTCTAATTTTAATCTAACATTAACTCTAAAATAAATTATCCTAATAAATCAATAAATCCTAATCTAATTATCCTATTTTAAAAGGTTAACTTTATTTTATTTTCTTATCTTTATCTTCTTTTTTTTTATTTTTCCTAAATCCTATTTTAATTTTAATTTCCTAATGTTAATTCTAATCTATAAAAACCCTACTTTAATTTTAAATTAATTAATTATCCTAATCTAATGTTAAAAATACTATATTACCTAACTCAATTAATTAATTTTACAAGTTAAGACCTCGAACAAAATAAGGTGCCTACAGCTGCCCCTCTTTGTGCATTTGCTGTGAAACAGTAATTGCGCAAAGACATCGACACCTATATTGTCTGACTTCTTCTCTTTTTTTTTGTTTTTTTTTTGTTTTTACCTTTTTTATTTTTTTCTTTTTTTTTTTTTGAAAAAGCTCCCTCTAAACAAAAAGGCAGTCAAACTTTAAAATCTTGTCTAAAAAAGCTCCTCCTAAATAGGCAGGCAGTCAAACTTTAAAATCTTGTCTAAAAAAGCTCCTCCTAAATAGGCAGGTAGTCAAACTTTAAAATCTTGTCTAAAAAACTCCTCCTAAATAGGCAGGCAGTCAAACTTTAAAATCTTGTCTAAAAAGCTCCTCCTAAATAGGCAGGCAGTCAAACTTTAAATCTTGTCTAAAACGCTCCTCCTAAACAGGTAGGCAGTTAAACTTTAAAATCTTGTCCAGAAAGCTCCCCCTAAATAGGCAGGCAGTCAAACTTTAAAAAAATCTTATCCAAAATGCTCCTCTTAAATAGGTAGGAATTAAACTTTAAAATCTTGTTTAAAAATTTTGAGGAATCATGCCCAAAGGTCTTATAGATTGTACTCAAAGAACCTTGTCTGTGATTTATCTTTTTCTCATGCAATGTATCATGTATGCAACTATGCATGCATTCTATCCTATCTATGCAGTTTATTCTATCTATGCAATGCCATTCATGCAATATCACTCACACAATCTATTCTGTTCATGTAATGTTTTCTTTGAAAAGCATTTCAACTTTAATTATGGCAATAACAAGGTTTTTCTTTCTCAATGCATTTCCTCTTTCATCTATTTTCTTGTCGTTATATTTCTACCTCCTCTTTCTCATTTTCTTTCTTTCACTTCTCTTATCTTTTGAAAGCTTTATCTTCATCTCTATTGCATCTTGTCTCTTATATCTCTTTCCACCTTTCCTTCCACTCCTATCATTTATTGAAAATCTTTTTTAGATTTTGCCATTGATTCTGCCTCATCCACTTATATTTCTTAATTTCCATTTTCTATTCATTCATAAATTTCCTTTTCTTTCATTTTCCTAAATAATATAGGAGTCTTTCACACATTTTGCCAAGCAAACATTCATTATCATTCCAATTTCAAGATCAATGCAACACAATTTCTCAATCCCTTAAGGTTAGGATATAACAAAGAAATGATAGGTGAAAAAAAAAGAGTGGTATTATTCAACATTTAGAAAGGTTTAAGAAGAAATTGCCAGGCTTAAATGTAAAGCAAGAATTTTCAGGATTAAGTTTCAGGTAATAGTATCTAAATAACAACAATTCAAATAATTTTGATCAATGAATACAAAATTCCCTTCAAAGGTCCATTTTATCTGATCATGTTGAGTTCATCAAAATATCCTCTTGCCCCAGTATTGTTGACATCCTGTTTTTTTGGTATCTAAGCCACCTTTTCAGGTTTTCAACTTAGATGCACTCTATTGATCCAAACCGCCCTTTTTGGGTTTTCGATCTGAATCCTCCTTTCATTTTTAGTTTTCTTTTTTTTTCTTTTCTTCCTTTTTCTTCTTTTTTTTTTCTTTTTTATTTTAATTTATTTTTATTCATTTCTCTCCATTTTCAACTTCATTGTCCTTGATTGAAACTTCTTCTATCTGTTCTCCATTTTGATTCATGCCCCAACAGCAGATAATTCTCCACCCAATTCAAGGATCCAAGAGAGTCTTTGGAATCCCACTTCTTCTATCTAGATGAAATCTTTTTGCTTATCTTGATCTACTTGTCCTAATTCCTTCCAAAGGATCATCATCTCATTGTGTAAGTATACCTTCATTCAACACATGATTCTTCAATGCGAGTACTTATATTTGATCAAAATGGACTTTTTAAGGCATGTAATGTAGGCTTAGGCGAAGGTGCATGAAAGAAAGGATAATACAGGCCCAAAATAAGTATTTCAGGGTTTATCAAACCAAGAATCATTTTTCATGAATCATTTAGGCATTTTGCCTTTTGCCCCATTCTAATTTGCTTTTTCTCTCCTTTCTATTCAAATGTGACTAGGGTTTTCACTTTCTTGATTCAAACCCTCTTTGTTTCTCTTTTTTCTTTTTCTTTCTTTTTTTTTCACAAAAGGATTTTTTTTCTTTACCCATTTTATATTTTTATTTTGCCCCATTGATCTTTCATTTTCTATTCTCTTTGCCCCCCAGTGTGGAGGGTGATTCTTGGTGGGTCATATCAAAAAGAATAGAATAGGGTCAAAAAGGGTAATCAATGAACAATTTTACTCATGCTTGAAAGGTAGTGAAAGAAGGCCATTTCTCATCTCAATACAAGTACTCTCATTAAAGGTCATCTATTACACAAAGACAAACTGATTAGAATTTCATGTAGAGATTCACCTTTACTTGTAACATTCTATAGTTGAAGATTTTAGACAAATATCTTCTATTCTCTCCTTGCTTGAACAATCTTGGCAAACTAAAAATCCATTCAACTAACCAAAGCAACTCTTTTAGAATTGAATTTTATACTCATTGCCATCATCATTGTCATGTTCATTATTTGGATACTTTTAAGCTTGGTAACAAAGTAGAGAATATGGGTATTGGTGTTTTGCATTAAAGAACAAGATTGAAATGAGGAATTAAGAAATATGCATCGCACTAATCCTTTATTGAAAATGAAAATAAATGAAAGTTGGCCCAATACATAAAAGAAAATCTTAGTGCTTTTGGGCATAAGCACTCCTACATTACCTAAAAATTGAAAGATTTTAAGAAAACCTAAGACAAACGAAAATGAAAAGAAAAATCTATTACTCTTGGGTGGTATAAACAACTGGCATCTCATAAACAATCCAAATTCCTAACTCTGCATCTGAAGGGTACACGAACTGATCAATATCAAACCCTTAATTCCTTTCTTCGTCAACCACATTCACCATTGCCCCAGCATGATTAGGCAATGGGTTTACATTAACATCTGGCTCACCTTTCTTCCCGAAACTCAAGAGTCCAGCTTTGATGAGTGATTGGACTTTCACCTTCAAACCCATACAATTCTCAATAGAATGACCAATATTGTCATTATGATAGGCACATTTTGCATTGGGGTCATACCACTTTGGGTAAGGAGGTTTCAAGGGCTCTATATAAATAGGGGCAATGAGATGACCCTCTACTAACTTTGGGAATAGCTCGGTGTATGTCATGGGTATAAGGTCTATGGTAACATTTCGGCTAGGTCGGGTGTACCTTTGGTCATTAGGTGGGAAAGTGTGGTTTGTCAAGGTTGTAGGTGTTTGTCAATGCAAAACAGGTTGATAAGTGTTTTGGGGATGAGTTTGTGGGTAAGATTGAGAATAGGTGTAATTCACTGAAGGTGGGTCAGGGGTATAAGGGTAACGTGAATTATTTGAGACAGCTTGTGCATCTTCTTCCTTTTTTGAGAATCCACCCTTCCTACTATCATTCACTGGTGCTTCGATCTTACTGCTCTTGATGGCATTCTCAATGGCTTCACCGGTTAACACCATGTCTGCAAAGTTCTTAGTTACACTACTAAGCATACGTTCATAGTAGGGTGCCTTGAGAGTGTTAAAAAAGAACATGGTGACCTCCTTTTCAGTCAAAGGAGGCTGAACTTGTGTGCCATATCCATCGCTGGGCATATTCTTTGAAACTCTCATTTTTCTTCTTTTCCATACCTTGGAGGGATAAGCGATCAGGAGCTACATTAGACACATGTTTGTATTGAGCTATAAAAGCTCTTGCCAACTCAGACCAAGAAGATGAAGGAAACCGAAACAAACACGCAGCTGAATTTAAATCATTCGGCCTCCACCAGGATCGATTCGGAGAGTTGCCTGATTAGGGTTTCGAGATTTTACCTAACGTTTTCTCTGATTTTCTGTCGTTGGTCGAGTCACAAGCAACAACTTTTCGTTCCTGCCTCCATGGTATCCACAAGAACGGATCTCACGACTCTTGAACGTCTCACGATCAGAAGCCTTAAAGAGCGTTTTTGATTCCTTATAACCGAATTGCTAGCTTCGATTAAAAGAATATTTTTGTTTTTCTGTTTAATTGTGCGACAATGTTTTAGAAAACACAAAACATCCTTTTATAGGCCGTAAATTTTACCCTAAAATTTACTGTCAAACAGAACTCTAATCCTACTTAGAATAGGATTAGTTATATCCTTAATCCAATTCAGAATAGGATTAGTTATATCCTTAATCCAATTCAGAATAGGATTAATTAAGCTCCTCATTGATCCGTTCTAAGTGTATGACCCAGTAGGTTCTCAAAACAATGGCAATGACAAAATTGTCACAGGCAATGAGCGGTATCTAGCAACACATCATTGCTACCCATGTAACGAGAATGTCAATGACTCGACATAACCTTACTCGTGATAGATGTTACCGTGTAGTCTAATCCCTTTATCCTTTGATGTCTTGATTAGACACAAGTCATGGAATGTGTCACACTTGTATAGTCTAATCAGCGTTTCTTGATTCCTGAGTAGACTAATTAAACAAATAAAATCAATATCTCATATTGACTTATTCGAGCACGGCCATGCATTTCTTAGTCTCACTCTATCAAAGGGCCCAAGACATCACTCTTGTTATATAAGAGGGATAAATCCTATCTTGATCACTCAACATCCCTCTACATTGATCAAGGCATACCCAATTACTACCTTTATAGTCCATCCTATTACGAATGACATCTAGCAGCATTAAAGTTTGCAATTACCTATGTTGGGATCTCTGATGATCTCAAGTCAAAGGATCACATACACCATCATCACTATGAGAATCGCTTATGACACTCATATAACAATCCATGTAGCGTTCTCATGGAGGGTTGATCCAGTGCATAGTTCTCTAACATGTACCTATGTGATGACTTGATATCCTATATCCATGACAATGGTCATCAGTCAACCACATACTAGTCTTATCGTATCATTGTTATCCTTGTTTACAATAATACTTGACTAGGGATATTTTAAGAATAGTGTGTTATTACTATTCTAAGGACATTATCATATAAGATTACATTACGCAATTATAAGACAAATACAATAATGAACTATAATAAATAAAATGTCATGATACATAAAAAAATGCCAAAGTCAATCATCTAATGAATGGTTCTAAGGGCATAATCCAACAGAAGAAACTTTGCTCCTTTCCAATTGATTGTACCACTTAGCGGCTGACCCAGTCAAACTGTCTTGAAAAACATGAATTAATAGCTTGTCATCCCATGCGTATACCGCCATCTTTCTACAGTACATGGTGAGATGGTCTTTTAGGCACGATGTTCCATTGAACTTTTCAAATTCAGGCACCTTGAATTTTAGTGGAAGGACGACACCAGGTACCAAACACAACCTTTTAGCATCAACCGGCCCAAAATTGTCTACTCCTTCTATGGCACTTAACCTTTCCTCTATCAAGCTCAGTTGAGCTTTAGTATCAGTATCTTTCTCCCTATGTCTTAGCTTTTCCAACTCTTTAGGGTCATCCAAATTTGGTACTTCGACTGGGTTTGGAGCTTGTGTTGATGAATTTCCTTGAAGACTTCCTCCTTGCACCTGTAAAGGCATTGGGGCTTTGACAGTACTTCCTTCGGGGACAAAAACGGGATTGTCTTGCATGCTTTGTTGAGTCTTTTGGAAAGACTCGTCTTGATTACCCATCTTTTCCTTTCCTTTAATCATGACTTTTAGCAACTGAGTAATTTCGCTCAATTGCCCCTTCATCTCTACATTATCCCTTTCCAACTTTTCTATCCTATTATTTTGATCCTCTTTGATTATGCGTGCTTGATACTTGGTATGATATCTATGGAGGGTGGACCGTCTAGTGGATGCAATTTGATACCTTGAGTGCCACCATTCGGTTGAAATTATTTCATGTGATGATATGTTTATGCACAAAAATGAATGCACATGGAATACACTTAGGTCTAGCAACCTCTCCTAACAATCAACAGTATGTTCATTCTCATGATAAGAAAAATGCAAACTTATGTGCATGATATGTTAGGTGATGCAAAATCAAACACAACTATGCATGACTTAATGATACAAACAAACTCTTTTTTTTGTTTTTTTTTTCAATTTGAAAAATGGAAGAAAGAAAAACTATATTTTTTTTTTGTAAAAACAACGTAAAAAAGAGGAACTAAAACTTCATGTGTCCTATCTTGGGTTTGAGTCTGCACTTCAATCTAGTATGGTACCACCCTAAGGCTAAGCCTCATGTTTCATTACAGGCTGGGTTTGGATAATTTAAGGTTCTAAAGGTTCCCAAATTGTCTCTTACTGTCGTCCACTCAAGACTAGTAAAGTACCCAATCCTCACCCATGACAGGCTACAAATGGAAAGGTTCAATTTGAGTGGTTGTATTTCACTAGCCATTGCGGAGGTATTACCTCACGAGAGCGTAGTTACTCTACTTGCTCCTAAAAAGGATAAAGCCCAGGTAGAGGGCCAATGCATACATATGCACGTGAAGTGTGTGTTGAAGGAAGAAACAATTATTTTATCAAAATTAACATTCCTAAGGCAAACATAGAATAACATAAAACTAATTGTTGGCTCGACTTTCTAAAGTCCCCAGTGGAGTCGCCAAGCTATCGTAACGTGTCAAGTCCTAAAACCTAACCCGCTAGACTTAAATTCAAGAGTCGCCACCAACCATTCAAACCTAAGGTGTGATTGGTCACCTATTCTTGTCTAAAGATAAGGCATGGTTTACGTTCAAAGATTCTTAGACTCGGGAGTACGGTTACGTGTGGGGAAGGATTAACACCCCCACAACGCCTATCCTAAGATGGTACCAACTAGCTTTATGTTATCTTTATAGTTTGCCTTGGGTTCATATTAATTTCGATATACTTATCTATTGCAAATTTTCTAAGATTTTTCCGTCGATTTGGCTCAAACCTTAGAAGTCCCCCTCGCCTCAAGATATTCAAGGAGTCTCAATTGACTTTCTTGAACTCCATCGTCGGATAAATTTTAATATTTTATGAGATTCCTATTTTCTCCTAATATTGTCTCTAGTTTTTGACTCCGTATTCATTTTATAAATTTCTTAAATTTTCTAATTCGCTTTTATATTTTTTATATTCTTATTTACCTTACTTGTAAGAAAAAACCATGAATTATGTTTTATTGAAAATTCACTTTTAAGCGTCCCATCAATTTGGCTCAGTCCAAAAGGACCCTCCTCACCTAGAAATTTCCAAGGAGTCTCAATTGACTTTCTTGAAATTTCATGATCGGCATAACTCATATTTACTCTTTTTTATTTATCTTATTTATTATAATTCTGTTTATTATTTATATACTTTATCTTATCTTATTTTATTTATTTATCTTTATTTGTTTACTTGTCTTTATTTGCTCATTTGTATTTATCTATATCTAATCCATCTATCTTATCTTACTTTTATTTTTATTTATCATAAATAAATATGAATTAATTAAAAAAAATCTTTCAAAAGTATTCTATCAATTTGGCTCAACTTAAGAAAGATTCTTTCACCTAGAAATCTCCAAGGAGTCTCAATTGACTTTCTCGGAGTTTCATCCTCGGTATAATCCATATTCATCTTTAGTATTTTATTTAAATTTATTCTATCTTATCTTTATGTATATTTTATGTAATTCATATTTATTTTATCTATTTTATTTCTATCACCCTAAATTACAGTTTATTTATCATATGTCATAAACTAAATTCACTAATTACATTCTAAAATAGATTGCACAAATCAAACTAAACAAATCATATTAACACAAATTATTTACTCAATACATATATACATTAATCAAATATTACCAAATTAATTAAATCATACAAAGTCAATCAAATCATATTATACAAGTCATGCAAATAAATTCATGTAAATTAATTCATATTAAATTATGAAATTGTCATGTTATATTAATTATATTATTAAATCATGTTAAGCAAATGAATTAATCCTAACACAAAAATATCTACTTGCAAATTAAATTCAATTATTAAATCAGGTTAATTTAAATCTTGATTTCTTTAATTATATATTGCCAATTAAACATTATCCTAATTTATAAATTATAACCTAATTAATTAACAAACTAAAATACCTTTTCTTTTCTACTTCTTTCTTTCTCTGTTGCCACGTTTCTTTTTCTTCTTTCTTGCTTAGCTACTGCTCCTCAACAATACAGCAGCTTCCACGTGCAAACTCCCTGGCAGTAGGTAGAGGCAGCTTTGATGAAGAACTGTGCTTCGTTGCAGCACCGTGGGAGAGCAGCTGGCGCGACGTCGGCATCAGGCAGCAAATGACAGCAGTAACGGTGTCTCCCAACAGTAGCAGCGGCAATTGAAGATGACGTGATGGTGCCGTTCTTGCTCACGTTTCTGTTTGCGGGTTGCTCGATCAGTGGAGGCACACCAAATAGCAGGGGATGGAATGGCAGCAGCAAGTCTTGGCTGGTACAAGGCTATTTGGTTTGTGGAGTTACAGTGAAACAGAGGCGAGCTTGATGAATACCCAGACGAGGATTGCAAGAATGAAGCCAAAACAGGGATTGCGTGTAGCAGGGGCGGAAAACCAACAACGAAGAAGATGATGGTGATTTTTTGGTGGTGTAAAGATGAAAGGCTGGCCGAGAAGAATAAGAATGATGGTGTTTGGGTACATCAAAAAAACAAGGGCGATGGTGGTGACAGTCAATGATGATGAGAATGAGGATGAGCTAGAATACTGGTGGACAAGGGTGGCTCAATGGTATAGACAGAAGATGATCTTTTGGTGATGATGGTGAAACAAAGAACAAAGGGCATGAGTTGTGGTGGCTTCCCCCCAAATTATGTGTTCGACCCGTTTTTATAATCACAAACTTGTTATAGTCCTAATACAACTATACTTATTCTATTAATTATCTCATATTTTTCATATTTTATCTATTTAATTCTTATGTTAATTCTAATCTAACTCTAATTCTAAAAGTCTAATTTTAATCTAACATTAACTCTAAAATAAATTATCCTAATAAATCAATAAATCCTAATCTAATTATCCTATTGTAAAAGGTTAACTTTATTTTATTTTCTTATCTTTATCTTCTTTTTTTATTTTTCCTAAATCATATTTTAATTTTAATTTCCTAATGTTAATTCTAATCTATAAAAACCCTACTTTAATTTTAAAATAATTAATTATCCTAATCTAATGTTAAAAATACTATATTACCTAACTCAGTTAATTAATTTTACAAGTTAAGACCCCGGACACAATAAGGTGTCTACAACAACAATTTATAAATTACTCCCTATAGTTGCTCTGGGTTTTCGGGACAAGATAGGTATTTCAAAATACCTTCATGCTCCATCTAGATTTTTCGGCCGACTATAGTATCCATCCCTTTACTGTACTTAGTGTACTGTTAGGAAAATAAATATTTTCCAGCATATAGTTTTCATTATATCAGACTTGCATACGACTTTTTTACTGAGCACGTTGTCTCTCACCCTTTTATTTTCCACTCCACAAGATATTATATTTGGATAAGAGATATACCATCCTGAGAGTATCAGCTGTGATTTTGGTTACCCGAGTCTGCAGATTTTTGATCTTGGAGGTATTTTATTTTCTTTTATATATTCAGAATTTTTGTACAGTACTACTTAATTTGTAAGTAGATTACAAGGGATGTAAATGTGTTAAAGAATATTGTAACCTTCATATTCCGAATTCGTAAAGTAAATAAAATTTACTGTTTATAATTGTTATTGTTTAAGTGATTAAAGTATCGCAAACAGCCCAGCCGTCAAATATGTGTAAAAATGAGTGTTTTACCGTATACTCAGACTGTTACATATCAGCCTTTGCCAAATGACTAAATTGCTCCTTTAAAATTTCACCATTTGCACGTATATCTTAGCTATTATTTTAATATTTTAAATTCAGAATTTTATTTTTATTTTTATTAAATTTCATTTATTTAGCTCAAACTGTCACGTTCGGAAACGTGAAATTTTCGATTAAATTTTTTTTCGATACCATTTTTCTCATTCAAATATTCGTTACCATTCAGCTTGCATTCAGTATCAATGCAAGATCATTCAATAACTTTCCTTGACTACTTGATACTATAGCATTAAATCCTTAAATGATAGATCATACACATGAATTTAGAATATAAAACAAAATATTATAATTTGTACTATTATCAACATTAGCTTATTTCAAATATATCCCATTAGTTCTTTTAACATTCTTTTGCGTTACACTATACGATTTACATCCCAAACAATAATTACATTAGCTGTGCATACACTGTCTGAATATAAAATAAAACACTCAACATATACCTGCTCGCTTAAGACTTTAACTTACAGTAGTCTTCTTCGATTTATTTGAAGCAACAGTCGCCACGTATATCGATGAACTATCTAAGATGGTGAGTAAGGGGGTGAGCTTGGAAAACATATATAAAAGAAAAAATATCATCTAACTATATGCAGGAATCCTAAACATATATATCTACATGACGAATAAAAATCAATGTAGTTCTTTTAATTAATATCTTATCGACTATCACCAACATTGACTTGAATTCAGAAGAATGAAGTACTATAGCTATAAGGAATACCGGGCTAAGTATGAAAGGATACTTTGAAATACCTCACCAGTCCTAGTTCCTAGATCCGACTATAGGTCTCCTAATAAGATTGATAAACAATATATTAGGGTTATGAACATGTCAATATACATGTATGCTTAAAACTATGGCAGATCCTTTTCTTTTAAAAAACCATATCAATGCAATTTATTTCTTTTAAAACTAAGGGAATGCAAATCATTACTTTTGAAGTCATGATAATGCATCTTACATGCCCTTCATTTCAAATTCTGGGTTTTAAAGCAATAACGGTCAAACTGTATTGTAACGTCCGGAATTAGAAAATTCCGAACTAACTTTTTTTTTTTTTACTTCTATCTTTCTTATTAAATTATTCAGTATCAATCGGTTTGCATTCAGTGTCGATGTAAGTTCGATTCTATAATTTTCATTACCAGTAAATCTTTATACCACTAAATTTATTAAATCACAAATAATAAATAAGAAATCATAATAAGTCTATAACATAATATTTATACTTTTATTTATATCAGTTAAATGTAATTACATCTCACTAATTCATATACATTCCTTTAATTTAATATTTCACTATTTACATCCCACTATAAGTACATCTGTTATGCATACACTGGTCTGAACATAAATATAAAATTTAAGATATACCTGTCTACTCGGTAGTATAAAACTTCTACGATCTTCAACAATTAACCTGTTGTTGCCACGTACACTAGATAGCTATCTGGGATGGTAAGTGAGGGGGGTAAGCTTTAGGAAAAGCCCAATAAGAACCATATATAAAAGCGCATACTATATGCAGTTAAATAAAATAATTTATTTCACTAATTATGAAAAGGCATATTAAATATAAATATTAAAATGCATGAAAATATTTATTTCCTAACATTACGCTAGGGGACAATATAAGAAGGATACTATAATTGGTTAGGCAACCGGGTGGAATATGAGAGGTACTTTAAAGTACCTTTCGCATTTCGGACCCTAGATGCGACTATAGGGAGTAAACAGTTGATGATAAGATAGAAAACTGTTATAAAGCATTTACGATTATCAAGCAATTTCAAATAAGTATGGATATATATATATATATATATATATAACAATTAATTTAAACAATTCTATAAAACAATTCCTGTGGAAATTTCAATAAATAGTACGATAACATTTTGATTTGTATTTTCATCTAATACAGTAAAATTATTCATTATAAAATCATTAAAATAAGACAACTGTACTTGTATCATGAAATTATATTCTTTAAAACTCATTCACTTTTCTCGTAACTTTTTCAGTCAAATGATATATTTTTCTCGTAAATCATATCATTCAATCAATCATGGGTTACATATCACATATCAATATAGAAAATAAATCTCTAAGAAATTCATGCACAAATCTTGTATCCCTTTAGGGACCTCATATAGGAATTAGGCATACCTATAAGGGACTGGGATCTATCCCTAAACCATTCCTACCTCGTAACAATGGCCATTGTCAATAAGTACATAATGTACACTAGTCAGTGGAGCCGTAGTACTGGGGAAGGTACTAGGGACTTCACGAAGGTCTCCCAGCCCTAATCATATAAATCTCATACGGATGATCATCAAGGAGCTATCATTCTCATAAAATCATTTCCATATACTCATAAATTAGAATAAAAATCAATTTCATACATCATATAATTCAATAGTAGAAATGTTTAATTAGCAATTATCTTCAATCAATGTAAAATCATATAAAGAAATACTTATTACATGTAAATCATTTCATATAAATCGATTCATGCAAATCATTTCATGTAATTCAATTCACGTAAATCATTTCATGAAATTCCCTTTATGTACATCATTTCATTTGAATCAATTTATGTAAATCATTTTATGCAATGCAACATTTAGACTTGTAAGAATTAAGATAAATTTCTATTGCTTGTATTCAGGAAAAATAGGTAAGGAACGATTAAAACGAGATTTTCAAAAATTTTCAACTGCAAGTATAACATATCCTATGCAACTCCTATACATGTTGTCACGACCCGTGACCACATTTTTCATCTTCTTATACACATCTTAACCGGTTGGGCTGTCTGTGATACTTCACTTGTACTGACTGTTAAACAATTTTACAATGTATTGTTTATATTATACACATCCCCTATCGTAACAAATCAGATAAGTAGTACTGTTGACGTGTCTAAATACAGAGAATAAATAATCATACCTCAAATAATCAGTCGGTCTGACACATTGTTCTTCGTGTACAGCCAGGATCCACAATCCACTGAACTCACCAGCATCAAAACCTGAGATGTTTAATATTAAGGGGTGAGCAAAACCACGGCTCAGTAAGAGAATTATATGCCTCACTTGATACTCAGCTTCCTATATGCTGAAAATCTTTTTCATTTTTCCTATGGGCTCTAGGCTCGCATGTAGGAAAGATACTACAGTCGGCTAGGGATCCGAATGGAGTAAGGTAGGTATTTTAGAATACCATACTTGTTACGGAACCTAGAAGCAACTGTAGAGAGAAATTTTTCATTTCGTTTTGAATTAATAAATCCTTTTCAATCTTTCATAATCTTTTTCATATTCTTTTCATATATATATGCTTATGCGTAATATAGTATTTAAATAAAATAATTAATATTCGTATCATACATGCTTGAGTTATTGTAAATTAGCATGTATGGATTATACTAAGGTTTATTACCATTTCGTAAGTGCACACATGTCATAACTTACTCATGCTTACTTTTCATCCTTAGTTACACAAGGCATCGTTCTTATTAAAAGTATAATTATGTGTGGAAATACAAACATTCAAGTAGTACATGTTCAATGGCATATATACACATAACTCAATAATCAAAAGAAACGAACATTCAAGTAGCACATGTTCAAATGACATATATAGACATAACTCGATAATCGAAAGAAACAAACATTCAAGCAGCACATATTCACATGGCATATATAGACATAACTCAATAATCGAAAGAAACAAACATTCAAGTAGCACATGTTCAAATGGCATATATAGACATCATCCAATAACCATATACATCATGTGTCATATACCTAAGATCTATTTAATCCTTCGATTTTTGTCGCATTCACGAATCACAATCACTTACTTATCGTCACAATATCCTACGATTTCTCATGTAACATCGGAACACGTGTAGCACTTAGTTTCCGAAGGACTCTAGAGGTGGCTCCCACGGTTCAATCATCGAGTCTCTACTCGGTATGGCCTGTACTGAAACATCGGAACACGTGTAGCACTTAGTTCCCGAAGGACTCTAGAGGTGGCTCCCACGGTTCAATCATCGAGTCTCTGCTCGGTATGGCCTGTACTGAAACATCGGAACACGTGTAGCACTTAGTTCCCGAAGGACTCTAGAGGTGGCTCCCACGGTTCAATCATCGAGTCTCTGCTCGGTATGGCCTGTACTGAAATATCGGAACACGTGTAGCACTTAGTTCCCGAAGGACTCTAGAGGTGGCTCCCACGGTTCAATCATCGAGTCTCTGCTCGGTATGGCCTGTACTGAAATATCGGAACACGTGTAGCACTTAGTTCCCGAAGGACTCTAGAGGTGGCTCCCACGGTTCAATCATCGAGTCTCTGCTCGGTATGGCCTGTACTGAAATATCGGAACACGTGTAGCACTTAGTTCCCGAAGGACTCTAGAGGTGGCTCCCACGGTTCAATCATCGAGTCTCTGCTCGGTATGGCCTTTTCCGTTTGACATATTCCATGTCATGTAAAATATTTCCCTTTTTAACATGTCACCTATCATTTATGGATTTTAATATAGACGTTAATCTTGTCGTACTATAAACCCTGGAGGGTAAAGGACTAAACCGGTCAAATCTATGACCATAATCTATATTGTCCTCGGTGGATCACGGATCAGGTGTCGACCGGGACTAAACATGTCACATATCATGTATCAGCATGATAAGAATACCAACCAGTCTCAAAACCGTATTTTTCATCGGAAAATACACCTTATGGAATTTATACAATTGTATAATTCCATGATTTAAAACCATAAGGGTTATAATCCTTTAGTGAATATTGATAAAAATATCCATAAAATATTTACTATATTTCACTTCATCTTTCGTCTCGTAATTCGTGTAATTTATCTATTTCGAGAATTTTCGGTGATTTCATTATCACCATTCTCGAATACATGAATATTCTAAAGTTCCATCTCATTATATTCATATTTTATGAAATTTAGAAATTTCCTCATGTCTCGTGATTTACTATCAAAAATTCGGAAATAAATCATTAATATGATTTTATAAAGTTTTTCTAAAATTTTCGGCAGCATAACGGCTGCCGATTCACTAACCTCCTGCACGGAAAATACAGTTTAAAATCTTTCAGCCAGTACTTCTTCTCAAATTATTTTCAGCAATTCATGCATCATAATAATTTTCATAAAATAATTGCATAAAATATTTTAAATTAAATTATGCAGACTGAGTATCCTTACAGTGCTGCACATGCATCCCTTACCTTTTTCCGGGTCGGCGACTTCCGCTTATCGATCGCGCCCGCGCTCCATTTCTCCCGATTCCTTATCTCGATTGCTGAAAATAATTTCTTGAATTAAAATTCTAATTTTTAGAATTTTTCATAATTTATTTAATTTTTTCTGAAATTAAATTCTCGGGAAATTTCTTACCGAATTTGTAAAATCCCGGGTTGTCGAATTTCCGGGAATTTTCCGAATTCCCGAAATTTTCCTTTTTCCTCTTTTTCTTCCTTTTTCTTCCTTTTTCTTTTCTTTCTTTCTTTCCTTTTTCTTTTTCTTTTTCTTTTTTTTTTTTCTTTTTCCTTTTTCTTTTCTTTTTCTTTTTCTCCTTTCTCTGGCCGGACCGGTTCAGACCGGTTTGTGCCTCATCTCGCCGGTTCGACCGGTTCGGTCGCCGACGGTCCTCCTTTCCGCCGGTTCACGCCTCCCTCAACTTGCCGGAGTTGCGGAGATGCCGGATCTGGTCTCCGTTTCTCCCCATTGCCGGCGACGGCGCCGGATCTGGGTCCGTGGGTTTCGGCCTCTTTCTCCCTTGTTTCCTCCTTCCTCCGCCGTTTCCTTCACCGCCGGTGGCCTCTTTCTCCTTCGTTGGTCCTTGCCGATGGCGTTGGTGGCGGTAGCGGTGCCCGGATCGACCGGCACCGCCGATCTTCCTTCTCTTTTTTTTTTCCTTTCGGTTTTTCCCCCCTTCGCTTCGCGTCGTTTTCTTCTCTTTCCGCCTCGGGCCGCCGTCGTTCGCTTCTTCTCTTGCCGGCGACGCCACTCGTTCCTCCTCTCTTCCCTCACTCGCCCGGCGGTGGCAGCTGTTGCTACCGCCGGTCTCTGCTGGAAGGCCCGATCCTTCCTTTCCCCTTTTTTTTTTTGTTTTGTTTCTATTTTTGGGTTATTTCTATTTCCCTTTTTAGTAATATAATACATACTATATATTATACACTATCATTTATATTTTATACTTATACTATATATTATATACTACACATATATTAATTCATACATAGTATAATTATTTATATAGATATAATATAACAATATATCTACTTTATATTTATGTTATACAATTTAAATAAAATAATATTTGCTTATTTATATAGTATTGTACTATATAATATTTAAAGAGATACATACATATACATATATGTATATTAAGTATTACAAAAATGTATATCTAGTATAAATATATATATATATATATGTATATTTATATACTTAAAGTTAAATAACATATATGTATACAAATTATATAAATGCTATAATAATATATTTATACATATAAACTTTTATATAAAACCACATTTACTTTTCTTATATATTCATATACTTTTATTTAAAATAATAATATATATATTTCATATATATATCTGTACATATATATTTATAATTATATAAATACATTTTATAATATACACATGTCTTTATTTAAGACAAAATAGTATATATTTTATTTCATAATATATACTAATATTCATATACATACATATGTATTTATATAAAAACATGTGTAAATATATTTATATAATTTAATTATATAAATATATAATATACGCATTTTTTTATTTTATTAATTTTTGGATTTCCGTTAATCCAATTTAAATTCCTCCTTTTCTTATTTTCAATAACTCCGATTTTATTTTTATTTTCATTTAATTTCCTTCACACGAATTTCCTTATTCATCACTTCCTCATTTCTCAAGATTTTCACCAATATCCCGTTTCTTGCAAATTTTATTTATTTCCCCTTATTTAATTTCTCTAATATTTATTTTCAATATTTCTAATTTCCAATAAATGGAAAATTTACGGTTATCACATCCTCCCCACCTTAAGAAATTCGGTCCTCCGAATTTAACTTAAGTCCAAAGGGGTATACGCCGTATACTTATGACTTCTGACCTTTAGTTCATCCTCCAAGTAATACTGCCAGCACACTTTCAACATCAACAATACTTTAGACCACTACATGCTGTTTTTCATCATATATGTCTATACTCCCTTAAGTTCATTTCTCAAATCAAAAGTTATTCACTTTTACTTTTTTCATATAAGAGCCATACATAATATTTTAATATTACAGCTGATTTATGCTGTTCATCATCCATGCTTCTCACTTAGTGCCGAGTCGACATAATTTGGTACTATCATGTACTCGTGTCAATCAATTATATGTAAGTGTCCCAGTAGCTTTCACATCTCGTGCACACGCTCTCTCAATATCATGAAGCGGTTACATCTCACGCTCATATATATAAATATATATCAGTATGGAGCGGTGCTATCAATACACTTGGGATCTCAAAGCCTTTTGCTATCTCTCATTAGCATATGGCAACACAGAGACTCCCATCACATGTAAGGCTCACTGGAACTGTACATACACATTCAAACCGTTTAACACTTATACTTCGACTAAGGCACTAGAGAATCTAGATGTCTGATAATGGAAAGTGATTCTATTTAGATCATCAGTCTTTAATCACTTCCATATCATCATTTCTCTTTTGGATTTATTGTCCACAATATTCATTTTCACACTTATTCCATCAAGGCTACATATCATTGCAAATTTTACTGTTAATCATCTCTTACAGAAATAAATCATGAGACAATCATATCCTCTTCATGTAGTATGGTCTTTAAATCTCTTTTCATAATTTAGATTCTGTGATTGCATCCTCAAATTATCCATTTCAGCACCACATTATCTATACAATTCCACCATCTCTATTATTTTGAGGTGGCTATATATATAACATTTCTCTTTATATACTGGCAGTAAATATATCAATTATCTTACTCCTTGGAGTATCATTACTTTCACTTATCAGTTCTGGCTTTGATTTTACATCTTGCCACAGTTATGTGATAACCAACACCATTCACTTTCAGTCTTAACTGCGGGAACTGTTTCATATTGGTGTTTCCCTTTTCATCATGTCATTTATTTCCTTATTTCACTTTCATTTTCGTTTTCATATTTTTACTCTCATTCCTTTTTGTCGGTTTTTCGATTGGTATGGTACTATACTGCTAAGATCTTTTAAAATCTTGCACACCATCTTTTCTTTACACTTATTCATTTACCGACTTTAACTTCTTTCTTTAATTACATCACATTAGTAGAGCAGCTAGTCTCATCACTCTTTTATAGGCTGGCAGTAGTATTTAGCTAGACTCATTACTTTCGTATCTCAATCATTATCTTTATGTCATAGACAGGTTCACTGTCATCCTGTCGTCTCAAAATCATATATCTCAAGAGGAGATACTGTCTAGCCAAATTTCTTAGTTGTTAATCTTAGCACAATTCCACAGCCTTTAAGAGTTTAAGGATTATATCACAATGCTGCTCATGTTCCATTTATACTTTAGACTCTATCAGCATTTCATCAATTTACTCCTGTAAGGATGCCTCATTCTTTAGGCTTATATACTTTACAAGGCAACTCATTATCTTTGTAGCTTCAATCGGAACTCGTAAAATTCACTCCGAGTTCAAATCATCATCTTATAGACACCAACCTTCAATCTTTTATCTAAGGACGCTTTATACAGCAGCTAGTCTTATTTACTCCTCACGTATCTCTAATCAGATCAATAAAGCATCTATTTTCACGTAGATTAATACTTGTTCTTCACCAGAACTTCATCAATGATAGAAATTTAATATATCCATTTTTGATTTGTCTACAACTCAACATCATTTGCATTTCTCTCATTTACACCTATACAGATAACTCCTTTATTCTCAAATTTTTTTTTTTTAGTATTTTCGTCATCCAGACTTTTACACGTGAATTTCATTATTCACACATTCTCCAGAGTTATTCTCTTAAGCTTTTCGGATTCTTTCTACATCCTCCGATATGAACTTAGAATTTAACATCATATTCAAAATCGAGTCAATGTTATCTTGATTCCTCTAATTTATATAACTTTGGAAGTTTTATCGGAAATCAAATCTGATACTTTCTTTAATCGTACCTTTCTTATCATCTTGTGACCATCGTTCTTTAACTTTTCATCTGATTATGCCTTTTACAAAGATTGCTCCTATACGCTCCTTATACATCTCCGATTAAATCATATTTAAGGCATCTCTTCCATATAATATTTATTTGTTCTTCATAAGAATTTTAGTGTATAACCAAAAATTTTAATACATCATTTAATTCATCCTCAAATCATATCATTTGTATTTCCTTTCTTTACATCGATACTTGTGAATTTCATCATCCGTAATATTTTCCAAAAATTATTTTCTTAAGCTTGTCGGATTTCTTCTATATTCTTCGATACAAGCTTAAGAATAAATTTCATATCCACGATCGAATCAACATTAACCTGATTTCTCAATCTATGTTACTTTGGAATTTATCGGGATTCTGATCCGATAGTTTCTTTAACCACACTTCTTTTATCATTTTGGACCTTCATCATTGTTTCCCATCATTTCACAGTGTAGTTTCAAGGCAGAGACATTCCATATTCAAATCATTTTGATACATACTCTACCTTGATTTCATTACATAGTCATACTTTACAGCGTTACGAATCTCATTCTGGTAAGCTGTATCAAGTACAATGGTTATCAACACACTTTACAGCTACTCGTTTCAATTCAGTTATTCACTTTAAAACCATTTCCATTTACCGAATTCAGGCTTAGTTCCCTTGAGTATATTCTCCACGAGGTTTGAACCTTGGCACCCCTTACGTACCTAGTTCCTTACACTCGTGTTACCGTTGGGATACTTATAAGGGCCTCGCCCGTTCATATCGACCATCGACGAGCATCCCCTAGGCGATCCTTTCGCCTCAGGTTTATCCTTACTAGTGAGTCGGCGATGAGATAGTTCGCCTATATCTCACGACACATGATCCACTACGGGTCGCCCATCATTGGGTCGCCCATCATAGTTCTGTCTCAAGGGTCCTGAAGAACTTAGGTTAGCGGTCATCTTCTTTTTATCACTTGACTGTTCTTATAATTATCCTCTAATTCACAGTACTCCAAACAGTACCTCATTCTGTAGCACATATTCCAAGATACGTCGGTTCTATGTACGATTGTCTGTTTGATACCTCAAAGAAATGAAAACGTACAGAACCATAAGTAATCATACTAGTATGTATTTCATTATCTGTACTTTTCACCTCATCAGTCAATTCTTGTAATCATTTCACTTTTCATAGTATTTAACGATCTCGTTCAATACACTCTTAATGTTTCGACCCTTTCAGTCAATAACCGGGCCAAACATTTGATGACATTCCACTACACTCTTTGGATCGCATCATATAAGGCCCCGGCTCGTTCGCCGTCCGCCTGTACACGTTTTATTGTGATGCCTCGGATTTGCCGGTCTCAAGCCGGAGGGGCCCGAGCCGCACCACTCATCCGTGCTGTCCGCTCTGGGTTCTAGAGGTGGCCCCCGTCACACAGACGTGGCACTTAGTCCCTCACGGATTGTTTTATTGTGAAGCCCAGGATTTACCACTATGGCCCAAAGTCCACTCGTGGGGGGAGCCCTGGCCGCCTCACTCAACCATACTGTTATCCCCTATGGCCCACAGTCCACTCGGGGTTTTTCTTTCGCGTCCGTAATCTAAGTGTTAGTGGAATCAGTAATAGGGATCGTTAGATTCATATGACATCTTCTATGTCATTAATAATTCCATTACTATCAATGGATTCCAATTCAGCTCGGTTTTAACACTATTCCGCACATCGCCCAATATAGGGGCATTTTCGTCATTTCGACATTTATTTCTATCTCCTCAATATACATTCAAATCAATGAACTGATCATCTATGTGTTGATAGTATCCTTTCTGATACTTATAACAGCAAGTTAGATCTCATTCGATTTTCGACAGAGAAGTTCACTAAAATCCATAATGGGATTAATTTACTTGTAATTCAGTTTTATATCATTAATTTCTCTATCAAATAAATCAATTCCAACTTCTGGTGTTCTATTTTGACTCCCAGTAAAATTTTGGGGGTAGGGGTATTTTGGTCATTTTTGGCTAAAAATTTTCTCTCTTAAAATTACCCTCAATCGGTGATCTTAAAGTCTATTTAATGATGATATTTTATTCCCCTATTTTATACCATCACTTTCAGGTCTCAGTTCGGTTCGGACAGAAAAGTACTGGTGGGGCCCTCACCGAGACCATTTCTGTTCCTTACCGAACAGGCCTTCTTATAGATTAGAAGAATCACCAATTTTTTGGTAATTTCTGAGCCTCTTTTCTTCTTTAACATTCTCAATTTATACTTTCTCACTCCCTTTAAATCATTTTACCCCATTTACAATCATTTATTTTCTCTATGTATTCAGACGACACAGTACTACAGGGGATGTTTAACTCTTTTCTTTCCAAAGTATTCACAGACATCAGGCCAACCAATGCTCTGATACCACTAAATCTGTCACGACCCGTGACCACATTTTTCATCTTCTTATACACATCTTAACCGGTTGGGCTGTCTGTGATACTTCACTTGTACTGACTGTTAATAAATTTTACATAATATTGATTATATTATACACATCCCCTATCGTAACAAATCAGATAAGTAGTACTGTTGACGTGTCTAAATACAGAGAATAAATAATCATACCTCAAATAATCAGTCGGTCTGACACATTGTTCTTCGTGTACAGCCAGGATCCACAATCCACTGAACTCACCAGCATCAAAACCTGAGATGTTTAATATTAAGGGGTGAGCAAAACCACGGCTCAGTAAGAGAATTATATGCCTCACTTGATACTCAGCTTCCTATATGCTGAAAATCTTTTTCATTTTTCCTATGGGCTCTAGGCTCGCATGTAGGAAAGATACTACAGTCGGCTAGGGATCCGAATGGAGTAAGGTAGGTATTTTAGAATACCATACTTGTTACGGAACCTAGAAGCAACTGTAGAGAGAAATTTTTCATTTCGTTTTGAATTAATAAATCCTTTTCAATCTTTCATAATCTTTTTCATATTCTTTTCATATATATATGCTTATGCGTAATATAGTATTTAAATAAAATAATTAATATTCGTATCATACATGCTTGAGTTATTGTAAATTAGCATGTATGGATTATACTAAGGTTTATTACCATTTCGTAAGTGCACACATGTCATAACTTACTCATGCTTACTTTTCATCCTTAGTTACACAAGGCATCGTTCTTATTAAAAGTATAATTATGTGTGGAAATACAAACATTCAAGTAGTACATGTTCAATGGCATATATACACATAACTCAATAATCAAAAGAAACGAACATTCAAGTAGCACATGTTCAAATGACATATATAGACATAACTCGATAATCGAAAGAAACAAACATTCAAGCAGCACATATTCACATGGCATATATAGACATAACTCAATAATCGAAAGAAACAAACATTCAAGTATGTCACGACCCGTGACCACATTTTTACCCTTCTTATACACAACTTAACCGGTTGGGCTGTCTGCGATACTTCACTTGTACTGACTGTTAATAAATTTTACATAATATTGATTATATTATACACATCCCCTATCGTAACAAATCAGATAAGTAGTACTGTTGACGTGTCTAAATACAGAGAATAAATAATCGTACCTCAAATAATCAGTCGGTCTGACACATTGTTCTTCGTGTTACAGCCAGGATCCACAATCCACTGAACTCACCAGCATCAAAACCTGAGATGTTTAATATTAAGGGGTGAGCAAAACCACGGCTCAGTAAGAGAATTATATGCCTCACTTGATACTCAGCTTCCTATATGCTGAAAATCTTTTTCATTTTTCCTATGGGCTCTAGGCTCGCATGTAGGAAAGATACTACAGTCGGCTAGGGATCCGAATGGAGTAAGGTAGGTATTTTAGAATACCATACTTGTTACGGAACCTAGAAGCAACTGTAGAGAGAAATTTTTCATTTCGTTTTGAATTAATAAATCCTTTTCAATCTTTCATAATCTTTTTCATATTCTTTTCATATATATATGCTTATGCGTAATATAGTATTTAAATAAAATAATTAATATTCGTATCATACATGCTTGAGTTATTGTAAATTAGCATGTATGGATTATACTAAGGTTTATTACCATTTCGTAAGTGCACACATGTCATAACTTACTCATGCTTACTTTTCATCCTTAGTTACACAAGGCATCGTTCTTATTAAAAGTATAATTATGTGTGGAAATACAAACATTCAAGTAGTACATGTTCAATGGCATATATACACATAACTCAATAATCAAAAGAAACGAACATTCAAGTAGCACATGTTCAAATGACATATATAGACATAACTCGATAATCGAAAGAAACAAACATTCAAGCAGCACATATTCACATGGCATATATAGACATAACTCAATAATCGAAAGAAACAAACATTCAAGTATGTCACGACCCGTGACCACATTTTTACCCTTCTTATACACAACTTAACCGGTTGGGCTGTCTGCGATACTTCACTTGTACTGACTGTTAATAAATTTTACATAATATTGATTATATTATACACATCCCCTATCGTAACAAATCAGATAAGTAGTACTGTTGACGTGTCTAAATACAGAGAATAAATAATCGTACCTCAAATAATCAGTCGGTCTGACACATTGTTCTTCGTGTACAGCCAGGATCCACAATCCACTGAACTCACCAGCATCAAAACCTGAGATGTTTAATATTAAGGGGTGAGCAAAACCACGGCTCAGTAAGAGAATTATATGCCTCACTTGATACTCAGCTTCCTATATGCTAAAAATCTTTTTCATTTTTCCTATGGGCTCTAGGCTCGCATGTAGGAAAGATACTACAGTCGGCTAGGGATCCGAATGGAGTAAGGTAGGTATTTTAGAATACCATACTTGTTACGGAACCTAGAAGCAACTGTAGAGAAAAAGTTTTCTTTTTGTTTTGAATTAATAAATCCTTTTCCTTTTTAATCTTTTATAATCTTTTTCATATTCCTTTTCATATATATATGCTTCTGCGAAATAGAGTATTTAAATAAAATAATTAATATTCGTATCATACATGCTTGAGTTATTGTAAATTAGCATGTATGGGTTATACTAAGGTTTATTACCATTTCGTAAGTGCACACATGTCATAACTACTCATACTTACTTTTCATCCTTAGTTACACAAGGCATCGTTCTTATTAAAAGTATAATTATGTGTGGAAATACAAACATTCAAGTAGTACATGTTCAATGGCATATATACACATAACTCAATAATCAAAAGAAACAAACATTCAAGCAGCACATATTCACATGGCATATATAGACATAACTCAATAATCGAAAGAAACAAACATTCAAGTAGCACATGTTCAAATGGCATATATAGACATCATCCAATAACCATATACATCATGTGTCATATACCTAAGATCTATTTAATCCTTCGATTTTTTGTCACATTCACGAATCACAATCACTTACTTATCGTCACAATATCCTACGATTTCTCATGTAACATCGGAACACGTGTAGCACTTAGTTCCCGAAGGACTCTAGAGGTGGCTCCCACGGTTCAATCATCGAGTCTCTGCTCGGTATGGCCTGTGCTGAAACATCGGAACACGTGTAGCACTTAGTTCCCGAAGGACTCTAGAGGTGGCTCCCACGGTTCAATCATCGAGTCTCTGCTCGGTATGGCCTGTACTGAAACATCGGAACACGTGTAGCACTTAGTTCCCGAAGGACTCTAGAGGTGGCTCCCACGGTTCAATCATCGAGTCTCTGCTCGGTATGGCCTGTACTGAAACATCGGAACACGTGTAGCACTTAGTTCCCGAAGGACTCTAGAGGTGGCTCCCACGGTTCAATCATCGAGTCTCTGCTCGGTATGGCCTGTACTGAAACATCGGAACACGTGTAGCACTTAGTTCCCGAAGGACTCTAGAGGTGGCTCCCACGGTTCAATCATCGAGTCTCCGCTCGGTATGGCCTTTTCCGTTTGACATATTCCATGTCATGTAAAATATTTCCCTTTTTAACATGTCACCTATCATTTATGGATTTTAATATAGACGTTAATCTTGTCGTACTATAAACCCTGGAGGGTAAAGGACTAAACCGGTCAAATCTATGACCATAATCTATATTGTCCTCGGTGGATCACGGATCAGGTGTCGACCGGGACTAAACATGTCACATATCATGTATCAGCATGATAAGAATACCAACCAGTCTCAAAACCGTATTTTTCATCGGAAAATACACCTTATGGAATTTATACAATTATATAATTCCATGATTTAAAACCATAAGGGTTATAATCCTTTAGTGAATATTGATAAAAATATCCATAAAATATTTACTATATTTCACTTCATCTTTCGTCTCGTAATTCGTGTAATTTATCTATTTCGAGAATTTTCGGTGATTTCATTATCACCATTCTCGAATACATGAATATTCTAAAGTTCCATCTCATTATATTCATATTTTATGAAATTTAGAAATTTCCTTATATCTCGTGATTTACTATCGAAATTCGGAAATAAATCATTTAATATGATTTTATAAAGTTTTTCTAAAATTTTCGGCAGCATAACGGCTGTCGATTCACTAACCTCCTGCACGGAAAATACAGTTTAAAATCTTTCAGCCAGTACCTCTTCCCAAATTATTTTCAGCAATTCATGCATCATAATAATTTTCATAAAATAATTGCATAAAATATTTCAAATTAAATTATGCAGACTGAGTATCCTTACAGTGCTGCACATGCATCCCTTACCTTTTTCCGGGTCGGCGACTTCCGCTTATCGATCGCGCCCGCGCTCCATTTCTCCCGATTCCTTATCTCGATTGCTGAAAATAATTTCTGGAATTAAAATTCTAATTTTTAGAATTTTTCATAATTTATTTAATTTTTTCTGAAATTAAATTCTCGGGAAATTTCTTACCGAATTTGTAAAATCCCGGGTTGTCGAATTTCCGGGAATTTTCCGAATTCCCGAAATTTTCCTTTTTCCTCTTTTTCTTCCTTTTTCTTCCTTTTTCCTCTTTTTCTTTTCTTTCTTTCTTTTCTTTTTCTTTTTCTTTTTCCTTTTTCTTTTCTTTTTCTTTTTCTTTTCTCCTTTCTTTGGCCGGACCGGTTCAGACCGGTTTGTGCCTCATCCCGCCGGTTCGGCCGGTTCGGTCGCCGGCGGTCCTCCTTTCCGCCGGTTCACGTCTCCCTCAGCTTGCCGGAGTTGCGGAGACGCCGGATCTGGTCTCCGTTTCTCCCCGTTGCCGGCGACGGCACCGGATCTGAGTCCGTGGGTTTCGGCCTCTTTCTCCTCCGTTTCTTCCTTCCTCCGCCGTTTCCTTCACCGCCGGTGGTCTCCTTCACCTTTGTTGGTCCTTGCCGGTGGCGTTGGTGGCGGTGGCGGTGCCCGGATCGGCCGGCACCGCCGATCTCCCTTCTCCTTTTTCCTTTCGTTTTTTTTTTCCGCTTGCTTCGCGTCGTTTTCTTCTCGTTCCGCCTCGGGCTGCCGCCGTTCGCTTCCCCTCTCGCCGGCGACGTCATCCCTTCCTTTTCCCCTCGCCGGCGGTGGCAGCTCCGCCACCGGCGGTCTGGCTGGGAGGGTCGGGCTCTGTCCCGATTCTCCCTTTCCTTTTTCTGTTTTAGTTTTCCTTTTTTGGTTTATTTTTCTTTCTATATTTAGTATATGTTTTACTATATACTATATACTATATACTATATCATATAATTTATACACATAATATTTACCATATATTACACATATAATATTATTTCATATATATTGTAATACAATATATATTATATATAGATTACATATATTGTAGATTACAAAATATATATATATATATATATATATATATATCTAATATATATTTATATTTATATTTATATACTTTAGAATAAATAACATTTATATATATAGAATTACATAAATGTTATAATACAATATATATACCTATAAACTTTAATATAAAATAACATTTACTTTTCTTATATATTCATATACTTTTATTTAAAATAATAGTATATATATTTCATATATATATATATATATGTATATCTGTACATATATATTTATAATTATATAAATGCATTTTATAATATACACATGTATTTATTTGAGACAAAAAGTATATATTTTATTTCATAATATATACTAACATTCATATACATACATATGTATTTATATAAAAACATGTGTAAATATATTTATATAATTTAATTATATAAATATATAATATACGCATTTTTTATTTTATTAATTTTTGGATTTCCGTTAATCCAATTTAAATTCCTCCTTTTCTTATTTTCAATAACTCCGACTTTATTATTATTTCCATTTAATTTCCTTTACACCAATTTCCCGATTCTTTCACTTCCTCGATTCTCGGGATTTTTACCAATATCCCGTTCCCGCAAATTTTATGTATTTACTTTAATTTATTTGTCTAATATTTATTTTCAATATTTCTAATTTCCAATAAATGGAAAATTTACGGTTATCACAAAGTAGCACATGTTCAAATGGCATATATAGACATCATCCAATAACCATATACATCATGTGTCATATACCTAAGATCTATTTAATCCTTCAATTTTTGTCGCATTCACGAATCACAATCACTTACTTATCGTCACAATATCCTACGATTTCTCATGTAACATCGGAACACATGTAGCACTTAGTTCCCGAAGGACTCTAGAGGTGGCTCCCACGGTTCAATCATCGAGTCTCTACTCGGTATGGCCTGTACTGAAACATCGAAACACGTGTAGCACTTAGTTCCCGAAGGACTCTAGAGGTGGCTCCCACGGTTCAATCATCGAGTCTCTGCTCGGTATGGCCTGTACTGAAATATCGGAACACGTGTAGCACTTAGTTCCCGAAGGACTCTAGAGGTGGCTCCCACGGTTCAATCATCGAGTCTCTGCTCGGTATGGCCTGTACTGAAATATCGGAACACGTGTAGCACTTAGTTCCCGAAGGACTCTAGAGGTGGCTCCCACGGTTCAATCATCGAGTCTCTGCTCGGTATGGCCTTTTCCGTTTGACATATTCCATGTCATGTAAAATATTTCCCTTTTTAACATGTCACCTATCATTTATGGATTTTAATATAGACGTTAATCTTGTCGTACTATAAACCCTGGAGGGTAAAGGACTAAACCGGTCAAATCTATGACCATAATCTATATTGTCCTCGGTGGATCACGGATCAGGTGTCGACCGGGACTAAACATGTCACATATCATGTATCAGCATTATAAGAATACCAACCAGTCTCAAAACCGTATTTTTCATCGGAAAATACACCTTATGGAATTTATACAATTGTATAATTCCATGATTTAAAACCATAAGGGTTATAATCCTTTAGTGAATATTGATAAAAATATCCATAAAATATTTACTATATTTCACTTCATCTTTCGTCTCGTAATTCGTGTAATTTATCTATTTCGAGAATTTTCGGTGATTTCATTATCACCATTCTCGAATACATGAATATTCCAAAGTTCCATCTCATTATATTCATATTTTATGAAATTTAGAAATTTCCTCATGTCTCGTGATTTACTATCGAAATTCGGAAATAAATCATTTAATATGATTTTATAAAGTTTTTCTAAAATTTTCGGCAGCATAACGGCTGCCGATTCACTAACCTCCTGCACGGAAAATACAGTTTAAAATCTTTCAGCCAGTACTTCTTCTCAAATTATTTTCAGCAATTCATGCATCATAATAATTTTCATAAAATAATTGCATAAAATATTTTAAATTAAATTATGCAGACTGAGTATCCTTACAGTGCTGCACATGCATCCCTTACCTTTTTCCGGGTCGGCGACTTCCGCTTATCGATCGCGCCCGCGCTCCATTTCTCCCGATTCCTTATCTCGATTGCTGAAAATAATTTCTGGAATTAAAATTCTAATTTTTAGAATTTTTCATAATTTATTTAATTTTTTCTGAAATTAAATTCTCGGGAAATTTCTTACCGAATTTGTAAAATCCCGGGTTGTCGAATTTCCGGGAATTTTCCGAATTCCCGAAATTTTCCTTTTTCCTCTTTTTCTTCCTTTTTCTTCCTTTTTCTTTTCTTTCTTTCTTTTCTTTTTCTTTTTCTTTTTCTTTTTTTTTCTTTTTCCTTTTTCTTTTCTTTTTCTTTTTCTCCTTTCTCTGGCCGGACCGGTTCAGACCGGTTTGTGCCTCATCCCGCCGGTTCGGCCGGTTCTGTCGCCGGCGGTCCTCCTTTCCGCCGGTTCACGCCTCCCTCAGCTTGCCGGAGTTGCGGAGACGCCGGATCTGGTCTCCGTTTCTCCCCATTGCCGGCGACGGCGCCGGATCTGGGTCCGTGGGTTTCGGCCTCTTTCTCCCCTGTTTCCTCCTTCCTCCGCCGTT
Organism: Heritiera littoralis; assembly: GCA_031772115.1. Classification (NCBI taxonomy): domain Eukaryota; kingdom Viridiplantae; phylum Streptophyta; class Magnoliopsida; order Malvales; family Malvaceae; genus Heritiera; species Heritiera littoralis. The sequence goes on along the minus strand of JAPDPK010000037.1, from coordinate 4,861,556 downwards.
TCCTTCACCGCCGGTGGCCTCTTTCTCCTTCGTTGGTCCTTGCCGATGGCGTTGGTGGCGGTAGCAGTGCCCGGATCGACCGGCACCGCCGATCTTCCTTCTATTTTTTTTTTCCTTTCGGTTTTTCCCCCTTCGCTTCGCGTCGTTTTCTTCTCTTTCTGCCTCGGGCCGCCGTCGTTCGCTTCTTCTCTTGCCGGCGACGCCACTCGTTCCTCCTCTCTTCCCTCACTCGCCCGGCGGTGGCAGCTGTTGCTACCGCCGGTCTCTGCTGGAAGGCCCGATCCTTCCTTTCCCCTTTTTTTTTTTGTTTTGTTTCTATTTTTGGGTTATTTCTATTTCCCTTTTTAGTAATATAATACATACTATATATTATACACTATCATTTATATTTTATACTTATACTATATATTATATACTACACATATATTAATTCATACATAGTATAATTATTTATATAGATATAATATAACAATATATCTACTTTATATTTATGTTATACAATTTAAATAAAATAATATTTGCTTATTTATATAGTATTGTACTATATATATATATTTAAAGAGATACATACATATACATATATGTATATTAAGTATTACAAAAATGTATATCTAGTATAAATATATATATATATATGTATATTTATATACTTAAAGTTAAATAACATATATGTATACAAATTATATAAATGCTATAATAATATATTTATACATATAAACTTTTATATAAAACCACATTTACTTTTCTTATATATTCATATACTTTTATTTAAAATAATAATATATATATTTCATATATATATCTGTACATATATATTTATAATTATATAAATACATTTTATAATATACACATGTCTTTATTTAAGACAAAATAGTATATATTTTATTTCATAATATATACTAATATTCATATACATACATATGTATTTATATAAAAACATGTGTAAATATATTTATATAATTTAATTATATAAATATATAATATATGCATTTTTTTATTTTATTAATTTTTGGATTTCCGTTAATCCAATTTAAATTCCTCCTTTTCTTATTTTCAATAACTCCGATTTTATTTTTATTTTCATTTAATTTCCTTCACACGAATTTCCTTATTCATCACTTCCTCATTTCTCAGGATTTTCACCAATATCCCGTTTCTTGCAAATTTTATTTATTTCCCCTTATTTAATTTCTCTAATATTTATTTTCAATATTTCTAATTTCCAATAAATGGAAAATTTACGGTTATCACACATGTTCCTTACCTCATTCAAATCAAAAACATAGACAATTTTCAAATCATCCTAAAACCTCAATGTGAGGACCTCAATTTTTGTATATTCAATTTGAAAAAGAAAATATTACTTGTTAAAATGTTTAATAAAGGTCCATTCGATAAGGTTCAGGGAAGTACTTGATGAGGGCCCCACTAGGACTTTCTCTGTCCAGATCGAAGTGAGACCTTAGAATGTTGATATTGAGATGAAATACGAACATAGTAAGAATCTGTTTCTCAAAATCTCCTCGTTTGAATGTATTTTGAAAATAGAGGAACAATCTGAAAATGACAATGGTGTCCATACCCCGGAATAACTTTCTTGAATAACGGTCAAACTAAATTGACCTTGAACGCGCAAATTGTCATAGGATGATCCTCGCTTAAAGAAGTTTTATGTGGATCCAGCCCGTGAACAGAATTATGTGAAAGTGCTAAAAATAACGCGAATGAAACTAAAACATTCGTTAGGGGTAGTTTCGTAATTTCACTATTCATGCTCGATCAAATCACTTTAGGAGTAAATAATTGATCATGTTTGGCCTAAATATATGAGAAATAATAAAAATAAAATATAAAAGCTGAAATTGAAAATAATAAGAATAAGGTTAGGATATATTGGGAAATAGTGAAATAGTATAAGAGTATTATGGTCATTTAACATGGGTGTTACTCAAATTAGTCAATATTAATTAAAATTGACTTAAATAAATAAAATTTAATTAAAAGAAAATTTAAAATCTGAATTTAGAAAATAATAAAAATATTATGTGTAATATAATTGTAGAAATTAAGAAATTAAAAGCAGAAATTGATAAGTAGACCATGTGGCTGAAGGAAATCGAAACAAACACGCAGCAGAATTTAAATCATTCGGCCTCTACCAGGATCGATTCGGAGAGTTGCCTGATTAGGGTTTCGAGATTTTACCTAACGTTTTCTCTGATTTTCTGTCGTTGGTCGAGTCACAAGCAACAACTTTTCGTTCCTGCCTCTATGGTATCCACATGAACGGATCTCACGACTCTTGAACGTCTCACGATCAAAAGCCTTAAAGAGCATATTTTTTATTTTAACCGAATTGCTAACTTCGATTAAAAGAATATTTTGTCTTTGTTTGAAAGAAGCTCTAAAACCACAGAGAACATGTTTCTCTTTTCTGTTTAATTGTGCGGCTCAGTTTTAGAAAACACAAAACATCCTTTTATAGGCAGTAAATTTTACCCTAAAATTTACTGTCAAATAGAACTCTAATCCTACTTAGAATAGGATTAGTTATATCCTTAATCCAATTCAGAATAGGATTAATTAAGCTCCTCATTGATCCGTTCTAAGTGTGCGACCCAATAGGTTCTCAAAACAATGGCAATGACAAAATTGTCACAGGCAATGAGCGGTATCTAGCAACACATCATTGCTACCCATGTAACGAGAATGTCAATGACTCGACATAACCTTACTCGTGATAGATGTTACCGTGTAGTCTAATCCCTTTATCCTTTGATGTCTTGATTAGACACAAGTCATGGAATGTGTCACACTTGTATAGTCTAATCAGCATTTCTTGATTCCTGAGTAGACTAGTTAAACAAATAAAATCAATATCTCATATTGACTTATTCGAGCATGGCCATGCATTTCTTAGTCTCACTCTATCAAAGGGCCCAAGACATCACTCTTGTTATATAAGAGGGATAAATCCTATCTTGATCACTCAACATCCCTCTACATAGATCAAGGCATACCCAATTACTACCTTTATAGTCAATCCTGTTACGAATGACATCTAGCAGCATTAAAGTATGCAATTCTCTATGTTGGGATCTTTGATGATATCAAGTCAAAGGATCACATACACCATCATCACTATGAGAATCGCTTATGACACTCATATAACAATCCATGTAGCGTTCTCATGGAGGGTCGATCCAGTACATAGTTCTCTAACATGTACCTATGTGATGACTTGATATCCTATATCCATGACAATGATCATCAGTCAACCACATACTAGTCTTATCGTATCATTGTTATCCTTGTTTACAATAATACTTGACTAGGGATATTTTAAGAATAGTGTGTTATTACTATTCTAAGGACATTATCATATAAGATTACATTACGCAGTTATAAGACAAATATAATAATGAATTATAATAAATAAAATGTCATGATACATAAAAAAAGGCCAAAGTCAATCATCTAATGAATGGTTCTAAGGGCATAATCCAACAGTGGCACAATTCTATTGGATGGAATATTTATAAAAGAGACCCAAAACTCATCATTTTGTGCTTTCTTTTGCCGACTTTCCCTGCCTTACATCACCGACTTTCATCTATGTTTTGTTGCTGTTGGAACCGAATCCCATGTAGCTTCCATTTCCTTTCGATTTCACGTTTTCCTCTCATATTTTCACATTGAAATCACCAGTTGTTATCACTAAAACATCCAGCTCTCTTCAGCCACTTAAATCTTCACCAAAAGAGCTGATTAAAGCTAGAAGGAGGTGGACAGAAAGCATCGTGGATGCACTGGTTTGTGTGGTTCTGTTCGGTTGGGTAGGAAAGGTAATATGGTGATGCTTCCCTCAATATTAGTCATGGTATTAGATTGATTTATAGGTCGAGAAATATGTTTATGACTTTAGGATTAAATAAAATTGGATGAATTGAAATTTCATGTGGTTCAGCTGGCAGAATATGAAGAAAAAAATTTGATGATTTTAATGTATTTTGCATAGGAATTAGTTTGTAGAAGATGACTTAAGTTTGATTGAAACTTGGATTAAATGATAAATTGTGGAACTATGCAATTGGCTTGATGATTGTTTAAAACGAGTATGTGGCGTGAAAATAGGCTGTTCAGTCATGCTAAGGGGTTGAACGATGGTGTTGATGAATTGGTGAATTGAAGATGTTTGAAGTAAATCCTAAATGAGTAGAGGAGATTTATAAAATTATAATTGATTTAAAGAAAGAACACCACAAGGATAGGGTAATTGAAGCTCACGGTAATGGTTGGAATATAAGGAAGATGATGAAGAATTCTTTACTGTAGAAAAATATTGGCCATGAGAAAATAAAATGGAAAATATTTATGAGCTAAATTTAGGGAAGAATAAATGAAAGATCATGAAGGCTGGGAAATTTGGGGCTGCCGGCCATGAAGGAAAATATGAAAAACTGCCAGCAGTGGAAGGAGAAAACAGAAAAGAAAGGAAACGAAAACCAGAAAAGAAAAGAAAAGAAAAGAAAGGAAATGTTAACGTAATTTGATGAATAGTAAAAATAAAATTAATGTAGTAATGAATTAAGATTAATTGTAAAACTAAAGTTGAAAAAGAATAAGAATTGGGTAAATATAAATTTGGGGTCAAAGCTTAATGTATGAGCTCTCATAGAAAATTTTATAATTTATAATTGAAAAATTGATCAACAATATATATAGGTTAATTAAATTATTGTGGGATTGAATTTGCATAAAGAATGAATTTTGGGTAAATAGGATATTAGTTAATCATGTTTCATAATATTAATTATTATATTTTGATAGTTATGAGTAAGAAACAATATATTAATAGTAATAAAATTTTTAGTGAAATTAGAATGGGAAAATAATAAGTGAAATACAAGAATGGAAAATTAATCATAATAAATATTACATAATATTTATGGAATGAACTAAAATAAGGGGATATAATTTAATTTTAAATACATGTTGTGACAATTAATAGAAATTAAAATAAATTGATTATGAGAATTAATAACATGGAAGTAAATTGATATAATAGTAGTAGTGGATAAAGATTATTTGTAAAATTGAATTAGGAAGCAATAAATATACTAGAAGAAGAAAATGTTTGATCTTTATAAATAATTAAAGATAAGAAAATTTTGATGAAATTAAAATTAGAGACACAAGTCAATTTAATTATAGTTATATTCAAACATTCAGTTAGAAATAAAATAAATCTATCATGAAAAGTGATAAATAGAAAATAAGGATTAATAAATCACTTTTTTAGAATTAAAATATATGAATTATTGATGAAAATAGAATTGGGAAAGATTTTAATTTAAATATAGCTAAGTTAAGGCATTTAGTAAGTAATTAAATAATAAATTAAGGAGATTGATAAAATGGAAAATAAGAAATTATAGGAACATTCATTAAAATTATATATGGAATTTTTAATTGAAATTGAAATTATTGATGACTTGAAAATTAAAGAAAGAATGTGAATTAATTGAAATTATATTTTGATAACTAATAGAAAATGAAATAAAGTAAATTTAATTTACCATGAAAAGTAATAAAATAGCATACAAGAATTACTAGAATAATTATTGGAATTAAAATATGGGATATAAAGTGGAATTAATAGTGACATGGGATTTAAAGAAAAGAATGGAATTTAATTGAAATGATATCTTGGTGTTTAGTAGAAAATAAATTTAGTGTTGAGAATGATAAATAAGAAAATAGGAAATTATGGAGTATTTATTAGAATCATAATATAAAATTTTAAATATATTTGGAATTATTGTGCAGTGTTAGAGAATTGAAAGATAAAGAGACGTAATCGGCACTACTAGATTTTATATTGCACAAAGATAGAGATAAGGAACATGTATAAGAGTTACATAGGAAATGTTTTAATCGTATCGTAATTTCTCGGAACCAAATCAAAACTGATTTCCTCTAATTCTCCTAAATAAGAAAATAGAAGTTTATTTCATCTTCATATAAGAATACATATGAATTTATTTGCATGAAATGTATTATTATTATTATTATTATTATTATTATTATTATTATTATTATTATTATTATTATTATTATTATTATTATTATTATTATTATTTTACATGAAATGATTTACATGCATTGAATTACATTAATTGATTTACATGATTTGATTTACATAAAATGATTTACATGAATTGATTTACATGAAATAATTTACATACATTGAATTACATGAAATGAGTTACATGGAATGATTTACATGAGATTATTTATATGAAATGTTTTAATTGCATAACATGAAATTTTATTACTATTTTACATGATTTTCAACTAACTGAAGATAATTGCTATTTGAAATGACCTATACTGTAAATTGCTATTTGAAATGATTTCTACTGTTAATCGCTATTTGAAATGATTTCTACAGTTAAATTAAATGATTTATGAAAATGTTTTGAAACAGTCGTATCTTAGTGATCATGCATACTGTTATATGACTGCGAGACCTGATCAGTTCGCATGTTTATTATATTGTATATGACTATGGGAATTATGGTTAAACCCACAGGTTTCCGTAGTGAGCACTTAACCAGTGCGAACTGTGTCCACTGTTTCGACAATGGCCATTCATTACTGTTATTGATCATCCCTACGGAAATACTGTTATTGATCGTCCCTACGGAGATACTGTTATTGATTGTCCCTTCGGAAATACTGTTATTGATCATGCATGATTTTATTGGATGTGACTGTCTCTACTGTACTGTTTTACAAAACTAAATTGTTTACTGATACTGAATTATTTATTGATACTGAATGGTTTACTAATATTGAATTGTTTATCAATACTAAACTGTCACGACCCGTGACCACATTTTTCATCTTCTTATACACATCTTAACCGGTTGGGCTGTCTGTGATACTTCACTTGTACTGACTGTTAAACAATTTTACAATGTATTGTTTATATCATACACATCCCCTATCGTAATTTATCAGATAAGTAGTATTGTTGACATGTCTAAATACAGAGAATAAATGATCATACCTCAAATAAACAGTCGGTCTGACACATTGTCCTTCGTGTACAGCCAGGATCCACAATCCACTGAACTCACATTCATCAAAACCTGAAATGTTGAAAATTAAGGGGTGAGCAAAACCACGGCTCAGTAAGAGAATTATATGCCTCACTTGATACTCAGCTTCCTATATGTTGAAAATCTTTTTCATTTTTCCTATGGGCTCTAGGCTCGCATGTAGGAAAGATACTACAGTCGGCTAGGGATCCGAATAGAGTAAGGTAGGTATTTTAGAATACCATGCTTGTTACGGAACCTAGAAGGAACTGTAGAGAGAATTTTCATTTCGTTTTGAATTAATAAATCCTTTTCTCTTTCAAACTTTCATAACCTTTTTCATATGCTTTTCAAAATAATGCTTCTACGAAACAAAGCATTTAAATAAAATAATTAATATTCATATATTCCTTGAAAGGAATATTAGTTAAATCATCATCTTATTTCTTTAAAACTTATTTCATGTTTTAATGTACTCTCTTAATTAGTTCCGTCTTTTAAAAAGCAAAATAAGCTATTAAAACCTATTCCATTCTTAAGTTCACAAGGCATCATTCTTTTTATCAGTATGATTAAGTGTGAAAGAAACGAACTTATTGTAAGGACCGAGAGTGCCTGGATCTCTGTTAACCAGGGATTTACCACCCTAGTGCCTTACTCATCCGATATATCACACACATCATATGTCATATGCACCAGATCTATTTCATTTTTATTGTCAAGGCCCAGCCCGTATCACCAGGCCGTCGGCTGGCATCCCCTTGGCCCATCGGCCCCAGGTTTACCTCGACTCAACCGTATTGTCCGCTCTGGACTCTAGAGGTGGCTCCCACGGTTCAATCATCGAGTCTCTGCTCGGTATGGCCTGTACTGAAACATCAGAACACGTGTAGCACTTAGTTCCCGAAGGACTCTAGAGGTGGCTCCCACGGTTCAATCATCGAGTCTCTGCTCGGTATGGCCTTTATGCCATATGTACTTTCCACTGTCTTATCAGATCTCATGTAGTACTTATGATCTAATATTTCATTTGAGACCATAGAAAGAATATTAGAATTATCATTTCTTCCTTTTGAAAACATATTACCTATCATTTATGGAGTCTAAGATAGACATCAATCTTATCATACTGTATACCTAGGAGGGTAGGGAAGTACATCGGTCAAATCTATGATCATAACCTATATTGTCCTCGGCGGATCACTGATTAGATGTCCATCGGGACTAAACATATCACATATCATGCATCAGCATGGTAAGAATACCAACCAATCTCAAAACTGTAATTCTCATCATAAAATACACCTTTACGGAATTTATATAAATATATAATTCCATGATTTAAAACCATAAGGGTTAAAATCCTTTAGTGAATATTTATAAAAATATTCATAAGAATCCTCACTATATTTCACTTCATCTTTCGTCTCGTAATTCGTGTAATTTATCTATTCCGAGAATTTTCGGTGGTTTCATTATCATCATTCTCGAATACATGAATATCTTAAAATTTCATCTCATTATATTCATGTTTTATGAAATTTAGTAATTTCCTCATGTTTCGTGATTTACTATCGAAATTCGGAAATAAAATCATTTAATATGATTTTATAAAGTTTTTCTAAAATTTTCGGCAGCATAACGGCTGCCGATTTACTAACCTCCTGCACGAAAAATACAGTTTAAAATCTTTCAGCCAGTACTTCTTCCCAAATTATTTTCAACAAATCATGCATCATAATAATTTTCATAAAATAATTGCATAAAATATTTCAAAGTAAATTATGCAGACTGAGTATCCTTACAGTGCTGCACATGCATCCCTTACCTTTTTCCGGGTTGACGACTTTCGCTTATCGATCGCGCCCGCACTCCATTTCTCCCGATTCCTTATCCCGATTGCTGAAAATAATTTCTGGAATTAAAATTCTAATTTTTTTAGAATTTTTTTATAATTTATTTAATTTTTTCTGAAATTAAATTCTCGGGAAATTTCTTATCGAATTTGTAAAATCCCGAGTTGTCGAATTTCCGGGAATTTTCCGAATTCTCGAAATTCTCCTTTTTCCTCTTTTTCTTCCTTTTTCTTCCTTTTTCCTCTTTTTCTTTTCTTTCTTTCTTTTTTTTTTCCTTTTTCTTTCCTTTCTTTTTCTTTTTTTTCTTTTTCTTTTCTTTTTCCATTTCTGGCCGGACCGGTTCAGTGCCTCCTCCGGCCGGTTCGACCGGTTCGACCGGTTCGACCGCCGGCGATCCTCCTTTCCGCCGGTTCACGCCTCCCACAGTTGGCCGACGTTGCGAGGATGCCGGATCTGGCCTCCGTTTCACCCCATCACCGGCGACGGCGCCGGATCTGGGTCCGTGGGTTTCGGCCTCTTTCTCCCCTGTTTCCTCCTTCCTCCGCCGTTTCCTTCACCGCCGGTGGCCTCTTTCTCCTTCGTTGGTCCTTGCCGATGGCGTTGGTGGCGGTAGCGGTGCCCGGATCGGCCGGCACCGCCGATCTTCCTTCTTCTTTTTCCTTTCGGTTTTTCCCCCTTCGCTTCGCGTCGTTTTCTTCTCTTTCCGCCTCGGCCTGCCGTCGTTCGCTTCTCCTCTTGCCGGCGACGCCACTCGTTCCTCCTCTCTTCCCTCACTCGGCCGGCGGTGGCAGCTGTTGCTACCGCCGGTCTCTGCTGGAAGGCCCGATCCTTCCTTTCCCTTTTTTCTTTTGTTTAGTTTCCTTTTTTGGTTTATTTTCTATTTTTAGTATGTAGTATACTATATATTATACACAATATAATATATTGTATGCATATAATATATACTATATATTATACATATATTATTTCATACACAATATACTATAATATATATAAATTATATATATTTTATATTATAAACATATCTCTAGGATATATATATATATGTATTTTTTTATATATTTTAAAATAAATAACCTTTACATATACAATTTATATAGATATTATAATACAATATTTATACATATAAACTTTAATATAAAATCACATTTACCTTTCTTCTATATGTTCATATACTTTTATTTAAAATAATAATATATATATATTTCATATATATATATGTATATCTGTACATATATATTTATAATTATATAAATACATTTTATAATATACACATGTATTTATTTAAGACAAAATAGTATATATTTCATTTTATAATATATACTAATATTCATATACATACATATGTATTTATATAAAAACATGTGTAAATATATTTATATAATTTAATTATATAAATATATAATATACGCATTTTTATTTTATAAATTTTGGATTTTCATTAATCCAATTTAAATTCCTCCTTTCCTTATTTTCCATAACTCCGACTTTATTTTTATTTCCATTTAATTTCCTTCACACGAATTTCCTTATTCATCACTTCTTCATTTCTCGGGATTTTCACCAATATCCCGTTTCTCGCAAATTTTATTTATTTCCTCTTATTTAATTTCTCTAATATTTATTTTCAATATTTCTAATTTCCAATAAATGGAAAAATTTACGGTTATCACATAAACTGTTTACTATATTATTTTATTGAAATACTTCATGAGATGATTTTTATAGCATTATTTAAATAAATTGTTTTATATATGGATTTGAAATTGCATTGAATAAATCATTAAATATTTTATACTAATTAATAATTTTATTAGCAATCACTTACTCTTTATAGTCGCTTCTAGGGACCGGAACACGACAAGTACTTCAAAGTACCTCCTATACTCTACTTGGTTACCTAGCCAACTATAGTATCCTTCTTATTTTGCCCTCTAGTGAGCCGTTAGGGAATAATTGTTTTTATTGCATTTTAATATTTACATTTAATATGCCTATTTCATAATTAGTTTAGATAAATTATTTTTATTTAACTTCATTTAGTATACACTTTTATATATGTTTCTTACTGGGCTTTCTCCAAAGCTCACTCCCTTACTCACCGTCCCAAATAGCTCATTAGAGTGTGTGCCAATCTGCTACGACAGGCTAGTGAAGAAAATTACTAGTAGTTCTAAAGTATCAAGTAAATAGGTATATCTGAAATTTTATATTTATATTCAGACATGCACATGCATAGTAGATGTAAGCAAAGTATGTATATGAATTGTGGGATGTAAATTACTTTGAATTGTTGTACACAGAAATTATAAATATTATGTTATAGTGTTATAATTTTACTTATGAATACTTATTTATTAATTATAAATTTATTAATTTAATAGTATAAGTATTTAATTGAATTGGAAATTCCACATCGAACTTACGTCGACACCGAATACAAATCGACTGATACTGAATAACTGAATAAGAAAATAGTAGCGAAAAGGAAAAATTTGGTTTGAAATTTTCTAATTCTAGACTTACACTCAATTAAGTCAAATTGTAAATAATTTAAAATTCATCTATACACATTTGTATAATAACATATCTACTCACATCAGATCTTATGTTTCTCATCCTTATCAAGCTCACAATTATATTTAAAATTATATTGTTCAGTGCTCCCAACCTATCCATAGCATATGCATTTATACCATGTAGATCCAATTATGCTTATCAATGATTGTATAACTACAATTATATACTCACTTCATACATGAATCTAAATATTACCTTTAAAACATCTTCAAAATTGAAGCCACCATTTTTCAGCCTCCTTGTGCTATTTAAAGCAACCATGTTATCAGCCTTAATGACGCCCAAACTCAACCTTATTCCAACCTTCCAAAACCACCATTAAACCCCTGTTTCTATTCTGCCTATAAGCTTCTGCCTCAACTCGATACGGCAGGAATTCTAGCCACCTTTCCAGCACTCAACCTCACTCCAATTTGACCTCATCATCGCCCTTTTTTTCTGTCCAGAACATCCAGTTCTGGTCTACCACCGCTCTTACCTTTGTAACCGCTATTGTTTCAAGGTTGAATACAACCTACAATCTTCACCGAGAATGGCACCTGAGCAGCTTCCAAACACCACCAAAACATAACCCAAAACAGCCCCGAATCTGTGCCTATCGACTGCCCAAGCAGCACCAAAGCTGCCCAGAAAACCCAATGTCGACTACCTTTGTTTCAGCCACCGAGAAGCCAACGGTTTCAGCCTCTATAATTCAGCTCCGAACCCCGTCTGGCCACCTCTTAAAATCCCTACCGAAAGCCCCTTTTTAAACCCTTTAACAACTGCCTATTCTAGTTTGCTTTAGCCTAGCTTAAACCCTATATTTTTCAGCCCTAAATTGATGCCTATTCGCCTCTGTACAGCAGCAGGATGCTCCCTATTCTCTCCCGTTTCTGTTGCTTGATTCGAACAAAACAGCCCCTGCAGTGGCTAGATTCCAGCCACCAAGAGACTATTGATTTCAACCTTTCAGCTTTACCACAGCTGCTCGATGCCTAATCTGGTTCGGGTCGTCCCTGCTCCGACTTCTCTTCTTTCTTTTTTTTTAGCAACTACAATTCTGTCCAGCTTTCGATAGCCTCTTCTGTTCTAGCCGACGTCTCTCGGCATTTTCTCCTTCAGTTTTCGTTCCTCTCTTCCCTTTCGTGCCTCACTCGATGACCATCAGCTCCCCCCTCTTCCCGTGTGTGGCCTGGTTGTGCACACAGTTGGCTTCACCCCATTCGATTCCACACAATTTCTATTTAATTTCTTTCCCTTCTCTTTTCCTTCTCTTTAAATCTCTATTACCGTTGCCGGCCCTTCCTCTGTTCATTCTTGGCCGGCGGCAACCCTAAACCTCCGACCGTTCTTCTCTGTTCTCTTTTCTTTCTTTTTTTTTCTTTTTAATCGGTCTGCATAGGCAGACCGCAAAAAACGCACAGCCCTCTTCTTTTTTTTCTTTTTTTTTATATATATAGAATACAAACATATATTATAAATCTTTTTTATATATACAAATATATATAACATATACTATTTATATATTTTTATATAAATATAATTTATACTTTCTATATATATAGCTAATATATTTTTTTTTGAGTAATACATTTTCATTAGAAGTTACAATCACAATCAGCATATTACATTTCATAAACAGATAACTATGAAAATCACATTACTCAAACTAGGTAAACTAGTAAATAACTAAACAAATTTAAGTTCACACTTGGTAAGACTCGAACTTAAGACCTTAAAATCTCAGGACCTCCTCCTTGCCACTAAGCTAAGGCCTAATTGGCATAGCTAATATATATTTGAAACATACATATATATATAATTTATATTATAAATATATATAATCATTGAATCATACATTCCTATTTTATTATTTTATTAATATATATTTATATATACTTAAATTCAAAATAATATTTATTGTTTATATATATGTACATATATACATATAACACATATTTTTATTTCTTTAAATTTTTTATTCCTTAATACCAAAATAAATTTCGTAATTATCACTTCTCCCATTTATCAATAAATCAAGTATCCTAATTCAAATATTTCGATCTCTTAATAAATTTATTTATGTACTCTTACTTTACCTATTAACATCAGAAATTAAATTTATAAAATTCGTAAATCCAAAAATGAAAAATTCTCAGTTATCACATCCTCCACACCTTTAAAGAATTTGGTCCTCCAAATTCAATGCCACTACTTTTAACAATTCACTGATCCTATCCATTCATATCACTACTATACTCGAATACCTGTCAATCAATGTTAATTCTTAACATTCAATTCTTTCACTTATTTATGCTCACACTTCAATGTCTACATCATCCATTAATGTGAGAACCGTTTATACTATTACTGTATATGTGTAGACATTTATTTATTAATTAATTTTTGTATATTTTGTACATTATAGGTAAAATAATAATGTGGGCCTTAATGATTTATAGTGCCCAGATGTATATAAAATTGAAAAAAAAAATAGTGTACGAAAGATTTAATAATCATGCTGTGAAAATTTTGAGATCAAAATCCTTTATTTATATTATTTTTTATTATTATTGGGGAAGTGTGGCAACAAATTAGAAAATGACGATTACGTCTCTAGGGTATTTTCATAAATTGTGCCTAAACCAAATTGAATTTGGACAAAGTAAAAGTACCATGATATTCTACATGAAAAGAAGTTTAAGATAGTCCCAATAGATTTATCGAATCAATGGCTAAATCAAAAATTTACGTGATTGACCCGATAGGGGTAAATTCGTAATTTCACATATTCGGTGAACCGTGCGTTGATGAAACCACCATGATTCATCAAAATACATCCAATAAAATTTTTGGTGATGAAATCCAAATTTTTGGAGTGCAATTACAAAGTTATAAAAATTACAGAAGCTTAAGGGTAAAATTGTCCGAAATTTTCATAACCAAAGGCATTTTCGTAATTTTGTCCCTATCTAGAAAATTTCACATAAAACCCCCAACATCAGTCGGCCACTATTCATCATCTTCCTCCCCCTTATTCATGCCACCATAGAAAGAAAATAAGAGAAAGAAAATAAAAAACTTCCATAACTCTTAAACTATACACTTTCTTACAAAAATTCCTTCTACAAAATTAATCTATTCAACTTCCTCTTTCCACCCATACCCAAATCCTTTTGAATAAGTGACAAAACAAGGAGAAAGGAAGCCTTGAAGAATTTGGCCACAAAGTACTTCTTGCTATCCATGTAGTTTCAATTGATTTTAATGGTGAATTTTAATGTTTTGAAGCATGATAAGCATGATTATGGTGTAGGATTCAATTGAATTTAGCTAAATCAAATTTCACAATTAATGGGGGTTTTGGCCAAGCTTGGAAGTCTATAAAACCATAGTGTTCAATGCATGAAAATGAAGCCAAATTGATGCATGAACATGATTTAGCATAAAGGTGATGTTAGATTGTTGAATTTCCATGAAAATGGCAAGAGGGTGCATTCGGCCTAAGCAAGGGGAGAGGGTTTCATGGCTGCATTTGATGATTTTAACGTGCCATTAGACTGTTGAAATTATGAGGAGTCCACCGATGCAATCGAATTTAAAATCGAACTTAAAAACGGAGAAGTTATATTTTAGCACCAATAGAAATTATACTGAGTTAATATTCCCAATGTACAATGTGGCTGCAATTATTAAAGGTAATTAGTTTAAAATTTAATTGAGATTAATAAATATTTTTAGTGAATTTATTTGCAGCACGAGAGTATCGGATTACGAGTGGTGCTATCGAGGAAGCTAAATAAGCTAGATAGGTAAGGGACGCGTGTGTAGACTGTAGGGATATTATGGATGCATGGTTTCGATGCAAATAATTTTATGAGAATATTTTGTAAATAAAATGCCTTGAAAACTGTGAAAATTGTGGTTTTGGCTGGAATATGAACAGTGTTTAAAGTGCAAAGAGGCTAGGTCAATAGCAACGATTATGCTACTAAAATTTCTAAGAAATTTTCCTAAAAATATCATGAAAATATTTTAATGCATTTTAGAGTGAAATCTTAGCCTTAGAAATTAATCATTTGATATTTTCCATAAAAATGGTGATTTCCCGAAAAACAATGTTTAAATATTCATGTTATTGAATTAAATTAAAGTTAAAGCACAAAAAATTTCCTATGTGTTTTTGTAACAGTCCAAATGTACAGTATATCACACATTTTACACATAAATTATGGTTAGGCCATCTACGATGTCGTTAACACTTGAACAGTAATAGTGATAAACAGTAAACTTTAATTAATTTATAAAATCGGAATATGTAAATTAACATTATTCCTTACACTTTACATCCCATGTTCCTACTTTAATATTTAAGTAATACTGTACAATAAATCTGAATGTATAAAAGAAAATACAAATACCTCAAGGATCGACACAATGCAGTCTCGAGTAACCCAAAATGCAACCGATAACCTCGGGATGGTATACTTCTTAACCAATTGTAGTATCCTGTGGAGTGGAAAAATAAGGGGTGAGTGAAACGTGCTCAGTAAAGGAATCGTATGCAAGACAGATATAATGAAATCTATATGCTCGAAAACATTTAGTATCCTAACAGTTCACTAGGTTCAGTAATAGGATGGATACTATAGTCGGCCAGGCAACCGGATGGATCATAGAAGGTATTTTGAAATACCTGTCTTGTCCCGAAAACCCAGAGCGACTATAGAGAGTAGTTAATAAATTGTTGATATAAAATAATTTTAATAAAATTTTTAATGAATAAATGGTAATAAAACCATTTAATAAAACAATTCAGTAAATCACTTAAACACATAACGGTAACAGTAGTAGAGACAGTACAGTAAACAATTTAGTTAAACAGTAGTAACAATATAAAAATCAGTTCAGTAACAGTACGATAAAACAGTTCAGTAAACAGTGTAGAAACAGTTCAATATAGTAAACAATTTGAATTTCACATCATAGTAACAGTTCAGTAAACATTTCAAAATCAATAATAACTCCACAAACACTTTCAATTCAGTAAACAGTAATAATTTAGTAAGTTCAGTAAACAATTAACAGTAAATCACAGTTCAGTAAAAAGTCAACAATATATGGAGACCAGGCAACACCCTAGGTATATCATGCTATAATAAGTCCCAAAAGAAGATAGTAACACGTGAATCTATGGCCATAGACTATAAAGGATCCTCAGTGAACACTGATCAGGTGACACTAAGACGCTAAAGATACGATCAATATCAACAGCACAGTAACAGTACAGTAAACAGTGAGCAAGACAATGGGGCCTAACAGTCTCAAAACATTTTATAAATAGTGGAAATACCTTTAAGGAAATTTAGTAAATATCATTTAAATTAATAAAATTTCAAAAAGGTATTTAATTTCACATATAACAGTACAGTGAAAACAGTCAATAAAATATTCATGCTTTAGTGAGAAATTTTAAAAACGTTGTAATTTACTGTAAAATATTTTAAAGAACATAACAATAATTTCACTTTGATGAAATTCAATTACATGAATATTTAAATATTTTTTTTAGGTAAAATACCAATTTATGTAAAATATTGGAAATAAATTCCAAAATTCACAATTTCACTCAATTTATACTGATCAAATATTTCATAATATTTTAGAAAATTTTTAGGGAAATTTCGGTAACATAACAGTTGCGAATATCCTAACCTCGTGCACTTCAAACATAGTTTACATAACAGTCGTAAACCACAATTTCGCATGATTTCGAAGGCAATTAAATACCAAATAATTTCATAAAATTAAGTTCATAGAAATCATGTATTCATTATATCCTTACAGCTTCCACACTCATCCCTTACCTATCTCATGTTACCGAACTTCTGGATAGCACCACACGTAATCCACTTCTCCCAGCTGCAAAGTAATTTCACCAATATTTTTCATTAATTTTCCTCTAATTTTGAACCATAATTCACCACTAAATGCAGTTAGATTGTACATTGTTTATTCTTAACTAGTGTAATTTACACCGATAGTAAAACACAACTTATTTGTTTTAACTCCGATTTCAAATCCGATTGCACCATTGATCTTCTCTTAATTTCTACATTATTTTGGCACATTAAACTCATAAAATGCAGCACTCTAACCTACCCAAAACACCATGGCCGAATGGGGTTCTATAGCATTCTTGATATTTTTCAACAATCTAAGTTTACCAAGCTATAAATCTATGCTTATTAAGCTTTTTGGCACCTTTTTCATCCAAGTTTCAACATGTTTTCATGGTATCCTTCATCTAGCTGAAACCCCTCTTTCATGGAAAAATTATATTTAGCTCAAATTAATCAAATCTAAGGCTAGAAACATGTTTGTCACACTTAAATCTATCTTTCCCTACCATTAAAATGAAATGAAACACAATATATATAAAGAACCATACCTTGGACTGAAACTTCCCTTCCTCTTTTCTCTTTGTTTTGTCACTTGCTTAATGAGATTTTGGTATGGTTTGATAGAGCTTAAGAAGAAGAGCAATTTTGCTAGAAATAAGCTTGTTAATATAATGATGTTTTAAGGTAGTTTTATTTGGTTTTTGTTTTCTTCTCTTTTCTTTCTTTAATGGTGGCGTGAAAGGGGAGGTTGAAGAAGCTCAATAGTAGCCGGCTGATGATGGTAGTGTATTTTACAATATTCTATATTAGGGCAAAATTATAAAAATGCCCTTGGTTATGTAAATTTTGGACAATTTTACCCTTAAGCTTCCGTAATTGTAAAAACTATGTAATTGTTCTCCAAAATTTCGGATTTCATCATCAAATAATCCTATTGAATATATTTTAATGATTAGAAGTGGTTTCGTCTACATGCGGTACATTGATTGAGTGAAATTACGAAATTAACCCTAGAGAACTGCCAGCAAAATTTTTTGATTTAACCATTGATTTGATAAATCTTTTGACACTATCTTATACTCCTTTTCATGTTGAATTTCATGGTATTTTTGTTTCGTCCCAATTCATTTTAGTTTGGGTGGAATTTACGAAAATGCCCTACGGACATAACCGTCATTTTCCAATATGTTTACCATACTTCTCAAAATAATATAAAATAATATAAATTAATGATTTTAAACCTCAGAATCATCATATTATATTTATTACACCACTTTACACTGTATTATCAGTCTCGAGCCCATCAGAACACTTAAAAAATAAGTTAGGCCTGCATTACACTTTCACTTATATTTTACATAATATAGAAATTTTCAATTAATAATAAATACATACATAATACATATACAGTACAGTAGAAACAGGTCTCACATTTTCTTCCTACCTTTAGGAAATTTGGTCCTCCAAATTTCACCTAGACTGATCACTGAAAAGCTCTAGATACTTTTCACGCATTAGGCTCTCCAATTCCCAAGAAGCCTCCTCTTCAATGTGGTATTGCCATAGCACTTTTACCAATGGAATGGTCTTAGATCGCAACACTTTATCTTTCCTATCCAAGATCTGTACCGGTCTCTCTACATAACTCATATCCTCTCTGATCTCCAATGGCTCGTATCGAATTACGTGAGAAGGATATGGATGGTACTTCCTTGCATCGAGACATGGAATACATTATGCACTCTTGACAACTCTGGTGGTAATGCCAATCTGTATGCCACATCTCCCACGGGATCTAAGATCTCGAATGGTCTAATATACTGAGGATTCAACTTTCCTTTCTTACCAAACCTTGTTATTCCCTTAGATGGTGAGACCTTCAAGAATACATAATCACCCACAGAAAACTTCAATGGTTGGCGTATAGTATCTGCATAGCTTCTCTGCCAACTCTGGGCCGCTTTTAATCTTTCACATATCACCTGTACATCTTGAGAAGCCTACTCTACCAAATCAGCAGCCAATAGCTTATGATCTCCCACTTCTTCCCATGCTACGGGGATCTAAATCGTCTGCTACTAAATTACCTATAGAGCCGGAGCCTTTAGGGTATGCATTACAGATAAGTACACCCTTCAGGGAATCACAGATGACGGATGTAGTATATTGTAACTATAAACTTAAGATAAGGGAAAAAGAAACAATAGCTAACCTCATAATTTTGAATATGTATGATTTTGACGCTATCCTAGGGATGGATTGGTTAGCTACAAATCGTGTTAGTTTAGATTGTTACACTAACTATGTAACTTTTGGTTCTCTTGAAAAGTATACTGTAAAACTTTATGGGTAGTAATAAAATACTTTATCTTTGAAATATTATCGAAAGTAAATTTTCTTGAATGTTGTGTTTGAAGGATTCATTGCCTATATGGAGGACATAGAAAGGAGGAGTCCGGAGTTACACGAGATTCCTGTTGTCAAGGATTTTCTAGATGTGTTTTCGAATGAGTTACCGAGTTTTACTCCGGATCGAGAGGTAGAATTCACTATCGACTTGATACTCGGCATCGAACCAATATCTAAGCCTCCTTATAGAATGGCACTGGTGGAGCTCGATGAGCTTAAAAAGCAGCTCCAGGAGTTGTTGGATAAGGGATTCATTCGACCCAGTATATCTCCTTGGGGCATGCCAGTTTTGTTTGTTTGGAAGAAGGACGATAGCTTGCAACTGTGCATTAATTATCAGTTGCTTAAAAAGGTTACAGTCAAGAATAAATACCCTCTGCCCAAGATTGACAACCTATTTGATTAGCTCAAGGGTGCACAGTTTTTTTCTAAAATTAACCTCAGATCGGGATACCATTAGTTGAAGATCCGAGAGTTGGATGTTTTGAAGACTGCTTTCCGAACCCGATATGGTCACTATGAATTTCTTGTCATGCCATTCAACCTTACCAATGCCCCTACAACCTTTATGAATCTGATGAACAAGGTATTCAAACCTTTCCTTGATAAATTTGTTGTTGTATTCATTGACGATATTCTGGTATATTCAAAATCTCGAAAGAAGCATGCATAGCATCTTTATATAGTCCTGCAGACCCTCTGAGACAAGAAACTATATGCCAAGCTGAGTAAGTGCGAGTTCTGGCTAGATCAAATTACTTTCTTTAGACATGTGGTTTCTAAAGATAGGGTGTCAATTGATCCGTCTAATATTGAGGCGATTGTTAGATGGGAGAGATCGAAGACAGTGATAGAGATCCAGAGTTTTCTGGGACTAGTCGAATATTATCGGAGATTTGTAGAGGGTTTCTCCAAGTTGGCTGCTCCTCTAACGTGCCTCACACGTAAAGATGTTAAGTTCAAGTGGACAGATGCATGTGAGCGCAACTTTCAAGAACTGAAACAGAGGTTGACTACAGCACCAGTCCTTACCATTCCTAGTGGAACAGGAGGATTTTTGGTGTATGGTGATGCCTCTTCTCTTAGTTTGGGATGTGTGCTAATGCAGAATGGGAAAGTGGTCGCATATGCCTCCCGACAGTTGAAGGACTATGAGCGAAATTACTGCTCATGACTTGGAGCTTACTGCCGTGGTATTTGCATTGAAGATATGACGGCATTACCTATGGTGAGAAATTCCAGGAATTCACTGATCATAAAAGTCTTAAGTATCTGTTCTCGTAGCGGGAATTGAATATGAGGCAGCGTAGATGGATGAAGCTGCTTAAGGATTATGACTGCAAGATATTGTACCACTCGAGGAAAGCAAATGTGGTGGCAGATGCATTGAGCCAAAAGTACTTGGGTATGATTTCATATATGATGATTCGGGAGTACGATCTTTTGGAACAGTTTGTGAGCCCCGGTCTAGATGTGACTCCTTCTGAAGGGTATGATTAGTTGCCTAGTTTTTGAATTGAACTAGATTTAATGGATCAAATCGGGAGTGTTCAGAAAGAGGATGCTTTGTGTATTGATGTTGCCAGTCAGATTCAACTGGGAGTTTAGTCAGAGTATGAGATTGGCATAGTTTGCATTCTAAGGTTCAGAAGTCGGATCTTTATTCTTGAGGATAAGCAATTGAGGGATTTAATTCTGATAGAGGCACACAATTCCAGATACACTTTACGCCCAGGGAGTAACAAAATGTATCATAATCTTTGTAAGGTGTACTGGTTGCCCAAAATGAAACGAGACATTACTGATTTTGTTGCAAGATGTCTTACCTGTCAGCAAGTAAAGGAAGAGCATCAGAAGCCAACTGGACTACTTCGACCTCTACCTATACCAATGTGGAAATGGGAGCATGTCACCATGGATTTTATTATTGTAACATCCCAAAACTACTGTACATCATGATACATACTCATAACTTACACTTAATTATCGGTTGGGCTGTCTATGATGCTTAACAACTTCTACTACATTATTATGTAAATATGAATTTTAAAAGTCTCTTCCTTAAACATGTATATACATTCCCTTCTATTTAAAGTAGTACTGTACAACTCTGCTGAATATATAAAAGACTTATAACATACCTTCAATAGTAAATCTCGGGAAGGTAATTCTCTTTGCCCTAACTCAACAATCTGTGGAGTGGAAAAGTAAGGAGTGAGCGACTACTTACTCAGTAAAGAAGATGTATGCTGCTTTACAAATAAAAACTATATTCTCAAAAACACTTTATTATCCTAATGATCAAACTCATTAGGAACCATGAATATAGTTAATATTAAACAAGATTCAAGAAATACTTTCAGAAATCATTTAATTGAGACTAGGCAACATTTTAAATCATGCAAAGAACACAATCATCCGCTTTTGGGGTGCACCCGTAGGCCATCGCCCCTCACGGCTATCTCAACTAGATGTATGGCCATAATCTATAGGTGGTCCTCGGGTCCACTTGCCAAGTGACCTCGAGACCGCTGAAGACTTGGCAGGTCCATCAGCCCTGTGACGCCCTAGGGTGCACTCGTTGGTCTATTTGACCTGAGCCATCGCCCTAGATGGGTCACGCAAAGTATATGATTAATAATGCATGAAGTCAATGCCTAATGTCTCAAAATCAAGTTGTATCTTATGTATCATCTCCACAAAATGATTGGATTTCTTATAAAACAATAAAACACCAAAAGTCCCAACATTTCCCGTGAATGGAAAGTACGGGTTACACTGGCTCGCCCGTGGCTAGTTCGCCCATAGTGAGCTCGCCATTGGTCAACTCGCCCAAGGGTCTACTCGCCCAAGAAGTTTCACATTTTCTATTTTTTTTTCTTCAAAAAATATTAATTCAAAGTTTATTTAATTTGTTTTCAGAAATACTCATAAATCAGTTCGCCTGTAAGCAGTTCGCCAGGTATGGTGAACTAGTACTCGCCCGCCAGACTTACTTTTAACACAAACGTAAAACTGGCTCGCCATGGTTAACTTATAAAGGCTACGGACTAGTATCCTCCCGCCAACTGGCTTTTCGAAATTAAATATGATTCGTTGATAACGGTTCGCCCGCCCAAACACATTAAAAGGGATTCGCCCAACATTGGCTTACCCGGTTTTCTCTTTTAAAAACAAATGTATTCGCCCGCCTTTATCAGTTCGCCCAACAAAACAACGTATGGCGGCTTGTAGCTCGCCCGAGATCAAAACGGTTTAACAAACAATGCATGTCAGAAAATAAAACAATTTCTAATATTTTCTTAACATTTTTACTCCACAGGACATGCATTTGCATCACATACTATTTCCTTACCTGATTTCACGAAGTCTCGCTTCGCCCTGCTTCCTACTCGCCGATAGCAATTTCACTTTCCGGCTGCAAGTTAAAATATTAATTCCATTAATATTTTCTTTTCTTAGCAATTTATTTCTAAAACTATTTTTAACCACTTTGGCGAGGTAACAGCTCGCCATTCGCCCAACATAACTCGCTGTCCATTAGCGGCTTATTCATGGGAGTTCGCCCAACATAGGAGTTCAACTCGCCATGCTTATTACTTCAGTTCGCCACTCGTGGCTTTTCATTCATAATTGGGCTAGCCCATAAATTTGCTAACTATTGGCTACCTCGCCCTCTTGCACAACACTTTGGCGAGTTCTTTATTACCTACTCGCCTCATTGGCGATCATTGGTTCTCGCCCTTACTTCCACATTCTGATTATTCCATAGCTATTGGCGAACATGTTCTCACCTAGCCATGCACTGCATTGTATTCGCCTCATCCTTTGGCGAATACTCTTTGCTCGCCTATTGTTGTTCTTAATCATTTCCATCAAATTTCTTTATATATTCAACAATATTTAACTACGACCAGGCTATATCTATGATTAAATATCAAGAGAACTATAAAACTATGAAACTCACCTTTACTAAGCTGCTCTTCCAACAACAGAATGCTTCCTTGCCTTTCTTAGTTTTATTTCTCTTGTTTCCTTAGCTCTTCAACACTTTAGAAGGGTTTGGCTAACTAAAAGATGACATTGCCTGGCTCATTTATGAGAAAAACGGAAGAATGAAAGATGAATTCGCAGAGAAACAGAATGGGCGAGAATGATTCTGAGGGAAATGAAGTTGTTTCCATCGATTTCTCCTCAGGAACTCTCCTTATATAGCCCAATATAACCTGTTAAAACCGACCACCTGTTTCTTTATTCTGTTATCTGTTATCATTGCACGTCTTTCATGCAATTAAAACCATGAAAATTTGGTGACAAAAGGAACGGTGGTAAGCTTCCCGTTGCAGTCCGTTTCTTCCTTACTTTTTGACAAATTTCCTCTTCCATTTATTGTTTATTCCCTTTGTCAGGAGAGGCAATTGGCGAGAAGTACTTGCCGCCCCTTTCCTTGACTTTTCTCTCTTCTTTTTCTTCCCTTCTCCACGCCAAGGTCTCTTCCAGCCAACGTTGATTGGCTATCATCTCATTCATTTCTTTGTTTTGTCTTATATTCATTAATCCTTCATTTAATGCTTTCATACTATAATATCAAATTAATTCTCCTCTATTCTTTATACACCATATGTTCATTATAACATAAAATAAAAAGTGGAAATTCACATTTGATTATTCTTTAATTTCACTAAAAGAATTTATTTCCACTATCAATAATGTACACATACGGTATACTGTATAATAAAATTCGGATTTTACATTTCTCCCCACCTTAAGAAATTTGGTCCTCCAAATTTAACTTAGACCTGTCACTAAAAGAGCTCTGGATATTTCTCACGCATAAGGCTCTCTAACTCCCAAGTAGCCTCCTCCTCGTTATGATACTGCCAGAGCACTTTAACCAAAGGGATCGTTTTAGATCGCAACACCTTATCTTTCCTATCTAGGATCCGCACCGGTTTCTCAACGTAACTCATATCCTCTCTGATCTCTAGTGGCTCATGTCGAATCACGTGAGAAGGATCTGGATGATATTTTCTCAACATCGAGACATGGAACACGTTATGCACCCCTGACAACTCTGGTGGTAGTGCTAACCGATATGCCACATCTCCCACGCGATCTAAGATCTCATAAGGCCCAATGTATCGAGGACTCAACTTTCCTCTCTTCCCGAATCTCATTATACCCTTAGACGGTGAAACTTTTAAAAACACATAATCACCCGCTACAAACTCCAATCGTCGGCGCCTAGTATCTGCATAACTCTTTTGCCGACTCTGAGCTGTTCTGAGCCTCTCACAGATCATCTGTACATCTCGAGAAGCCTGCTCGACCAAATCGGGAGCTAACAGTTTACGGTCTCCAACTTCTTCCCATGCTATCGGGGATCTGCATCGTCTGCCATATAAAGCCTCATACGGTGCCATGCCGATACTCGTATGAAAACTATTATTATAAGCAAACTCTGCCAGGGGTAAGTGATCGTCCCATGAGCCTCTAAAATCCAATGCACACGCTCTCAACATATCCTCGAGCGTCTGTATAGTACGCTCGGACTGTCCATCAGTCTGAGGGTGAAAAGCGGTGCTAAAACTCAGCTGGGATCCCATAGCCTCCTGAAATCTCTCCCAGAAATGAGAGGTGAAGCGGGAGTCCCTATCAGAGGTGATACTCACTGGAACACCATGTAACTTCACTATCTCCTTGACATACAATTCGGCCAAGGCACTAACTGAATCTGTAGATCTCATGGCTAAGAAATGAGCAGACTTAGTCAATCTGTCGACTATCACCCAAATAGCATCATACCCCTTCCGAGTCCGTGGTAATCCCATAGTAAAGTCCATAGTAACATGCTCCCATTTCCACATAGGAATCGATAATGGTCGAAGCATACCTGCCGGCTTCTGATGCTCAATCTTAATCTGTTGGCATGTTAGACATCTAGCAACAAATTCAACGATGTCTTTCTTCATCTTAGGCCACCAATACACTTTCCGGAGATTCTGGTACATCTTAGTACTACCCGGATGTAACGTGTATCTAGAGGTATGGGCCTTTGATAAAATCAAATCTCTAAGCTGTCGATCACTGGGAACACATATCCGACCTCTAAACCTCAGTATCCCATCGGTGCCAATCTCAAAGTCTAACATAACTCCCATCTGAATCTGACTGGCAATCTCAATGCAATAATCATCCCTCCTCTGATCTTCCCTGATTCGGTCCATCAAATCCGGCTCTATACGAAAACTAGCCGTAAACCCATACTGGTCAGAGGAAACAACTGTCAGATTGAGGTTAGAGAATTGCTCTATCAACTCATGCTCCCTGATCATCATGTATGATACCATGCCAACATGCTTACGGCTCAGTGCATCAGCCACTACATTAGCTTTACCTGGGTGATACAAAATCTCACAATCATAGTCCTTTAGTAGTTCCATCCACCGTCGCTGTCTTAAATTCAACTCTCGTTAGGAGAATATATATTTCAGACTCTTATGATCTGTATATATCTGAAATTTCTCCCCATACAAGTAATGTCGCCATATCTTTAGTGCAAACACTACCGCAGCTAACTCCAAGTCATGTGTCGGGTAATTCCTCTCATGATCCTTCAACTGTCGAGAACCATAGGCTATAACCCGACCATGCTGCATGAGTACACACCCTAAACCTTGAGCGGATGCATCAGTATACAACATAAATCCACCTGATCCGCTAGGAAGGGCTAAACGGGGGCACTAGTCAATCTCTTCTTAAGTTCACCAAAACTACGCTCACACGCATCATTCCACTCAAACTTTACATCCTTACGTGTGAGTCGTGTCAATGGAGCAGCAAGCCTAGAAAATCCCTCCACAAATCTGCGATAGTACCCGGCAAGACCTAAGAAACTCCGTATTTCAGTAACTGTGTTAGGCCTCTCCCACTGAACAATGGCCTCTATCTTGGACGGATCAACTGATACTCCGTCCCTCGACACTATATGTCCAAGAAATATAATATGGTCAAGCCAGAACTCGCACTTACTAAGCTTAGCATACAACTTTCGCTCTCTAAGTGTCTGTAGAACAATTTGCAAATGCTGCTCATGCTCTTCCGTAGTTTTAGAATAAATCAGGATGTCATCAATGAAAACTATGACAAACTTATCCAAAAACGGATGAAATACCTCGTTCATCAAACTCATAAAAGCTGCAGGGGCATTTGTCAACCCAAAAGGCATCACTAGAAACTCATAGTGGCCATAGCGAGTCCGAAAGGCTGTCTTATGCACATCTGACTCCTTAATTTTCAACTGGTGATAGCCTGATCGAAGGTCTATCTTGGAAAACACTTGTGCAGCCCTGAGCTGATCAAACAGATCATCAATTCGAGGTAGTGGATACTTATTCTTAACGGTAGCTCGATTCAACATCCGATAATCTATACACAACCGAAGACTACCGTCCTTCTTCCGAACAAATAGTACTGGAGCTCCCCATGGTGACACACTGGGACGTATAAATCCCTTATCTAATAACTCTTGGAGCTGCTTCTTGAGCTCGTCTAACTCTGTCAGTGCCATTCTATATGGGGGTCTAGAAATCGGCTCAATACCGGGTACCAATTCGATCATGAACTCCGTCTCTCGATCCGGTGGTAACCCTGGTAAATCCTCTGGAAATACATCTGAGAAGTCCTTAACCACAGGAATCTCTTGGATCCTTGGATGCTTCCTCTCTACATCCTCTACACTAGCAATATATCCTTCATACACATTCATACACAACCACAATTTTAGTACACATGTCATCTCACAACATAATTCACAAAATTTTTATTAATTTACAATAATTTTACAATGTACTTTTCGGGATGGGAGAAGGTAATAAACTTAGTATTACAATCCAAACTAACATGATTTGCAGCTAACCAATCCATTCCTAAAATGACATCAAAATCATATATATCCAACAAAATTAGGTTAGCTGTCACAACCTTCTCTCCTATAGTCAACTTACAACCCCTATATATAACATTCGTCCTCTGGAAATTATTAAAAGGAGTTTTCACTCGCTATGTATATTCTAACAACTCCGGCTCTACTGGGGTCCTGTTGGCATATGCAGGCGATAAGAATGAATGAGTAGAACCCGGGTCAATTAAGGCAATTACGGGAATATCAAAAAGATAAATTTTACCTTTAATCACATCGATAGAGGCGTCGGCAGTCTCCTGATCCAACGCGTACACCCGACCCTGAGTCACAACCTTCTTACCCTTCTCTGCGGCTGTCGCCCGCCTAGGTTGTGAGGGTGTCGCTTTCTCTGGTTCACGTTGAGCTGCCGGGGCTGCTATTTGAGGTTCTGCAGAAGGTATAGTAGAAGCAGTCGATTCTTTGAGCATCGGGCAATTCTTGATAAAGTGCCCCGTCTGTCCACATCTAAAACATACCTCAGACATTACAGGACAAGGGCGCGATCCATGCGACCTTCCACAATGTCTACATAAGGGCACAACACTTCTCTGAGTAGTAGTGGGGCCACTAGCAGGAGTAGAAACTGCTGGTCTATCAAATTTGCCCTCTGAGATTTGTATGCCCGTAGATCTAGTCTTCTTAGACTGCTCTCTACCCGGTCTATCCTCCATAAACCTCTTCGTCTTTCCCTTTGATTTACGCTTACTCTTACTACTGAAATCGAGCTGGAACTGCTCATAATCTCTCTCACATAGCTGAGCCCGTTGAACTATCTCATCATAAGTCTGTATAACAAATGGGGCTAGCTTTACTCTGATGGATGGCCTCAAACCCGCTCTAAATCTCGAAATCTTATACCGGGTATTTGCACTGGTCTGTGGATCAAAACGGCTCAATGTAGTAAATTTGGCCTCATACTCGTCCACTGACATACTACCCTGTACTAAACCCATGAATTCCTGCTGTAATTTATCCTGAGCAGTGTCAGGAATATACTGCCTCCTAAAAGCTTCCATAAACATATCCCTGGACAGATCCTGATGCTGAGCAAATAATACTGTCTGGGTGGCCTTCCACCAATGTCTCGCATCATCTGCCAACTGGAACACTGCGAGGCCTACTTTCTCTGTCTTTGCACATCTCATAATCTGAAGTAATCTATCGATCTCAATCACCCACTGCTCTGCCACCAATGGATCCCTAGTACCTTTAAACTTAGGTGGATCCAACTTCTTAAATGATTTCACCAATGTCACATTGCAATAAGACTCAGCATTTCGAGGCGGCTGAATCAATGGCTGTGGTGGAGCTACCGGTGGCTGAGGTGCTGGTGGTGGAATAGGCTCAGGCTCAGGCACAACTGGTGCCGGCTGTGGCGGTACTGGTGCCTCTACTGGGGCTGCAGGAGCTGTAGCTCTTTCCCTCTCTGCTCTATCAGCGGCTCTATCCGCCTGATACATAGCCATAAAATCCGCTATTAACCTCTCCACCTGAGTTACACGGTTATCAATGCTCTCTAACTGTATAGGACATGGAGGTCTTAGGGCAGGTTCCGGTGTCTGCGGTTCCGGAGTCTGTGCCGCCCTACCTCGGCCTATACCTCTCACTGAGCGCATTCTCCTTCTTCCACTCATATCTGTACCACAGAGATCATTAATACATCAATTATATATTCAGATTGCACAGTAATACAGGGAATGTATACCATTTACTTTAAGCATCATTAAACATCCGACCAACCCTGCTCTGATACCATTAAATCTGTAACATCCCAAAACTACTGTACATCATGATACATACTCATAACTTACACTTAATTATCGGTTGGGCTGTCTATGATGCTTAACAACTTCTACTACATTATTATGTAAATATGAATTTTAAAAGTCTCTTCCTTAAACATGTATATACATTCCCTTCTATTTAAAGTAGTACTGTACAACTCTGCTGAATATATAAAAGACTTATAACATACCTTCAATAGTAAATCTCGGGAAGGTAATTCTCTTTGCCCTAACTCAACAATCTGTGGAGTGGAAAAGTAAGGAGTGAGCGACTACTTACTCAGTAAAGAAGATGTATGCTGCTTTACAAATAAAAACTATATTCTCAAAAACACTTTATTATCCTAATGATCAAACTCATTAGGAACCATGAATATAGTTAATATTAAACAAGATTCAAGAAATACTTTCAGAAATCATTTAATTGAGACTAGGCAACATTTTAAATCATGCAAAGAACACAATCATCCGCTTTTGGGGTGCACCCGTAGGCCATCGCCCCTCACGGCTATCTCAACTAGATGTATGGCCATAATCTATAGGTGGTCCTCGGGTCCACTTGCCAAGTGACCTCGAGACCGCTGAAGACTTGGCAGGTCCATCAGCCCTATGATGCCCTAGGGTGCACTCGTTGGTCTATTTGACCTGAGCCATCGCCCCAGATGGGTCACGCAAAGTATATGATTAATAATGCATGAAGTCAATGCCTAATGTCTCAAAATCAAGTTGTATCTTATGTATCATCTCCACAAAATGATTGGATTTCTTATAAAACAATAAAACACCAAAAGTCCTAACATTTCCCGTGAATGGAAAGTACGGGTTACACTGGCTCGCCCGTGGCTAGTTCGCCCATAGTGAGCTCGCCATTGGTCAACTCGCCCAAGGGTCTACTCGCCCAAGAAGTTTCACATTTTCTATTTTTTTTTCTTCAAAAAATATTAATTCAAAGTTTATTTAATTTGTTTTCAGAAATACTCATAAATCAGTTCGCCTGTAAGCAGTTCGCCAGGTATGGTGAACTAGTACTCGCCCGCCAGACTTACTTTTAACACAAACGTAAAACTGGCTCGCCATGGTTAACTTATAAAGGCTACGGACTAGTATCCTCCCGCCAACTGGCTTTTCAAATTTAAATATGATTCGTTGATAACGGTTCGCCCGCCCAAACACATTAAAAGGGATTCGCCCAACATTGGCTTACCCAGTTTTCTCTTTTAAAAACAAATGTATTCGCCCGCCTTTATCAGTTCGCCCAACAAAACAACATATGGCGGCTTGTAGCTCGCCCGAGATCAAAACGGTTTAGCAAACAATGCATGTCAGAAAATAAAACAATTTCTAATATTTTCTTAACATTTTTACTCCACAGGACATGCATTTGCATCACATACTATTTCCTTACCTGATTTCACGAAGTCTCGCTTCGCCCTGCTTCCTACTCGCCGATAGCAATTTCACTTTCCGGCTGCAAGTTAAAATATTAATTCCATTAATATTTTCTTTTCTTAGCAATTTATTTCTAAAACTATTTTTAACCACTTTGGCGAGGTAACAGCTCGCCATTCGCCCAACATAACTCGCTGTCCATTAGCGGCTTATTCATGGGAGTTCGCCCAACATAGGAGTTCAACTCGCCATGCTTATTACTTCAGTTCGCCACTCGTGGCTTTTCATTCATAATTGGGCTAGACCATAAATTTGCTAACTATTGGCTACCTCGCCCTCTTGCACAACACTTTGGCGAGTTCTTTATTACCTACTCACCTCATTGGCGATCATTGGTTCTCGCCCTTACTTCAACATTCTGATTATTCCATAGCTATTGGCGAACATGTTCTCGCCTAGCCATGCACTGCATTGTATTCGCCTCATCCTTTGGCGAATACTCTTTGCTCGCCTATTGTTGTTCTTAATCATTTCCATCAAATTTCTTTATATATTCAACAATATTTAACTACGACCAGGCTATATCTATGATTAAATATCAAGAGAACTATAAAACTATGAAACTCACCTTTACTAAGCTGCTCTTCCAACAACAGAATGCTTCCTTGCCTTTCTTAGTTTTATTTCTCTTGTTTCCTTAGCTCTTCAACACTTTAGAAGGGTTTGGCTAACTAAAAGATGACATTGCCTGGCTCATTTATGAGAAAAACGGAAGAATGAAAGATGAATTTGCAGAGAAACAGAATGGGCAAGAATGATTCTGAGGGAAATGAAGTTGTTTCCATCGATTTCTCCTCAGGAACTCTCCTTATATAGCCCAATATAACCTGTTAAAACCGACCACCTGTTTCTTTATCCTGTTATCTGTTATCATTGCACGTCTTTCATGCAATTAAAACCATGAAAATTTGGTGACAAAAGGAACGGTGGTAAGCTTCCCGTTGCAGTCCGTTTCTTCCTTACTTTTTGACAAATTTCCTCTTCCATTTATTGTTTATTCCCTTTGTCAGGAGAGGCAATTGGCGAGAAGTACTTGCCGCCCCTTTCCTTGACTTTTCTCTCTTCTTTTTCTTCCCTTCTCCACGCCAAGGTCTTTTCCAGCCAACGTTGATTGGCTATCATCTCATTCATTTCTTTGTTTTGTCTTATATTCATTAATCCTTCATTTAATGCTTTCATACTATAATATCAAATTAATTCTCCTCTATTCTTTATACACCATATGTTCATTATAACATAAAATAAAAAGTGGAAATTCACATTTGATTATTCTTTAATTTCACTAAAAGAATTTATTTCCACTATCAATAATGTACACATACGGTATACTGTATAATAAAATTCAGATTTTACAATTATGGGTTTGCAGAGAACTCGAAGGAGTCACGATTCAATATGGGTGATTGTAGATAGATTGACAAAATCAGCCCACTTCTTGTCTATTAAGTCCACAGATTCACTAAAAGCCTTAGCCAAATTGTATGTCAAGGAGATTGTCAGGCTGTATGGAATTCTAGTGAGCATTATGTTAGAGTGCGTAGCACCGTCTGACTCACCCGTATTGTCCATTTTGGGATTCTAAAGTTGGCTCCCACCTACAGACCGCATTGGCCCAGGACGTAGCACTTAGCTTTCATACGGTTTTGTCCCAAGGTGCCTAGAGTACCTTCCCGAACATTTAACACCTTGAGGACGTCCCGCATCTTTCGATACCGAGGCCTAATGGTTAACATATTTTCAACAATCCTAAGTGGTTAAGGGATCGAAACCTGCAGGATGCGCTCAAGGTGTTGAATGTCCTGGGAGGTACTCTAGGTACCTTTGGACAAAACCGTGCACAAGCTAAGTGCTATGTCCCGGGCCAATGTGATCTGCAGGTGGGAGCAAACTCTAGAATCCCAAAGTAGACAATATGGGTGAGTAAGACAATGCTGCACACTATGACAATAAAACGCACCTTTTATTGTCAGAGTGCGCAGCACTGTCTACGCGTTTATTGTCAGAGTGCGCAGCATCATCTGACTCACCCATATTGTTTGCTTTGGGATTCTAGAGGTGGCTCTCGCCTACAAATCGTATTGGCCCAGGACGTAGCAGTTAGCTCTTGCACGATTTTGTCCCAAGGTGCCAGGAGTACCTCCAAGGACATTTAACACCTTGAGCACATCCCGCATGTTTTAATCACGTAACCACTTAGGATTATTGAAACATGCTAACCATAGCATGTCTCAACATTGGCAAGAGGTCAAGGGTTCAAGACATGCAGATGCGAATTGGGGTGTTATTCCCTGATTTAAGGGGGCTAGTGGGCTTATCAAAGAGGACAGTACGGTTGTGTCAAGGTAAACCTGGGGCCAGAAGGCCAAGGGGATGCTAGCCGATGGCCTTGTGATACGGGCTAGGCCTTGACACATTACGTCAGACAAAGATTCTCGATTTACTTCTTGTTTCTGGGAGTATTTTCAGGATGCTATGGGATCTCGACTGAAATTTAGCACAGCTTATCATCTGCAGACTGATGGTCAGTCCGAGTGCACTATTTAGATGCTCGAGGATATGTTACGAGCTTGTGCACTTGATTTTACATGCTCTTGGGACGATCATCTATCCCTGGCAGGATTTGCTTATAATAACAGTTAGCATTCCAGCATCGGCATGGCACCGTATGAGGCCCTTTATGGTAGAAGATGCTGTTGTCCTATTACTTGGGAGGAAGTATTGAAATTTAGTTGGGACCCCATAGCTTCCTGAAATCTCTCTAAAAAATGAGATGTGAACCAGGAATCCCTATGCGAAGTAATGCTCATGGACCACCATGCAATCTCACTATCTCCCTGACATATAAATTTGCTAAGGCACTAACTGGATCAGTAGATTTAATGGCTAAGAAATGAGCAGACTTTGTCATTCTATCCACAATCACCCAAATAGCATCATAACCTCTTCGGGTCCTTAGCAAACCCATAATAAAATCCATAGTAACGTGCTCCCATTTCCACATAAGGATCAGTAAATGTCGTAACATACCTACAGACTTCTAATGCTCAATCTTTATCTGCTGACATGTAAGACATCTTGCCACATACTCTGCGATGTCTTTCTCCATTTTAGGCCACCAATATACTCTCTGCAAATTCTAGTACATCTTAGTATTGCCAGAATGCAGAGTGTACCTGGAGGTATGGGCCTCTGACAATATCAAATCCTTCAGCTATTGATCAACGGGAGCACAAATCCTACCTCTGAACCTCAGGATACCATCTGTGCCAATCTTAAAGTCTGACTGTACTCCCAGCTGTACCTAGCTGGCAACCTTGATACAGTAAGTATCATTCCTCTAAGCATCCTGATTCGATCCATCAAATCTGGCTCTATTCTAAAACTAGTCGTAAACCCATATCTGTCAGAGGAAATCACATTCAAATTGAGACTCGAAAACCTCTAAAAGATCGTGCTCCCTAACCATCATGTATGATACCATACCCATAGGCTTGCGGCTCAGTGCATCTGCCACCACATTCGCTTTCCCCGGGTGATACAAAATCTCGTAGTCATAATCCTTTAACAGCTACATCCATCGTCGCTGTCTCATATCAACTCCCACTGTGAGAATAAATATTTTAGACTCTTATGGTCTGTATAAACCTGAAATTTCTCCCCGTATATATAATGCCGCCAAATCTTTAGTGCAAATACCACTGCAGCTAACTCCAAATCATGCTTCAGGTAGTTCTTCTCATGATATTTCAACTGTCGAGAACCATAGGCAATAACCAGACCATTCTGCATGAGTACACATCCCAATCCCATTGCGGAAGCATTTGTATACACCGTAAATCCACCAGACCCGTTGGGAAGGGCAAGAATGGGGACAATAGTCAGTCTCTGCTTCAACTCCTGAAAACTACATTCACACACATCTGTCCACTCGAACTTTACATCTTTACATGTGAGTCATGTCAATTGAGCAACTAGTTTGGAAAACCCCTCTACAAACGGACGATAGTATCCGGGTAAACCTAGAAAATTATGTATCTTCGTAACTGTCTTAGGCCTCTCCCACTGTATGATGGCCTCTATCTTGGACGGATCAACGGACACCCCATCCTTAGACACAACATGTGAAATTCATAAATCTACCATCCGTACATTTCATAGATATTATATAATTGTCTAAATAACCTGTTCTTTGCAGGAATAGAGAGATAACGGATGGTGGGCCCCACAAAACTTTCGGTGTACCGGAGTAGTCGAGACTTGGGAGGCATGAAATTTGGAGCTAAATATGGATGAGGTAAGAAATTTAGCCCTAAACTAGTTTATTTGTGCAATTTTAAGAACTGTGCAAACAAATTAGAAAATTACGATTAAGTCCATAGGTTGGTAGAATTTTCGTAAATAATGGACAAACCGAGATGACTTTAGAATCATTATTAGTGCTAGAAAATTTCTAATAAAATGGGGTTCTTGACCATATGGGCTGATGGAATTAAATCTGCGTAAAAACAGAAATCTATGCGATTTTTCGTTTAGGAGTATTTTAATAATTTTACCTAAAATGGTCAATCGAACTTAATCAAAAGCCCAACCAGAAGTTAGAGCAAGTTAATTAGATATTTTTCATGATGAAATAAAATATTTTGGAGATTAGACTGATAGTTTAAACTGAAGTTGAACCAAAAGGGGCGAAATCAAAAGTTTACTTAAACCAAAGGGCAAAATCATAATTTACGCCATAAAATATTGTTTTTAGCTGCTTCTTCCAGCCATTCTCAATAGCAACCAGCAGCCATTTCCTTTCCTCCATTGCTAAGCATTCTAAGAGAGAGAAAGCTTGAAAACACCATTAAAACTCCATCAAAATAAAAAACACTCTTCACCAAACTTGTTCTCCTCATCATCCTCTATCATCCTACACCAAAATCATCACCTAACTTAGCCAAAATCAGGGGGTAGAAATTCTTGAAGAATTCGGTCAAGAAAGGTAAGCATGGAATTGTTGAATTTTTCATGATTTCCTTAATTTCTACTACTTGATTTGCATGTCTACATAAATATCTAAGCTTGAATCAAGCTAGAACCATGAGAATCCATGCTCTAGGGTTTTGGTCAAGTTTCCAAGTGCATGAATTTGATATGGCTTGATGGGAAAAATATGTAGAATTTATGTAGAAATGTCATGGAATATGAAATAGTAATAAAATTGAAGAAAACAAAATTTTTGGAAGCTTGGAAGATTTAGGCCAATGAAGGGGAAGGTGATCCATGGCTGATTTTGATGCAATTAAGGTGTTAAAATGATGTACATAATTTTAGGAGACCGTAGAATAAATTAGAACCGAAATCGGAGTTGTGTAGGAAAAGTTACAATTTTAGCACCGGTGTAAAGTGATTTTAGACAATGTGATAATTATGAAAAATTAATAAATTATTTTAGGATGGAAATGTAGTGGTTGGATAATGCTAAATTATTTTATATACGGTGTTTTGCAGCTTGGAAGTCTAATATGAACATTGGTGCTGACGATTAAATCGACGATGAAATAAGAAGTAAGGGATGAGTGTAGAAGATGTAGGGATACTATGATGCATGTTTGGATTAATGTGCATCTTTTGAAATTTAAATGGTGAATTTGGTGTTGAAATCTATGTTGAAATGGGAACTGTCGTTGGTTTATAAACTGTGGTTTAAGTGTAGGAGGGCTAGGTTGAACACAGCCATTATACGGTTGAAATTTCTAAGATATATAAATATCTTTTATTATCCTTAAGGATTAAAAATGAAAAATTATTAAGTTAAATTGCCAAGTTTATGGAAAAATTCATATTTTTATAAAAAAACAATATTTAAATATTCATGTAAATGAATTTTATGCACATGAAGATACTGACATGTTTTATTTAATGTTTTACAGATAAATAGAACGTTTTTAGAACCAAATATTACAGTATGAATATTTTATGAATTTTTATTTTTGAACTACTTATAATTCTTGAATTTATATTCATGAATTGATTGAAGATGACTATTACTGAATATATCTCCGTAAACTGTCATGAAACATTTTAAATATTGCTTTGAGACTGTTGGCCCCATAGCATGCTTACAAGCACATGCATTTACTATTACTGTTACTGTAGCTGAGTGATCCTAATCCCATCATTCAGAGTCCTCAGGTGACACCTGGCCTGTGTTCATCTATGGATGACCTTAAACTATGGCCATATGTCCCTTGCATGAGTCTATTAGGTGATGCCTTGTCTCCATTATTTTATCTAAGGTGGCAAATTCCCGAACATCCCGGGCACTTCTAGGAAAAAGGATATATATGTTATCGATTTTAAGATATGAAATCCTTATGATGGTTGAATATGTTTTCAGAAGGTGTTTACTGTTACTAAATGAATTTTATACAGTTTGTGGAGAAATGTTTCATCTTGTTTACTGGAAATTTAAAGTTACTCTTAAACATTGTTATTATGGTTTACTGAATGATGCACGTTTGCTAAAATTGCTAAGAAATTACTGAAATCCCTATAGCCACATCCAGGGACCGGGACATGACAAATATTTCAAAGTACCTCCCATACTCTATCTGGTTACCTAGCCAGCTATAGTATCCTTCCCCAAATGAACTATAGTGAAATGTTAGGACTTAATGATTTTTATGCATATAGGATACATAATATTAGTTCTTGTATACGATTCTCTTACTGGGCATTAGCTTACCCCTCCTCTTTCTCCTTCCAGATTATTTCTAATGACCTCTCTCAGCATCTGAGCGGGAGGATTGTTATTTGGTATCCCTTGGTAGATGTGTGATTTCCATAGAGGTATACGATTTTATATTTATATGTTCGAACTTTATGTACAGTACCTTTGTTATATGTTGTAGACATGGGATGTAAATTAAAAGAAAAATACAGTATGAAATTTTATAAGATGTAGGTATATATGGTTATGTTAAATGAAAATAAATTGTTCTTGGGATAAATATTGAAAATAATTATGAACTTTAAACTAAATTATTAGTGATGGCATTGCAGACAGCCCAACCGATTGTATGTAAAGTGTAAATGATATAGAAATCCAATATTACGGGATGTGACAATAAAAGTGGCATCAGAGTGAGGTTGGTCTGATGTCTGTCAGCATCGTTAAGATTAAAGTTGATTTACATCCTTTGCAGTACTGTACTAGTCTGAATATATAAAATTGTTACGAATATGAGACTGAAAAATATTTTTGTGTTTGATTTGGGGTAGAATGGAAGAAAGGCGTAGGGATGCCAGATGGGGACGAGGACGTCCCAGACGGGTTCATTATCTCCTAGAGCCGCCTTCGGAGCCGGTACTGGAGCCCGCTCACCCTGCACAACCTGTTCCTCCCCCACAACCTGCTTATCCTCCACTGCCCGTTCCTCCTCCCCAACCCGAGAGTATAAATGCTCGTATGTCTCGACTGGAGCGTATTGTTGTTGATTTTATAACCAGTCAGACGAGGGAACCAGTTCCAGAGCAGGCACAACCTCGTCAACCACAGATTAATATTCCACCTGTACCCCCACCATAGCCGGTGCCACCACCACAGTAGCCCCAGCCTCAGATTTTGATACAGCCCAGATAGGATCCCATTGGTGGGTGTGATGTAGACACTTTGCGTATGTTTACTAAGATGAATACTCCTAAGTTCAAGGGTGACAAGGCTCCATTAGTAGCAAAGAATTAGGTTAATATAGTGGAGAAATTGTTTAGATACATGAGATGTTCAGAGGCCGAGAAAGTGGGGCTAGCTACCTACTAGTTGATGGATGAGGCAGAACACTAGTAACAGTCCACCGAGACAGTATTGGTGGGGAGACATCTGGTGGTAACCTGGGATATATTTTTGGAGGCTTTCAGGAGATAGTATATTCCCCGCATCGCACAGAAAAAATTAAAG
This sequence comes from Heritiera littoralis, assembly GCA_031772115.1. Classification (NCBI taxonomy): domain Eukaryota; kingdom Viridiplantae; phylum Streptophyta; class Magnoliopsida; order Malvales; family Malvaceae; genus Heritiera; species Heritiera littoralis. The sequence continues at coordinate 4,822,582 of JAPDPK010000037.1, read as the reverse complement.
AGGGAGTTTTTAAACTTGACTCAGGGGAACATGACGGTCGATCAGTACGAGTCTAAGTTCACTTTGTTGAGTTGATTCGATCTAGAGACAATGAGAAGTAAGGAGCAGAAGATTGAGCTGTTCTTAGCGGGATTGAGGCCATTATATAATGCCCGGTTAGCCCTTTTGATATTACTACTTATGATGAGGTAGTTCACAGGGCACAGTTGTGCGAGCAGAACTATGAGCAGTATCAGGCTAGACAAGAGTCCCAGACTAGAGGTAAGGGTAAGGATAAGGCCAGATGGGGTCTAGATGATAGATCAGACAGGGGACCGATCAAGTGGTCCAAGGGTATTGTGATTGGTAGTAGATTACCTGGAGACAGATCAGCTAGATCCACCAGTACTGCTAGTTCCCTTCCTCAGAAGGGTGTTGCGACCAGATGTGGTATTTTTGGTAGGTTGCACGGTGACAGGCCATGTTTGTGGGCTTCCGGGGCTTGTTTTAGATGTGGGCAGAAGGGGCATTTAGTCAGAAATTGTCCTAAGGAGAAGATGGTATTACCAGCAGCAGCACCTGAGGTTAAAGAGCTAGAGAAAACTGCACCATCCGCGCCCAAATGAGCCACGGCTGCAGATAAAGGGAAGAAAACTGTGACTCAAGGTCGAGTATACGCTTTCGATAAGGAGTCTGCTGATGCCTCCTCTGACATGGGTAAGGGTAAGATTTCTATTTTTGGTACTGATGCATATGTATTACTCGATCCAGGATCTACACTCATTTGTATCCCCACTGTTTGCTACTAAATTACCCATAGAGCCGAAGCCTTTAAAGTATGCATTACAGATAAGCACACTTGTTAGGGAATCACAGATGACGGATATAGTATATCGTAATTGCAAACTTAAGATAAGGGAAAAAGAAACAGTAGCTGACCTCATAATTTTGAATATGTACGATTTTGATGCTATCCTAGGGATGGATTGGTTAGCTACAAATTGTGTTAGTTTAGATTGTTACACTAAGTATGTAACTTTTGGTTCTCCTGAAAATATACTGTAAAACTTTCTAGGTAGTAATAAAATATAACTTTATCTTTGAAATATTATCGGAAGTAAATTTTCTTGAAGGTTGTGTTTGAAGGATTCATTGCCTATATGGAGGACATAAAAAGGAGGAGTTCGGAGTTACACGAGATTCCTGTTGTCAGGGATTTTCTAGATGTGTTTTTGGATGAGTTACCGGGTCTTCATCCAGATCGAGAGGTAGAATCCACTATCAACTTGATACCCGTCATCGAACCAATATCTAAGCCTACATACAGAATGGCACTGGTGTAGCTCGATGAGCTTAAGAAGCAGCTCTAGGAGTTGTTAGATAAAGGATTCATTCGACCCAATGTATCTCCTTGGTGTGCGCCAGTTTTGTTTATTCAAAAGAAGAATGGTAGCTTACGACTGTGAATTGATTATCAGTCGCTTAATAAGGCTACACTCAAGAATAAATACCCTCTGCCCGAGATTGACAACCTGTTTGATCAGCTCAGGGATGCACATGTATTTTCTAAAATTGACCTTAAATCGGGATACCATCAGTTGAAGATTCGGGAGACAAATGTTTCGAAAACTGCTTTCCGAACCCGATATGGTCACTATGAATATTTTGTCATGCCATTCGACCTTACCAATGCCCCTGTAGCTTTTATGAATCTGATGAACGAGGTATTCAAACCTTTCCTTGATAAATTTGTTATTGTATTCATTGACAATATTCTGGTTTATTCCAAATCCCGAGAGGAGCATGCACAACATCTTTATATAGTCCTGCAGACCCTCTGAGATAGGAAACTATATGCCAAGTTGAGTAAGTGCAAGTTTTGGCTAGATTAGATTACTTTCCTTGGACATGTGGTCTCTAAAGACGGGGTGTCAGTTGATCCGTCTAAAATTAAGGTGATTGTTAGATGGGAGAGACCGAAGACAGTGACAGAGATTTGAAGTTTTCTGGGACTAGCCGGATATTATTGGAGATTTGTAGAGGGTTTCTCCAGGTTGGCTGCTCCTCTAATGCGCCTCATACATAAAGATGTTAAGTTTAAGTGGACAGATGTGTGTGAGCGTAGCTTTCAGGAACTGAAATAGAGGTTGACTATAGCACCAGTCCTTTCCATTCCTAGTGGGCTAGGAGGATTTTCTGTGTACAATAATGCCTCTTCTCTTGGTTTGGGATGTGTGCTGATGTAGAATGGGAAAGTGGTCACATAAGCCTCTTGACAGTTGAAGGACTATGAGCGAAATTATCCTACTCATGACCTAGAGCTTGCTGCCGTGGTGTTTGCATTGAAGATATAACAGTATTACCTGTATGGTGAGAAATTCAAGGAATTCACTAATCATAAAAGTCTTAAGTTTCTGTTCTTGCAGCGGGAATTGAATATGAGGTAGCATAGATGGATAGCGCTACTTGAGGATTACGACTGCGAGATACTATACCACCCGGGGAAAGCAAATGTGGTGGCAGATGCATTGAGTCAAAAGCACCTCGGTATGATTTCATATATGATGATTTGGGAGTACGATCTTTTGGAACAATTTGCGAGCCTCAGTCTAGATATGACTCCTTCTGAAAGGTATAGTTGGTTGCCTAGTTTTCGGATTGAACCAGATTTAATGGATCAGATCGGGAGTATTCAGAGGGAGGATGCTTTCTGTATTGATGTTGCCAGTCAGATTCAGCTGGGAGTTCAATCAGAGTATGAGATTGGCACAGATGGCATTCTGAGGTTCAGAGGTCGGATCTGTATTCCCGAGGATAAGCAGTTGAGGGATTTAATTCTGACAGAGGTACACAGTTCCAGATAGACTTTTAACCCAGGAGTAACAAGATGTATCATAATCTTCGTAAGGTGCACTAGTTGCCCAGAATGGAACGAGACATTACTGATTTTGTTACAAGATGTCTCACCTGTCTGCAGGTAAAGGAAGAGCATCAAAAGCCAGTTGGACTACTTCGACCTCTACCTATACCGATGTGGAAATGGGAGCATGTCACCATGGATTTTATTATGGGTTTGCCGAGAACCCAAAGGAATCACGATGCAATATGGGTGATTATGGATAGATTGAAAAAATTAGCCCACTTCTTAGCTATTAAGTCCACATCACTGAGTGCCTTAGTCGAATTGTATGTCAGGGAGATTGTCAAGTTGCATGGAGTTCTAGTGAGCATTATGTCAGAGTGTGTAGCACCATCTGACTCACCCGTATTGTCCACTTTGGGATTCTAGAGGTGGCTCTCGCCTACAGACCGTATTGGCCCAGGACGTAGCACTTAGCTCCCGCACGGTTTTGTCCCTAGGTACTTGGAGTACCTCCTAGGACATTTAACACCTTGAGTGTGTCCCGCATGTTTTGATCCCTAGGTCTAATGTTTAGCATGTTTCAACAATCCCAAGTGGTTAAGGGATCGAAACATGCGGGACGCGCTCAAGGTGTTAAATGTCCTGGGAGGTACTCCAGGCACCTTGGGACAAAACCGTACAGGAGCTAAGTGCTACATCTTGGGCTAATGCGGTCTGCAAGTGGGAGCCAACTCTAGAATCCCAAAGCGGACAATACAGGTGAGTCAGATGGTGATGCACACTCTAACAGTAAAACAATATGGTTTACAATAACAGTAAAAAGAGACCGGGCATCACCCAAAGTATATCATGCTATAACAGTAGTCCCCGAAGGGAGTAACAATAGTCCCCGAAGGGAGTAACAATAACATTAAACACGTGAGACCTATGGCCATAGTCTATAAGTGTCCTCGGTCTTACACTGATTAGGTGTCAACTGAGACGCTGAAGACAAGATCAGTGTCAACAGCTTCACACAGTATTCACATAGTAACAGTACACGTGACATGTGAGCATGATATAGGGCCTAACAGTCTCACAACAGTTCATAAACAGTATAAATCCCTTAAAGGAAATCACTGGAATCACTTCACAAACACATGTATGAAAATATATCACTGGTATGAAAATATATAACCAGTTCTGAAGTAAAAATTTATAAAATATTTACAATTCAATTTTCACTTTTGAAAATATTCCACTTCACTGTAGATGGGTAAAAAGAACATGGTGGTACCTTTTTACGTGTAAAAATTCAATAACAACCTTATTTAAATATTGTTTTTCAGTATATAAACTGTGTATAAACGATAAATCTAAAGTCACTGCAGTAATATTTTAATATCGATAAACAATTTTGTTCCAAACTAGAGTATTTCATAATTCAACACACAGCACAGTAACCATGCCATTTAAAAACACATTTGGTTTTGTGAATAAATTATATTTTCCCATTTTTGGAAAATTGATGGGAAACGTTTAAGAATTGAAGATTTCCAAAAATTCCAAAGACACGTAAAATATTAATAGGTAACTCCTATATATGTTCCTTACCTCGAGCCCACGCAATATCTTTGCGTTTCTACGATCGCTTGTGAAATCCTATTTCCCATAATTTCTACTCTACACAGTAATATCACCTTATATTATATTTCATGTCACCATATCACAAGGACAATAAATATTCCATAATTTCTAATTTACATGTATCATTCTCCTCTCTTGGTTTATTTTATTTCCTATTATTTTCCTCAATATAATTACAATTAACTCCTATCCTTTTCCAACTCCAATAACACCAATAATTCATTCCCTTTGATTTATTTTTCCTTACTTAATAAATTATGGAAATTCAATAAATCATAAAATTTTCAAATTCCTTCCATCAATTAAAAATTCATTGTCATACCATAAAATTCACCTGGAAATTTCATTGTCACACTTAAACTATACTCCTTTTCATAATCCTAATTTATCCTCTTTACAATTTATTTCACTAATAATTATATTAATATCGATTACTTTATTCGTTCTCTAATAAACATAAAAATTCAACACGATCAACTTGTAAAGCATACTTGATCAAGTATATCTTCTTGCCCCCCACAACTCATTCTTTTCCAAATTCATTTTCACAAATAATCCTATTATCCTTTATTTATTTTTCTTTAACTATATAGCATATTAAATTACTATATTATTTCTTATTCTTTAACCCTCCAATTCCAATATTTCACATTATATTATAAAATTTAGTTGGTCAAATACTCTAATTGATTCTAAAATTTATTCTTTTCTTCAATTCTCATTCCATGGATTTAATTTCCTTCTCACTCTTGTTATCATTTTAATTACCATTCTTTAACTTTTTCACTTAAAAAAATTTAGCATACTCTTCCATAACTTATGCCTTGGCCAAAGCTTCTTTATCAAATATTTATTATCTTCCAATTTCCTACTTCATGAATATTTTTTTCATATTCTATTTTACTTTTACTCCATAATTCAAATGTTCACCAATTTTCCTGTTCTCACATTATAGCTAATTATTCATTCTTGAAACAATCTTATTTTTTTGATAAATACTCAAACATAATTACAATAAAATTCATTTTTCCTTTTTCTCCAAATCTTTACTTTCTAATTGCTCATTTTCCATTTCCATATAAATTTAAAAATCATCATTTATTAGAAACTTCCCCACGCCATTTCTTTTCTTTCTTTCTTTGCTTTTCTTTTTTGTTTTATTTTCACTGCAGCTTCAGGTCTTCTTTTCCCACACAGCCATGCTCGACATCATCTTTTTTAGTCTAATTTTTCACGAATTTTTAATCCTCATTTAATCCTTTAAACCATAGCTATCTTATACTCACATAGGATTTCATTCAAACAGCTTTTATTCATTAAAATCATCACCATCGTTCAGCTTATGTTTGATCCGAAAGCCCTTTTTTTCGCCATTGATATGTTCTACCTGTTGGATTATGCCCTTAGAACCATTCATTAGATGATTGACTTTGGCATTATTTATGTATCATGACATTTTATTTATTATAGTTCATTATTATATTTGTTTTATAACTGCGTAATGTAATCTTATATGATAATGTCCTTAGAATAGTAATAACACACTATTCTTAAAATATCCCTAGTCAAGTATTATTGTGAACAAGGATAACAATGATATGATAAGACTAGTATGTGGTTGACTGATGACCATTGTCATGGATATAGGATATCAAGTCATCACATAGGTACATGTTAGAGAACTATGTACTGGATCGACCCTCCATGAGAACGCTACATGGATTGTTATATGAGTGTCATAAGCGATTCTCATAATGATGATGGTGTATGTGATCCTTTGACTTGAGATTATCAGAGATCCCAACATAGAGAATTGCATACTTTAATGCTGCTAGATGTCATTCGTAACAGGATGGACTATAAAGGTAGTAATTGGGTATGCCTTGATCTATGTAGAGGGATGTTGAGTGATCAAGATAGAATTTATCCCTCTTATATAACAAGAGTGATGTCTTGGGCCCTTTGATAGAGTGAGACTAAGAAATGCATGGCCGTGCTCGAATAAGTCAATATGAGATATTGATTTTATTTGTTTAATTAGTCTACTCAGGAATCAAGAAACGCTGATTAGACTATACAAGTGTGACACATTCCATGACTTGTGTCTAATCAAGACATCAAAGGATAAAGGGATTAGACTACACGGTAACATCTATCACGAGTAAGGTTATGTCGAGTCATTGACATTCTCGTTACATGGGTAGCAATGATGTGTTGCTAGATACCGCTCATTGCTTGTGACAATTTTGTCATTGCCATTGTTTTGAGAACCTATTGGGTCGCACACTTAGAACGGATCAATGAGGAGCTTAATTAATCCTACTCTGAATTGGATTAAGGATATGTCTAATTCTATTCTGAATTGGATTAAGGATATAGTTAATCCTATTCTAAGTAGGATTAGAGTTCTGTTTGGCAGTAAATTTTAGGGTAAAATTTACTGCCTATAAAAGGATGTTTTTTCTAAAACATAGCCGCACAATTACAAAACAGAAAAGGTATTCTTTTAATCGAACCTAGCAAATCGATTATTAGAATCATAAACGCTCTTTAAGGCTTCTGATCGTGAGACGTTCAAGAGTCGTGAGATCCATTCGTGTGGATACCATAGAGGCAGGAACGAAAAGTTGCTGCTTGTGATTCGACCAAAGACAGAAAAATCAGAGAAAACGTTAGGTAAAATCTCGAAACCCTAATCAGGCAACCCTCCGAATCGATCTTGGTGGAGGCCGAATGATTTAAATTCCGTTGCGTGCTTGTTTCGGTTTCCTTCACTACCAACAATCAAGATTTCACAAACTATATCCATAATCATCTTTTATCCCATTTCCATCCATCATCATCTTTGAATTTCTACTCAACAAACATTAAATTACTCGTAAATTTCCCATTCTTCCTTCTTCAACCGAAGCTGTATTCTTTCTCAATATTCCCATTTAGTTAAATCAAAGCCTCAGTTCACATCATTCAAGCTTAGAGTAAGTAGAGACTACAACTAGTATTAAAAAAAAAAACCGCCACCCATCACCTTACCTGTTAGAACTGAACAGAACAGCCCCAGAATTGAGTTGATTTTCCTTCACGTTAGCCTTCTAATTGCTACGTTTAAAGTGGTTTTAAAGTAGAGAATCGGCTAAGTGAAGAAGGTTGGGTGATTTAGTGATGAAACATGATGATTTAGTTGAGTAGAATCGAGAAGAACGTGAGAAATTTTGGGAGGAATGGAGAGAAACGAGCTTCTAACCCAAACAGAGGAGAGTCGGTGATGAAGATGAAATTTTTGCTGAGGCATCATCAAATTGGGTCTTCTTTATTCATGTTTCAACCAATAAGATCTTGCCACATAACAAAATAATTAAATTTCTCTCTAAATTTCCAACATTTACGCTTCTACCGCTAAAAATATCTCATCTTTATATTTTTAAATTTTAACCTTTTTATTATAATTAAATTTACTTTATTTAGGTCAATGTTTGGTCAATCTTTGACCAATTTGACTAACTCCATATGAAACGATCATTTTACCCTTATATAATTTCATTAATTCCAATCAAGTCCAATAATTAATTTAATCTTTTTAAATTCAAATTTAATAGTTTAGTTTTATTATTTCCCATATACTTAGTTTAAACAAGGTCAATTATTGACTCATAAAGAGGTTTGACCATCAAAATTTATGAAATTACTAAATTACCCCAAATCATAAAATCGCGTAAATTTTCATTTTTTACACTTAATCACTTTTATCCATCCATATGATCTAAACCTTATTATATATAAAATTATTCAACTTAAATATTATCATTCTAGGGTCTCACTTCGATCGGGACAAAGAAAATCCTGGCTCCCTGAACCCTATTGAATCGACCTTTTACTTAAATCTTTCAATAATAAATTTCTTTCTTTTTAATTTCCTACACTCAACAACTTATTTAATATATCAAAAATTCAGGGCTCTCACAATTGGTTAGCAAACCTATAGATTGGTCCTGCTGGCTTTAGCTGATTCTCATCTAGTCCCATCTTTAGAAATGCACTTCAGGATAATATCTCAACAGCACTTCCGTCATCGATAAAGATTCTTTCTACTTGGTAATTTCCAATCACAGTTGAGATCACAATGGGTCGTTGCCATTGTTAAGTAAGATGTCCATATCTTCCTCTGAAAAATTAATTTGCCAACTGCATTCGGATCTAGGTTTCTTTTGCAGCAAATCAATAGACATGACACTACTCAGATGAGCTCTTCTTTTGTTTCCGAAGGTCACCCAATCGATCTCCGTTCCAACTATTGTTGTGATTACCCTTGTAATTAGGCGTTTTCCAACTACCTTGTCTTCATCCGTCCGATTGTTTTCCCTGTCATTTACATAAGTTCTCAAATGTCCTTTCCTAATTAGGAACTCTATTTCATCTTTCAACTTCTAGCAACTTCAGTCATGTGCTCTTGGTCCCTGTGAAATGCACAATATTTTAATTTGTTTGCATTTGGATTTGGTTGCCTAGGTTGTGGTCTCTTGACATAAGGTTCATTTGCAATCGCATTCAGGATTGCTTCTCTAGTTGTTGTTAAAGGAGTATAAGATTGGTGTAAATTTGTGTTTGGTTGTGGCGAGTTTGGTATATGTGGATGATCAGTAGTCTCTTGCACTTGAGTGATAACCCTTATTTGCGATATCAATCGTAAGTGTACTAGAGTAAATTTTAACTAACTTAAGGTTATTTTGGAATTATGGACAGATTATTGAAGCTGAGAATGTCCTAGTCATCTTGGTCAAGAATTGGTTGATATATATATGAAGGTATGTAGGTATTAAGATATAAAGTAGGAAATTAATTAATTAATTAAGATATACCATAAGGGAATTAAATATATGTATAAGATAATGGAAAATCAGGAAATAAAGGGTATAAAATATTGATAAAAATTAAGGAAAACTGAGGGACAGTAGGATGATGTTGAAAAGAAAGAATCACTTTCATGGAATATGCCAAAACACTCCTAGACTTCATGATTAAAAAATACCCTAAAAAAAATAAAACTTCATTTCCTTTCTATTCCTCACCCAACAGAGACAAAAGAAAAGCAAAAAAAAAAATTCCCTTAGGTAATATCGACAGCCACAGTCAAGAGAACCCCCTCCCTTTCCCTTATATCCGGCCATAGGCTAAAAACCCTCTTTGAACATTCATCCCCTTCACCCAAAAGCAAAACTAATTGAGGGAATTCCATTGTTAAGGAGGCAGAAACGAAACGGAGGACATTGCATGTTGGTTATAAGCTGGCCAAGGGAAATCGTGAGCCATAGGTGCAGGGGAGCCTCGGTTCAACTAGAATAGGGAATCGGAAGTGGAGTAGAAGAAATAAGAAAGGGTTGTTCACAATGGGTGACTGAATAAATTGAAGGATTAAAACCCCAAATTGAAGCAAGCAGATTTTGGGACTTCCGGCCAAGATAGCAAAGGTAATGAATTAAGGTGAGTCAATATATTTTGCTGAAATTAAACTATGAAAACAGAATGTAATATGGTCACTGGATTGGCATTTATGTGTCTAGGCATAACAGCGAAGAAAGCTGTGAGGAAGTAGTCTGGGTTGTTCAACAAAATTCTGGGTTTTGCATCGATTTAAAGGGTAAGGTTCTAACCTTATAATATTTAATTATTATGCATGAAAATGAAATTGTGATGAACTAAATCAAATGACTATTGTAAACATAAAGGATTAACTGAATTCTGACTTGATGTTCAATCTGGAATTGATGTCCTGTTCTAGGTGGTAATTAAAACGATCAGTTTAATTGTTCTACATGGAGAAAAATTCTGGAAAAATGATGATTCATAGCCCTTTAAGTTAAAAGAAAGTCAGTTTTGGAATTTCTTGAATTGGATTTCTGTAACTTGAGATATGTGCAAATGCGTGCAGGGTATTCTGTCCAGAAACGTGAATCATGGTCCTGACTTTGAAAAATTGTGGCAAATAGCTTAAATTGAAATAGGTTGCAAGCCTTACATTTCTAGAAAGGTAATTAAGTTAGGATTGTGATGGTTCTGGGTTTGCACCAATTGGATATGCCTATGATTAAATATGGGGTATTTTGTGCAAGTAGGTCAGTATAACACTGTGCCTAAAAACTGCTGGAACATGATGCAACTTTGGAAAATTACTGATGTTGATCTAGGAAGAATTAAATCATGAACCTTACATTTCTAGATAGGGAAATGAGTTAGCTTTCATCTAGTTTTGGAAATTGTGGATTTGGAATGATGTAGCTTAAGCCATGTATATATGAATGCAGGATACTCACTGCAAGGTACAAACAGCCTACTGTTAACTTCAAAAATTCTTGGAAAATAATTCAGATGGAGTTTGATTGCAAACTTTACATTTTCAGAAAGATAAATGAGTCATGATTGATATGGTTTTGGGTTTGTACAAATTTCATATCCTTATAGTTAGTAAAATATATTTTAATGAACACAAGTCAAGAAACTATCCTGCCAAATGTGCCAGATTTGGATCAACGTTTGGAAAATGATGGGAAATAGCATAGGATGAATTAGGAAGTAAGCCTTATACGTCCGAATAAGGAACTGAGTTAGGAGTAATATAAAATCTACAGCTTGACAATTAGATTCTGAAATTATACTTAAGGCTAGCACCATGACAAAAGGTCAGAAAATCCTAAAATGCAGGAATTGATATAATTCAGAATTTCTCCTTGATGTCAATCTTATTAAATGGTATAGTTCTTAATCCTAGCATGCCATTGGGGTTAGTTAGTAATCCAATCCGTCTTGTGTATGTAGAGGGTGATGCTAGGGATTGAAATTGATTAAGAGCTCACATAGCTCGCGTGGAACTCAATAGGTGAGGGAGGATTGAATCTGTAAGCTAAGAAAGCACTGTAAGTAACCCTAAGCAACTACTTGCATCCAAATTGTTTCATGCTATAAATTTTTGGAATTTGGCAATTGAAACAAAATAAATGCTGCATATGAGATATCTTCCCTTAACTGTTGGCTTTGCTTCACTAGAATTGGTTTGTAAACAGGTGATAGGCTTGCAAGTATTGTACTGTTTGTACGTACTATATAATCAAGAAATGCTTTAAATGTTTTAAAGGTTTAAATTAAATTCTAACTTAATATGATTTCTTATTTTGTGGTGTAACCTTGTTGATATTTTAAATGCCTTGTGAGCCTTGGTTTGTGGAATTACCTCTTTATGAACTACGATAATTGCTATGAGGTTAGAGAAGAATGATTTTTAAAAGATTACTAGATTTTTATTTAAGACCTGAGGTATTGAAACCCTAGGATACTGTACCTTGAGAATTTTGTAGGCATTCTTGATTGACTTAGAGCACTGTTTCTCGAGCATTAGTCTCGAAAACGATCGGCTTGTCCCGTATACTACGTTTGGACAGGTCCAAATGTCATATGCGCAATGAACCGGGATGGATTGGTCTATGCATAGGCAGCATCCCTTTCTGGGAGATTGCTACGGTTAACTACCGTAGATCGTTAAAGTGTTAGCTCTAAGTAGCCTGGATTGATACTATGCGAACTCTCTTGGTACTATGACTTGTTTTCTAATTACACTGCATACTTTATGTATGATTTGATATTGAGACTTCTAGTCTAATGATGGAACTCTATATTTTGCCTATGATTTGTTATCGAGTTTCCATACTGTATCTCAAGCTTAATGCAGTATAATTGATTTGATGTATTTGAAAGTGATTTGAATTAGTTTTCACAAATAAGAGATGCTTGGTATGATTTAGTTGCTTATTGTTGTTACTTACTGAGTTACGACTCACTCCCCTCTTCTTTCCCCTCCCTTTCAGAGTGATCGATATCGCTACTGTTCATTTTGGCTTGGGAAGCTTCTTGAGAGTGGTTTTCCTTGCACAGTTTAAGGTGGCTCCCAGCAGATTGTATAGACATAGGTGGATGATGGCATAGTGTATTGAAAATCTTTTGATTGGATATATATACTTACGTGACAAGTTTGGGATGTAAGCTAGGTTATGTTATTATTAGAATATTATGACCATTATACTTGTTGAGTTGGCATTATGTATGTTTGTAGATGTGCCTGAATATATTAAAAAAGTTTGATGTAGATGATCTTGTTATATCACTGTGGAGTGGCAAGGAATTTAGCTACTAACAGAGTTAATATGTTTAGAAGTGATCTTATTGATCCAAGGGTTATATGAAATTGAAAAGTAGCCACATAGTCACCTACAAACAAGAAGCGAAGTAAAGGGATAAAAAAAATTTTAGCCCACAAATTTAAGCTTCCGTAAGATATTAAGAATGACCAGACGTGTCAAGTTAGTATTATGGCGGGTTTGTTCGTGTCTGTGTAGGTCGATAAAGTTAGCTTACATCCCTGTACATTGTGCCTATGCCTATCCTCAAACTGTGGTTGCCATATAAATTGTACTAAATTGTTGTTAATGTGACAGGAAGTAAGTGATAATAAAGAGGAGAGGTAGACCACGACGAGTTCTTCCTACAGAGCGGTCTAGGTCTCCCACTCCCCCGCCTCCACCATAGCCTCCTTAGGCCCCAGACCTTAACGTAGAAGTGGGCTAGCTATTGAGGACTGTGGGAGAACTACAACAGATGGTCCAAAATCTTGCAGCTTTTATAGCGCAACAATTCGGAGGCAACCCTAATCAGCCTCCAGCTCAAGCTCAAGCACAAGCACAAGTCCCTCCTCCTGTGCCACAACCTCAAGCTGCTCCGTAGAAACAACAAACTATACCACCACAGCCACCAACACCACTGCAACCACCTGCAGCTCCACAGCCTCTACCACCTCTAGTGCCACCACCACAGGCTGGAGATCAAGTGGATAGGAACATGAACAGAGTTCGACAGTTTCAGAAGATGAACCCGCCCACTTTTAAGGGCGAAAAGGACCCAAAAGTAGTCGAAGAGTGGGTCAAACAGCTAGAGAAGTTATTCAAGTGTATGGGTAACAGTTCTACTGAAAAAGTAAGATTAACTGTATTCATGTTTCGAGAGAAGGCAGAAGTTTGGTGGGAATCAGCTAAGAAACTGTTGACAAATCAGAACTCGGAGATTACGTGGGAAGCTTTTATGGAGAGCTTCTTTAAGCAGTATATTCCAGAGCCTGCTCAAAGAAAGAAATAGGCAGATTTTCTAAGATTGACTCAGGGTTCCAACACAGTGGATGAATATGAGTCAAAGTTTTCAACTTTGTGTCGGTATGATCTTTTAGCATCCAAGGATGAAAAAGCTAAGACCATCAAATTCATTTCGGGATTGAAACCCGCTATTCGAAGTAAGATGGTAGTACTGGATATCACTAATTATGCAGAAGCTCTAAGACGAGCTCAGATGGTCGAGCTTGAACACAACCTGATTCAGCAGGAATATGGGTCCAAATGGAAGAACAAAGGAAAAGATAAGAGAGTAGATGATAGAAAGCCCTACAAGGGCAAGCAGCTAGAAAAGAAGCAGAAGACAATGGGAAACAAACAGAAAGGGGATGAAACAAAGAAGGGTCAAACTTGTCCTAAGTGTGGAAACAATCATGGTACTAAACCTTGCTATAGAGATACAGGAGCTTGTTTTCACTACGGCAAACAGGGACATATGATCAAAGATTGTCCCAATCGCAAGACTGTAGAAAGGGCCTTTGAGCATTCGGCTGGTGACAAGGGTAAAGCAGTTGATAAGGGCAAGAAGCCAGTAGCTCAGGGTCGAGTCTTTGCGTTGGATGAGGCTTCTGCATAGGGAAGAGACTCTGTGGTCAAAGGTAAGCTTACTATTGCTGATCTTGAAGCTTATGTTTTAATAGACTCTGGTTCCACTCATTCCTTTATTGCTCCATACTTTGCTTGCAAGATTAAATTAGAACTTGTAAAATTAGATCGTCTGCTTCATGTGAGCACTCCTCTAAAGGAAACCCATATAACTGATATTCTATATAGGGATTGTGAGGTTAAGGTGGGAGATAGGAATCTGCTAGTCGATTTGATTTTGTTAAATATGAAAGATTTTGATGTAATCCTAGGAATGGATTGGTTAGCTAGACATCATGCTTGGTTAGATTGTTATAAGAAAATAGTGATGTTCTTCCTACCTGAAACTGTTGTAATCTCTTTTGATAAGTAGTAGTAAAGTGATAAATTGTTTTTGTCTGATTATTTTGCCTAAGAATGCATGATGTTTGTGAAGGATATTTAGCCTATGTGGAAGATGCCTCCAAGAAACATCTTGAATTAAAGGATATACCAATCGTCAGAGAGTTTCCAGATGTATTCCCTGATGACTTACCAAGCTTACCACCCAAGCGAGAGACTGAGTTCACCATCAACTTAGTCCCAGGTACTCAGCCTATCTCAAGGGCACCTTATAGAATGGCTCTTATGGAACTGGATGAATTAAAGAAGCAGTTGCAAGAGCTACTTGATAAGGGATTTATACGCCCAAGCGTATCTCCCTGGGATGCACTGGTGTTATTTGTTAGAAAGAAGGATGAAAGTCTAAGATTGTGCATTGACTACAGGTTACTCAACAAGGCAACAATTAGGAACAAGTACCCATTATCGAGAATTGATGATCTATTCGATCAATTGAAAGGTGCTACGGTGTTTTCTAAAATTGACCTTCAATCCGGCTATCATCAGCTGAGGATTCGAGAGGATGATGTTCCTAAGACGGCCTTTTAGACTAGATACGGCCATTATGAATTTCTAGTGATGCCATTTGGCTTGACTAATGCACCAGCAGCTTTCATGAGCTTGATGAATGAGGTGTTCAAGCCTTTCTTAGACTTATTTGTGATTGTTTTCATAGATGACATCTTGATATATTCTAAGTCAATAGACGAGCACGAACAACATTTACGAATAGTGCTCCAAGTCCTTAGAGACAAGAAGTTGTATGCTAAGCTTAGTAAATGTGACTTCTGGTTGGATCAGATTGCTTTTCTGGGGCATATCGTGTCAAAGGACGGGGTGTCAGTAGATCCGTCTAAGATTGAAGCTATTATGAAGTGGGAAAGGCCTCAGACTGTAACAGAAGTCCGAAGTTTCCTGGGTTTAGCAGGTTATTACAGGAAATTTGTAGAAGGTTTCTCCAAGATTGCTACACCACTGTATTGACTCACTTAGAAAAAAGTGAACTTTGATTGGAATGAGGTTTATGAAAATAGCTTTCAGGAGTTGAAGAGACTGCTTACCTCTACTCCAATATTGACTATTCCTAGTGGATTAAGAGGTTTTGCTATCTACAGTGACGCTTCGTATCAAGGATTAGGGTGTGTTTTAATGCAGCACGGGAAGGCAATAGCTTATGGTTCTCGTCAGTTGAAGGACCATGAGAAGAATTATTCAACACACGACCTAGAACTTGCTGCTGAAATGTTCGCGCTCAAGATTTGGCGCCATTATCTCTACGGGGAAACATTTCAGATTTTTACAGATCATAAAAGTCTGAAGTACTTATTCTCCCAAAAAGAGTTGAATATGCGCCAGCGGAGATGGATGGAATTGTTGAAGGACTACGACTGTGAAATTCTTTACCATCCAGGCAAGGCTGACGTTGTAGCAGATGCGTTGAGTAGGAAAGGCACTGTTATGGTCTCAATGTTGATGGTCTAGGAATGGTGTATGCTACAGTAGTTTGCAGACTTGAGATTAGATATAGAACCCGTCGGAGAGGGTTGTATGATAGCCAGTATGAGGATAGAGCCTGAATTGATTGATCAAATCCGTCAGAAGCAAAAAAGGGATCCTCGATTAAGAGAGATTGTTTGTGAAAATGAAGGGAACCAAAATGAAGAAACAGAGTTTAGGTTCGGCAATGATGGCATCTTGAGGTATAGAGGCCAAATGTATGTTCCGAACGATTCAGAGTTGAAGAAGTTGATCCTAGAGGAAGCTCATAGCTCGAAATATGCTATGCACCCTGGCAGTACTAAGATGTACCAGAACCTGCGTAGCTTATACTATTGGTCTGGAATGAAGAAAGATATCGTTGATTTTGTTGCAAAATGTCTAGTCTATCAATAGGTGAAAGTTGAGCATCAAAAGCCCGCGAGGTTGCTTCAACCATTGTCTATTCCGAGCTGAAAATGGGAGCACATCACCATGGACTTCGTGCTAGGTCTTCCAAGGACTAAAAGACAGCATGATGCTATCTGGGTGATAGTGGATAGACTAACGAAATCAGCTCACTTCTTAGCCATTAAGGCTACAGATTCTCTCAGTGCTTTGGCCGATCTCTATGTTCGGGAAATTGTTCGACTACACGGTGTCCCAGTGAGCATTGTGTCTGATCAAGATTCCCGATTTACTTCTAGATGTTGGGAGAAGTTCCAAGAAGCAATGGGGACTCAGTTACACTTCAGCACCACTTACCATCCCTAGACCGATGGTCAGTCCAAGAGAACCATTCAGACTCTCGAAGACATGTTGAGAGCGTGTGCACTTGATTACAAAGGCTCTTGGGATGAACATTTACCATTGGCAGAATTTGCATACAACAATAACTTCCACTTGAGTATAAGGATGGCCCCATATGAAGCACTGTACGGAAGAAAGTGTCGATCTCCGGTTGGATGGGAAGAAATGGGAGACAAAAAATTGTTTGCACCTGACTTAGTTCAGCAAGCTTCGAACAGAATAAAACTTATCTGTGAAAGACTTAAAACTGCCTAGAGTATACAGAAGTCATATGCCGATAATTGTAGGAGACGTTTGGAGTTTGAGGTTGGTGATTCGGTATTTTTGAAAGTTTCTCCTTCGAAGGAAATTATGAGATTCGGGAACAAGGGCAAACTTAGCCCGAGGTATGTGGACCGTTCAAGATTTTAGAGAAGGTTGGTGAAGTGGCATACAGGTTGGCTCTACCACCACAGCTAGCAGGTGTGCACAATGTGTTTCACGTGTCAATGTTAACGAAATATCACCCGGATCCTTCACATGTGGTAGATTATGGAGAGTTAGATATTCGGGATGATCTCACATATGAAGAGAAGCCTATTAGGATCTTAGATCGCAAGGAGAAGGTGTTAAGATCCAAAACTATTCCACTAGTGAAGGTATTGTGGCAAAGGCATTCGGAGGAAGAAGCCACCTAGGAAGTAGAGGATCTAATGAAAGAGAGGTACCCTCACTTGTTTTGAAGTAACGGTACTCAAATTTGGGGACCAAATTTTTCAAGGTGGGAAGAATGTGATAACCCTTATTTGTGATATCAATCCAAGTGTACTAGGGTAAATTTTAACTAACTTAAGGTTATTTTGGAATTATGGACAGATTATTGAAGCTGAGAATGTCCTGGTCATCTTGGTCAAGAATTGGTGGATATATATATGAAGGTATGTAGGTATTAAGATATAAAGTAGGAAATTAATTAATTAATTAAGATATACCATAAGGGAATTAAATATATATATATATATATATATAAAAGATAATGGAAAATCAGGAAATAAAAGGTATAAAATATTGATAAAAATTAAGGGAAAGTGAGGGACGGTAGGATGATGTTGAAAAGAAAGAATCACTTTCATGGAATATGCCAAAACACTCCTAGACTTCATGATTAAAAAATACCCTAAAAGAAATAAAACTTCATTTCCTTTCTATTCCTCACCCAACCGAGACAAAAGAGGAGCAAAAAAAAAAATTCCCTTAGATAATATTGATAGCCACAGTCAAGAGAACCCCTCTCCCTTTCCCTTATATCCGGCCATAGGCTAAAAACCCTCTTTGAACATTCATCCCTTTCACCTAAAGGCAAAACTAATTGAGGGAATTCCATTGTTAAGGAGGCAGAAACGAAACGAAGGAGGACATTGCATGTTGGTTATAAGCTGGCCAAGGGAAATCGTGAGCCATAGGTGCAAGGGAGCCTCGGTTCAACTAGAATATGGAATCAGAAGTGGAGTAAAAGAAATAAGAAAGGCTTGTTCACAATGGGTGACTGAATAAATTGAAGGATTAAAACCCCTAACTGAAGCAAGCTGATTTTGGGACTTCCGGCCAAGATAGCAAAGGTAATGAATTAAGGTGAGTCAATATATTTTGCTGAAATTAAACTATGAAGACAGAATGTAATATGGTCACTGGATTGGCATTTATGTGTCTAGGCATAACAGCGAAGAAAGCTGTAAGGAAGTGGTCTGGGTTGTTCAACAAAATTCTGGGTTTTGCATCGATTTAAGGGGTAAGGTTCTAACCTTATAATATTTGATTATTATGCATGAAAATGAAATTGTGATGAACTAAATCAAATGACTATTGTATAGATAAAGGATTAACTGAATTCTGACTTGATGTTCAATCTGGAATTGATGTCCTGTTCTGGGTGGTAATTAAAATGATCACTTTAATTGTTCTACATGGAAAAAAATTCTGGAAAAATGATAATTAATAGCCCTTTAAGTTAAAAGAAAGTCGGTTTTGGAATTTCTTGAATTGGATTTCTGTAACTTGAGATATGTGCAAATGAGTGCAGGATATTCTGTCTAGAAACGTGAATCATGGTCCTGACTTTGAAAAATTGTGGCAAATAGCTTAAATTGAATTAGGTTGCAAGCCTTACATTTCTAGAAAGGTAATTAAGTTAGGATTGTGATGGTTCTGAGTTTGCACCAATTGGATATGCCTATGATTAAATATGAGGTATTTTGTGCAAGTAGGTCAGTATAACACTGTGCCTAAAAACTGCTAGAACATGATGCAACTTTGGAAAATTGCTGATGTTGATCTAAGAAGAATTAAATCATGAACCTTACATTTCTAGATAGGGAAATGAGTTAGCGTTCATCTAGTTTTGGAAATTGTGGATTTGGAATGATGTAGCTTAAGCCATGTATATATGAATGTAGGATACTCACTGCAAGGTACAAACAGCCTACTGTTAACTTCAAAAATTCTTAGAAAATAATTCAGATGTAGTTTGATTGCAAACTTTACATTTTCAGAAAGATAAATGAGTCATGATTGATATGGTTTTGGGTTTGTACAAATTTCATATCCCTATAGTTAGTAAAATATATTCTAATAAACACAAGTCAGGAAACTATCCTGCCTATTGTGCCAAATTTGGACCAAAGTTTGGAAAATGATGGGAAATGGCATAGGATGAATTAGGAAGTAAGCCTTATACGTCCGAATAAGGAACTGCGTTAGGAGTAATATAAAATCTACAGCTTGACAATTAGATTTTGAAATTATACTTAAGGCTAGCACCATGACAAAAGGTCAGAAAATCCTAAAATGCAGGAATTGATATAATTCAGAATTTCTCCTTGATGTCAATCTTATTAAATGGTATAGTTCTTAATCCTAGCGTGCCATTGGGGTTAATTAGTAATCCAATCCGTCTTGTGTATGTAGAGGGTGATGCTAGGGATTGAAATTGATTAAGAGCTGACATAGCTCGCATGGAACTCGATAGGCGAGGGAGGATTGAATCTGTAAGCTAAGAAAGCACTGTAAGTAACCCTAAGTAACTACTTGCATCCAAAATGTTTAATGCTATAAATTTTTGGAATTTAGCAATTGAAACAAAATAAATGCTGCATATGAGATGTCTTCCCTTGACTATTGGCTTTGCTTCACTAGAATTGGTTTGTAAACAGGTGATGGGCTCGCAAGTATTGTACTGTTTGTACGTACTATATAATCAAGAAATACTTTAAATGTTTTAAAGGTTTAAATTAAATTCTAACTTAATTTGATTTGATATTTTGTGTTGTAACCTTGTTGAAATTTTCAATGCCTTTGTGAGCCTTGGTTTGTGGAATTACCTCTTTATGAACTACGATAATTGCTATGTGGTTAGAGAAGAATGATTTTTAAAAGATTACTGGATTTTTATTTAAGACCCGAGGTATTGAAACCTTAAGGTACTGTACCTTAAGAATTTTGTAGGCATTCTTGATTGACTTAGAGCACTGTTTGTCGAGCATTAGTCTCGGAAACGATCGGCTTGTCCCGTATACTACGTTTGGACAGGTCCCGGTGTCATATGCGCAATGAACCGGGATGGATTGGTCTATGCATAGGCAGCGTCCCTTTCTGGGAGATTGCTACATTTAGCTACCGTAGATCGTTAAAGTGTTAGCTCTAAGTAGCCTGGATTGATACTATACGAACTCTCTTGGTACTATGACTTGTTTTCTGATTGCACTGCATACTTTATGTATGATTTGATATTGAGACTTCTAATCTAATGATGGAACTCTATATTTTGCCTATGATTTGTTATCGAGTTTCCATATTGTATCTCAAGGTTAATGTAGTATAATTGATTTGATGTATTTGAAAGTGATTTGAATTAATTTTCACAAATAAGAGATGCTTGGTTTGATTTAGTTGCTTACTGTTGTTACTTACTGAGTTACAACCCACTCCCTTTTTCTTTCCCCTCCCTTTCAGAGTGATCGATATCGCTATTGTTCATTTTGGCTTGGGAAGCTTCTTGAGAGTGGTCTTCCCTGCACAGTTTAAGGTATATGGCTCCCAGCAGATTGTATAGACATAGGTGGATGATGGCACAGTGTATTGAAAATCTTTTGATTGTATATATATACTTACGTGACGAGTCTGGGATGTAAGCTAGGTTATGTTATTATTAGAATATTATGACCATTATACTTGTTGAGTTGGCATTATGTAGGTTTGTAGATGTGCCTGAATATATTAAAAAAGTTTGATGTAGATGATCTTGTTATATCATTGTGGAGTGGCAGGGAATTTAGCTACTAACAGAGTTAATATGTTGGGAAGTGATCTTAGTGATCCAAGGGTTATATGAAATTGCAAAGTAGCCTACATAGTCACCTACAAACAAGAAGCGAAGTAAAGGGATAAAACAAAAAAATTTTAGCCCGCAAATTTAAGCTTCCGTAAGATATTAAGAATGACCGGACATATCAACTTGTTTGCGATCACTGTGGCTAATCACCTGGGGTTGGGCAGTCAGGGTTTCTATGATTTTAGCATAATGTTCCAACTTGGCATTCAGAGCTTGATTTTGGGCGAGCAGTTGATTAGACTAATCGGCGGTTATCACCTGAAATGAAGGTGGAAGATGAGATGTTCCAACTGTAAATTGAGGTAACAAGATTGCAATTAGGGGTAAAGTGGTGTTTTGCGTGGTGGTGATCACTGCCTCGGTTAGCGAAAACAAACGAGTTGGTTGAAGTGGTGAAACTTCTATAGCTAAGATTAAGATAGTCATTGGTATTGTCATGGTTGATTGTAATGGTGGCTGTGAAACTTGATTATCTTCGGGGTTAATTGTTTGAGAATTCCACATGGCTTCTTCTTCAGATTCTCACAGACGGCACCAAATGTTGATGTCAAAAAAGATTGTTGGGCTTGTTGAGAATGGATTAACTTGTTCCTCCTTGGATCAACGTGCAAAACAAGACCACTAGGTTTAATCCCAATGGGACTTTCTCCGATGCTTAAATTAGTAAAGTATTTAGGAAAGAATGTCAAGTTTGAAGAATATGAGTATGTAGTTTTCGTACTTTGTTCCTCCTGTCTTCGTGCCTTATATAGGCGATCATGGATGTAACAGATGCTTTGGTCGATTACGCCCTTAAATGGGCATTATGAGCAGTTATAGGTGTTATAGGCGATTATGTCCCATCGTATAAAAAAGTGGGCGGTTATGAATGCTCTTACGTTATATAACGGCCCAATTCCATGAGACTACATAAATATATCCCATAAGCCATTCGCTACCAAGCTTAGTAAGATGGGCTTGTTGGGCCCTACACAATAATACTAACACTGTGCATACACTGGTTTGAACATAAATATAAAATTTAAGATATACCTGTCTACTTAGTATTATAAAACTTCTACTATCTTAAAAACAATTAACTTGCTATTGCCACGTACACTGGATAGTTATTTAAGATGGTAAGTGAGAGGGTAAGCATTGGGAAAAGCCCAGTAAAAACCACATATAAAAGTGCGCATACATGCAGTTAAATAAAACAATTTATTTCACTAATTATGAAAAGGCATATTAAATATAAATATTAAAATGCATAAAAATATTTATTTCCTGACAATACGCTAGGGGATAATATAGGAAGGATACTATAGTTGGCTAGGTAACCGGGTGGAATATAAAAGGTACTTTAAAGTACCTTTCGTGTTCCGGACCTTAGATGTAACTATAGGGAGTAAATAGTTGATGACAAGTTAGAAAAATGTTATAAAGCATTTACTATTATCAAGCAATTTCAAATAAGTATGGATATATATATATATATATATATGTGATAACCGTAAATTTTTCAATTAGTGAAATAAATAAATGAATTAACTATGAGATCGGAATATTGTGGAAATTCCAAAAATGGAGGAAGTGACGGAATTGGGAAATTCGAGTGAAAGAAATTAAGTTGGAAATAAAATAAGGAATAGAGAAAATTTAATTTGGATAAATAGAAATCCAAATTAAATAAGAAAATGAGGAAGAAAATATATATATTGTAAATACAATATATATAGAATTATTTCATTTATATCAAAATATATAAATGTAATTGAAGTTAAAAAGTATGTAGATATATATATTAAATATATGTGTTGATATATAATATATATATCTATATGATATTATATAGTAGAATACTATATAATATAATATTAATATTATATTTATAATATAGTTATAAATATAATATAAGATAAATAAAAAAAAAAACAGAAACAGAAACAAAGCAGAGGAGGAATCGGGACAACCCCGACCCCTTTCCCAGACAGCCGACCGACCACCGTCGGCTGCGAGAAAGAAAGAGAGGAGAGGAGAGACGCTGTCGTCGGCCAAAGAGGAAAGGAAGAAAGCTGCCGGCGGCGGAAGAGAGGAAGAAAACAGAAGTGGAAACCGACGGAAAGCCGAGAGAGAGAAAAAAAGGAACGGACGGCGCCGGCCAAATCGGTGGCCTCCACTGCCACCTAAGCGTCGTCGGAGGAAGAGGAAGAGGTAGGAGGCCATGGTTCAGGCGGAGAACGACGGAGGAAGGCTGACGGAGGAGGAGAAGGAACCGAACCAAAACCGAGTAGATCCGCCGCCGTGCCATCGATTCGTGACGAACGGAGGCCAGATCCGGCTTCACCGTGGTGCCGGCCAGCTGAGGGGCCACTGAACCGCCGGAGAACCGGCCGCCGGCGTGGAACCGGCGAGGAAGGAGGCAGACCGGTCCGGCGGGAAAAGAAAGAAAAGGAAAAAAGAAAAAAAAAGAAAAAGGAAAAAGAAAAAGAAAAGAAAAGAAAAGAGAAAAAAAAAGAAGGAAGAAAAAGAAAGAAGAGAAAGAGAAAAGGAAATTCCGGGAATTTGGAGAATTCCCGAGAATTCGAAAATTACGGGAAATCCCAGGAAATACGGGAATCGGTAAGAAATCCCGAAAAATAGTAAATTATTTAAATAATTTATTTATTTAAATAATTGTGAAAAAATTTTAAATTTTAGAATTTAAATTCCAGAAAATTCCCTCGATGACCGAGCCGATGGAATCGGGCAAGATGAACACGGGCGCGACCTTCGAGAGGCAGTCGCCGACCCGAAACAGGTAAGGGAGACATGTGACGCCTGTAAGGATATTCGGCCAGATGTTTTAAATTATGCATTTAATTTATAAATGCAATTTATAATGATTGGTTTTGAAATTTGTGGTGATTTATCGGTTTTAAATTGTGGTGAAATACCGGTTGAGAAATATAAACTGTATTTTTCGTGCAGGAGGCTAGCCAAATCGACAGCCGTTATACTGCCGAAAAATTATCGAAAAAAATTACTGAAATTTACCGAAAATCACCGAAAATCATAATAAATGATTTGATTTCACGTGAATCGATTTTCGGGTACAAAAATTGAGAAATCAATTAAATTTCATAAAACATGAATATAGTGATATTTAATTTTAAAATATTCATGTTTTCGAGTATGGTGAAAAGGAAATCACCGAAAATTCACCCGATAGGTGATATTTCACGTGAAACGAGATAAAAATGAAAAAGAGACCGAAGTGAATATTTTTATAAATATTCTTAAATATTCACTTGATTTAATATAAAACCTTTATGTTTTTAATTGTGAGATAAATAATTATATAAATTCCATAATGGTTAAGAAATGATGAAAAACTATGATTTCGAGACTAGAGGTCTCTACACGTGTTTTTAGAAAGAAACATGGTTACGGGATTTATGAATTTGGAAAAATAAATATTTTATTTTTCATAAATTATTGAAAAACCATGATTTCAAGTGAAAGCACAGAAAAGCATGCATAAGTGTTTTACGGTGGTGAAAAGACAGTTTTACCCTTCTATACTTTCAGTGATGATTTTGCAAACTGTCTTCATCGTATGAAAACATGATATATACCTTTATGAACTAATTTGAAAAATGTTATTTAATTTATAAATTTCATAAAGGTGATTATATTTACATGTGAGCCTTATGGATATTTGATTTACGGTGTTTAAAAATCCATAAAGGCTATGGTACAGTTTATACTGTTTTGAGACTTTAGGCCCTGAGTTCATGCATTATTATTCATGTAATTGCGTGACCCACCTGGGGCGGTGGCTCGGGTCGATGGACCAACGGGTGCACCTCAGGGTGTCACAAGGCTGATGGACCCGCCAAGTCATCAGAGGTCTCGAGGTCACTTGGCAAGTGGACCCGAGGACCACCTATAGATTATGGCCATAGATCTAACAGAGATAGCTGTGAGGGACGATAGCCTACGGGTGCACCCCAAAAGCGGACGACTTGTGTTCCTGAGGGAACAATGAGAGCATGATTTATTTGATGCCTAGTCTCACACACTGATTACTGTTTACTGAAAAGATTTACGGAATCCTATTTACTGTACTGTTTATTGTACTGATCACTGGTTACTGTCTACTGATGAAAAAAAAAATCGTACCAAAATACTATGTTTACAGAACTATATTGTGCACTGAAATGGTAGCTACTGATTACTGTTTTACTAAACTGAAAGCTACCATTTATTGTTTATTGAACGGAAAGCTACCATATACTATTTACTGAATTGGTAGCTACTGTTTACTGTTATTGAAAGAACCGTATCGAGATACTGTTTTACTGAATACTGAATATACTGTTTTACTGAATACTGAATATACTGTTTTACTGAACTGTACGATACGGTGACTGATTTGAAAAGAGAAATAGATGTTTATTCTAAAAGAATAACATAAGAATTATTTCTAAGATAGAAATAATCAAAGAAGTGATTATCCAATGATTGGATATTTACAAATCACTGTACTGTCACGTGTTTTAAAGGATACTGAAGTGAAAAGAAATAAGTGGTTTACTCTGTGGAAAAAAAAAACGAAGATCATATCGTTTTGAGAAAAATGGATTTAATACTCTCTACGGTTGCTTCTAGGTTCCAGAACAAGTCAGGTATTTTAAAATACCTACCTTACTCTATCTGAATCCCTAGCCGACTGTAGTATCCTTCCTACATGTGAGCCTAGAGCCAGCTAGGAAGATTTTAAAGAAAATGAAAAAAATTATTTTCAGCATATAGATAGCTGAATATCAAGTGTAGCATATAACTCTCTTACTGAGCCGTGGTTTGCTCACTCCCCAATTTTAACATTTCAGGTTTTAATGATATTGAGATCCAATATTTGTGGATTACGGCTGCACATAAAAGACAATGTGACAGACCGACTGATTTATATGAGGTATGATCATTTATTTTCTGTATTTAGACATGTATGCAGTACTACTTGCTTATTAAGTAAGATAGGGGATGTGTATAATGTTAACAATATTTTATTAAATTGTTTAATAGTTAGTAAAAGTGAAGTATCACAGACAGCCCAACCGGATGAATTGTGTAAAATAAGGTTAAAAATGTAGTAACGGGTCGTTACAATATAAAACAATTAATTTAAACAATTCTATAAAACAATTCTTGTGGAAATTTCAATAAACAGTACGATAACATTTTGATTTGTATTTTCATCTAGTACAGTAAAATTATTCATTTTAAAATCATTAAAATAAGATAATTGTACTCATATCATGAAATTATATTTTTTAAAACTCGTTCACTTTTCTCGTAACTTTTCAGTCAAACAATATATTTTTCTCATAAATCATATCATTCAATCAATCATCGGTTACTTATCACATATCAGTATAGAAAATAAATCTCCAAGAGATTCATGCACAATCACATATCAGTATAGAAAATAAATCTCCAAGAGATTCATGCACAAATCTCATATTCCTTTAGGGATCTCGTATAGGTATTAGGCGTACCCACAAGGGGTCAGGATCTATCCCTAAGCAGTTCCTACCTCATAACAACGGCCATTGTCAATAAGTACACAATGTACACTCGTCAGTGGCACCGTAGCACTGGGGACTTCGCGAAGGTCTCTTAGCCCTAATCATATAAATCTCGTATGCATGATCATCAAGGAGCTACCATTCTTATAAAATCATTTCCATATAGTCATAAATTAGAATAAAAATCAATTTCATAAATCATATAATTCAACAGTAGCAAACGTTTAATTAGCAATTATCTTCAATAAGTCCAAAATCATATAATGAAATACTTATTATATGTAAATCATTTCATATAAATCGATTCATGCAAATCATTTCATGAATTCAATTCATGTAAATCATTTCATGAAATTCCTTTCATGTAAATCATTTCATTTGAATCAATTTATGTAAATCATTTTATGTAATACAGTATTTAGACTTGTAAGAATTAAGATAAATTTGTATTGCTTGTATTCAAGAAAAATAGGTGAGGAACGATTAAAACGAGATTTTCGAAAATTTTCAATTGCAAGTAAAACATATCTTATGCAACGCCTATACATGTTCCTTACCTCAATTTCATGCAGTATATCAATGTTCATAACACCACTTATGTGTCTCTCACTGTACAATAATTCTAAATTATATTCAAAATTACATTTTATACTTATGATAAATATTTTTACTACTTTCTATCTTTTATTTTGTCACTTTCTATAGTTAATTATTTTATTGCCTATTAAGTATCAAGACATTGTACTTTTTCTATTTATGATTTTATAAAAATTTCGACAGCATAACAACTATAATTGTTCTAACCCTCCTGCAAGAAAACACAATTTTATATTCCCAAGACAGTTGATTTTAAACCATTTTATATCCAAATCATAAACCTCATTCAAATCAAAACATAGACAATTTACAAATCATCCTAAAACCTCAATTAAGTCAAATTGTAAATAATTTAAAATTCATCTATACACATTGGTATAATAACATATCTACTCACATTAGGTCTTATGTTTCTCATCCTTATCAAGCTCACAATTATATTTAAAATTATATTGTTCACTGCTCCACCCTATCCCTAGCATATGCATTTATACCATGTAGATCCAATTATGCTTATCTATGATTGTATAACTACAATTATATACTCACTTCATATATGAATCTAAATATTAACTTTAAAACATCTTCAAAACTAAAATCACCATTTTTCAGCCTCCTTATGCTGTCTCAAGTAACCATGTTATCAGCCTTAACGCCGCCCAAATTCAACCTTATTCCAACGTTCAAAAACCACCATTAAACCTCTGTTTCAATTCTGCCTGTAAGCTTCTGCCTCAACTCGATACAGCAGGAATTCTAGCCACTTTTCCAGCACTCAATCTCCAATTTGACCTCATCATCGCCATTTTTTTTTTCTGTCCAGAACTTCCAGTTCTGGTCTGCCACCACTCTTACCTCTATAACCGCAATTGTTTCAAGGCTGAATATAGCCTCCAATCTTCACCGAGAATGGCACTTGAGCAGCTTCCAAACACCACCAAAACATAACCCGAAACAGCCCCGAATCTGTACCTATCGACTGCCCAAAGCGGCACCAATGCTGCCCAGAAAACCCAATGTCGACTACCCTTGTTTCAGCCATGAGAAGCCAACGGTTTCAACCTCTATAATTCAGCTCCGAACCACCTCTGGCCACCTCTTAAAATCTTTGCCGAAAGCCCTTTTCTAAACCCCTTAACAACTGCCTATTCTATTTTGCTTCAGCCTAGTTTAAACCCTGTATTTTTCAGCTCCAAATTGATGCTTATTCGCCTCTGTATAGCAGCAGGATGCTCCCTATTCTCTCCCTTTTCTGCTGCTTGATTCGAACAAAACAGCCCCTGCAGTGGCTAGATTCCTGCCACCAAGAGACTATTGATTTCAGCCTTTCAGCTCTATCACAGCTGCTCCATGCCTAATCTGGTTCGGGTCGTCCTGCTCCAACTTTTCTTTTTTCTTTTTTTTTTTTCAAGCAACTACAATTCTGTCCAGCTTTTGGTCGCCTCTTGTATTCCAGTAGGCGTCTCTCTCGGCATTTTCTCCTCTAGTTTTCGTTTGTCTTCCCTTTCGTGCCTCACTCGATGACCATCAGCTCTCCCCTCTTCCCGTGTGTAACCTGGTTGTGCACACAGTTGGCTTCACCCCATTCGATTCCACACGATTGCTGTTTAATTTCTTTCCGTTCTCTTTTCTTTCTCTTTCAATCTCCATTACCGTCGCCAGCCCTTCCTCTGCTCCTCTTGGCCGGCAGCAACCCTAAACCTCCGACCGTTCTCCTTCTCTGTTCTCTTTTCTTTCTTTTTTTTTTTTTAATCGGTCAGCTTAGGCAGACCCCAAAAAACGCACAGCAAGCTTCCCAGCTTGCTGAAGTTTCTCTCTTCCTTTTTTATATATATAATAATACAAACATATATTATAAATCTATTTTTTATATATACAAATATATATAACATATACTATTTATATATTTTTATATAAATATAATTTATACTTCCTATATATATAGCTAATATATATTGAAAACACACACATATATATAATTTATATTATAAATATATATAATCCTTAAATCATACATTTTTCCTATTTTATTATTTATTAATATATATATTTATATATACTTAAATTCAAAATAATATTTATTGTTTATATATATATATATATATATGTATATATATACATATAACACATATTTTTATTTCTTTAAATTTTTGATTCCTTAATACCAAAATAAATTTCGTAATTATTACTTCTCCCATTTATCAATAAATCAAGTATCCTAATTCAAATATTTCGATCTCCTAATAAATTTATTTATTTACTCTTACTTTATCTATTAACATCATAAATTAAATTTACAAAATCTGTAATTCCAAAAATGGGGAATTCTTGGTTATCACATGTACAAAATCGTTTATTTCAAATGTAAACGATAAAACTTATCAAACATTTAATCAAATACAGATAAATAAATACTTTCAATCAATATCATCAAATCATCAGTACGTTTTCTAATTATCAAGCATTTCATTTTTGTTGGTAAATAGTTAAATCAATAAAACATTCGATGTACACGGTCAACATCTAATAGAATCATGCACGAACTATATCCCTTCAGGGATCTGATATAGGAATCAGGCGTACCCATATATGGGCTAGGTATCCATCCTTAAGTCGTTCCTATTTAATACAATGGCCATTGTCGAGAAGTCTGTAGTGTACACTCATCAAGTGATACCGTGGTACTAGGGAAGGTACTGGAGACTTGACGAAGGTCTCCTAGCCTAATCGTATCAATCTGGTATGCATGATCATCCAGGAGCTAACAATCTCAAATCATTTATTCAGTTCCCAAAAACACTAAACATTTGTATTTCAATACATATTGTAAAATACATTTAAAACTTTTCATTTAATTAGGAACCGAGTTTCATTAATAGATCAATACAATAAACTCAAAACATTTCATATTCATTTGATCTTTAAAAAATTTAATTGATGCATTCTTTCAGATTATTTTATAATAGTATTTAATGCACTTTAAAACTGGTGGCATAACACTTTCAAATTATGCATTCTTTCGAATCAATTTAAATAGTAAAATAATGCATTTTAAAACCATCATGCATAATTGTTAAAACAGTCAAACAATGCGTGCAACATGAACGATGCAATTATGCATGATTAGTACATGCAGACACTATCATTCTAGTCTAATTCTATACAATTCCACAAAGTTTATTTGACTCTTTCATTCCAACTGTTGAAATCACCATTTACCCTCCTAAACATGTGACTAATTTTAAACATTTCTTTCGGTTCATTAACTATCGATCATTTCAATTAATTACCTCAAACCATGCAAATCATTTAATAAATATAAATCGATAAATCAAATTGGAAACTTTGAATTTATTTGTAGAAAATGCAAATAAATTAATATCCAAATACTTCCTTTGAAAATATAAACTCTTTCAACAATTACTTTTCTATTTATAATTTTTATAAAAATTTCAGCAGCATAACGGCTATAACTATCCTAACCCTCCTGCTTGAAAAACACAATTTATATATCTCAAACCAGCCACAATTTCTCAGTGCAGTTCACTTACAAAGTGTATATATATATATATATATTTGTTTATCAAACCATTATTCGTACATTAACCACTCAATTTATCATTTATCCATTATCCTTCAAACCACAATTTCATCAACATTATTCTTTAATTTTAACAATAACCAATTCAAAAGCATGAAATCATTTAATGTCATCGAAAAAGAATTTCTAAACTATATCCATTAGACATTTAAGCTTAAGATCAATTAGTCTTATGTTCTTTTCAACAAACGAATCAAAACTAGTTAAATATGCAACATGATACCATCCTACTTCTTCCATATATGTCCCTTACCTTTACAATGTCATTTCACTCAAATAGTAGCATTCATAGCATCGAGCTAGTGGGTAGATCCTTATTCGCCTCCTTCCATTTCACTAATTTAGCTTCAAAAGATCATTCATACAAGTTCAATTTCAAACCTTTTATACAATACATTCTTGTAATATATACTCATTAGTAGTTTGATTATCTTATCCAACCATGCGCACCAAAGTTTCACTGTTTCATTATATAAGTAGCTCACCCTTTGCAAGAACTTTCTAACCTATTGATACCTTTCCGTCCATAAATATTGGATTCCAATTAATATACATCAATTTTGTATATAACCTAACTTAATTCTCTATTTAGAAGTACAAGGCTCACTTCCTGATTCATTTTTTGTTGTTTCCCACAATTTTTCAAAGTTCAGTCTAATTTTGACCCATTTGGCAGGATGGTTTCCTGACCTTTATACATTAAAAATTACATTACTAATTATGGGATGTCTAAAAATTATGAATCCAAGACCATATGAATTCTATTCAATTCCCTATTCAGAAACGTAAAATTCACAATTTTATCATTTCTGAAGTATTTTTAATAATTCCCACAAATTCACTCTGTTTTCAGGTATATTCTGGCAAAACTATATACTGACCTCTACCCACAAATTGGTTTATATCTCCATCCAGGGTTATCCAAATTATGCAAACTCAAAGCCTTGCTTTCTAGAAATGTATGGCTTGTATCCAAATTTATTTTGGTCTATTTTCTACAATTTTTTAAAGTCAGCTGTTGGGATCATGTTTTCTGGCTAGAGTGCTCTGCATTCATTTGCACATATCTTAAGTTACAGAACTCCAAATTAAGTGATTCCAAAACTAACTCTCTCCTAACTCATAAAAATATCTACGATAATTTTTTTCAGAATTTATCTAATTATAAAACCTTCAAACTGAACATTTAAACATGGAACTCAGATCAGGACAGTTCAGCAAAATTGCAACATTAGTAGATACACACACTTTACAATTTGTTTCTTGCAACCTTACTACACTTTGAGCACAAGAACAACATTTTCCTTTTAGGAAACCATCATGATTAAACCCTAGTATGTCCATACAATTTGATTTGTTTCAAATTTCAATCATAAGCGTGTTAAACAAGTGCAAAACAACCATATTCAGCCATTGAAATCAAAAGCTAATGCTTTCTCTCTTACCTTCAACAATGGTATAAAATTCTAGCAACCAAAATAGTCCTCAAATGGTCACTCTCATGGCTAGTTCCAAGATATGAGAGAGAGGATGATGAGAGGAACAAGTTTACTTAAGGGTGGAAGAGGGTTTGATGGCTAAAAGGTGGTGTTTTCCTTCTTTTACTCTTTTTTTCCTCTCTTTCTCATGCCATTTCCATGGCTTCTCTCCCATTTGATAAGTGTTGGCCGACCACTCCTTAATAAGAGAAGAAAACATGTGTTTTTATTGGTTAATTAAATAAATTATTAGGTTTTTTAGTGAAATTCACATTTTACCCTTACTTTTCCACTTTATTACTAAGCTTTGTTTGTTTTCCACTCGAATCCATCACTGCAAAATCTCTTTTCTTGCTAAGATCCAAACATGGCCTTAATCACTTTCCAAAGCTCATCATTACCTTTAAAATATCAGCACTTGAGAAATGTCGCATCCTGAATATACAATATTTTACATTTTCCACACATATTAAAGGGTTGGGCTGTCTGTGATGCCTTTATTTCCCATTTTCTTTTCACATTTAACATTTTATAATCATTTATTTCCTATAGGTACGCTAAGGACCATAAATAGGAAGAATACTATAGTCGGCTAGGAATCCAGATGGAGCATGGAAGGTATTTTGAAATACATGTCTTGTCCCGGAACTTAAAAGTGACTATAAGGAGTAATTAATAATTTTTGAGATAAAACGCTTTTTCCATAACATCTCATATTAAATTCCAATTCAATGCTTTCATAAATTAAAGCATTAAATGAAATAATCTAATATTCAAATAAAATCATAAAAAGAATATTATATTAATAAATCACCATATTGTATTTGAATATATATCACATATATCACTGAAAATCTCGTAAATGATATTGTACTCAATTTAGTACAACAAATCGTTAGAAATCATCATCCTTCTCATTTGAAAACATATAATACTCATTTATCATTTGATATCATTATGTCATTTAAAACATCATTTTCATATCATAAAATGGTGGAGACTAAGGCATCACCCAATTATATCATGCTACAACCCCCATATGGTAGAAAATCATCATATAAGATCTATGGCTATAGTCTAGATTGGTCCCCGGTCGTACACTGATCAAGTGTTGGTCGGGACATTGAAACATGTCACATATCACATGTAAGGAACCGACCCAGTCCACACAGCAGGGTCACCTTTCCTTACAACTTGAGGTGGCAGTCGCCCATCCTCACCAACGTATTGTCCGCTTTGGCCGATCGCTGCCCTCACGGCTTTATTCCCCATTGGGACGCATCTTTCCACGTTCGAACCCAGGACCTCCTCAAGTATCCGAGTTCTACATACATGTTACCAGTGGGGAATAAAGTCGTGAGGGCGGTGATCGCCCAAAGCGAATAATACGTTGGTGAGGATGGGCGACTGCCACCTCACGTTGTAAGGAAGGGTGACCCTGTTGTTTGGACTAGGTCGGTTCCTTACAATAAAAAATGTGGTTCCTTACAATAAAAAATATGCGTTTTTATTGTAAGAAATGACCTAGTCCACACAGCAGGGTCACCCTTCCTTACAACGTGAAGTGGCGGTCGCCCATCCTCACCAACGTATTGTCTGCTTTGGGTGATCGCCGCCCTTACGACTTTGTTCCCCACTGGGACGCGTCCTTCCACATTCAAACCCAGGACTTCCTCAAGTATCTGGGTTCTACATACACCATACCATTTGGACAACTAGTACAAATGGTACGGTGTATGTAGAACCCGGATACTTGAGGAGGTCCTGGGTTCGAACGTGGAAGGATGCATCCCAGTGGGGAACAAAGCCGTGAGGGCGGTGATCGCTTAAAGCAGACAATACATTGGTGAGGATGGGCGAACGCCACCTCACGTTGTAAGGAAGGTCGACCCTGCTATGTGGACTGGGTCGATTCCTTACATCACATGTCACATATCACATATCAACATGATAGGGGCCTATTAGTCTCAAAACAATATTCTCATCATCATATCACCTTTATGGAAATCAAGAAAATAGTTAAAATCATTAGTCAGTCCATAAAAGTTTTATTTATCATATAGTGAATATTTTCTGAAAATAATTTATAAAATATTCACTTCTCAACATTTCTCTTTTTAATCATACTGTAAAACATTTAGGAGAAATTTCCAATAGCTTTACTTTCAGTAAATTTGGTAACCTGAATATTTAAATAATATTTTTCTGTATATTCATGTTTTATGAAAAATATTAAATATCTCATTTCCAAGGCTAGTAAATCATTCAAATATACACTAACATATTTCATGACATTTTTAGAAAAATTTCTAAGAAATTCAGCAGCATAACGGCTGCTATTACCCTAGCCTTCCTGCAAATTCAAACGCAGTTCGAAGCCAACCAACAGCCATAATTTCACAGTTTCCAAGGCATTTCGTTTCTAAAATATTCTCATAAAATAATTTGCATTGAAATCATGCATTTGAGATATCCTTACAGTTTACATACGTATCCCTTACCTGTCTATCTTATCCGACATCTTCGAGTGCACCACTCGTAATCCGTTACTCTCAAGTTGCAGATAATTTCACCAAAAATATTAGCTTATTTCATACTTATTTTTAAGCTATTATTCATTTCTAATTGCAGCCACATTGTACACAGCAAATATTTTTGTAGTATATTTTCTATCGATAGTAAAGCCTAACTTCCCCGTTTTAAGTCATATTTTGAATCCGAGCATACTAGCAGACTCCTTGTAATTCCTACAATCAAATGGCACCCTAAAATCGTTAAAACCAGCCATGCACAAGGGTCCCCTTACCATGGCTGAAATCACCATCTTGCACACCTTAATGATTTTCAACAATTCAATGCCATAATCTTATTCTACCATGCTTAATCATCAATTTGGCATCCATTTCATGCATGAAACGCCATGAATCCCTTAAGTTCTAAGCTTGGCCAAAACCCCATTACATGGCAAAATTTTATTTAGCCACATTTGATCAAATCCAATGGCATGAACATGTTTAGCAAGCTTAGATTAATCTTCCTACACCATTGAATTTCAAAGAAACAAAATGCATAGTAAGTTCCATACCTTGACCAAATCTTTGAAGCTTCGTATCCTCAAATTTTTCCACTTACTCTATGATATATTGGTATAGTTAGAGAGAGGGAAGAAAGTAGAACAAATATGTAGTTATGTGTTTGTTGAAATAAGGAAGGTTTAATGGTGTTTAAGTTGGTTTCTTTTCTTTCTTCTCTTTTCTCTCAAGAATGGCATGGGAGGCTTTTGGAGAAGACAATGAATAGTGCCAAAAAGTGGGCTAAAGAAATAAGGAGAGTCTTCTAGAAGGGGTGAAAATTACGAAAATGCCTTTAGTTATGAAAATTTCAGACAATTTTGCCCTTTAGTTTTCATAGCCGTAAAAACTATGTAATTGGACTCCAAAATTTTGGATTCCATCACCAAATACTCTTATTAAATGTATTTTGATGAATAAAAGTGGTTTCGTCGACGTGCAGTACACTGATTGCATGAAATTACGATTTTACCTTTGCAACTCGTGATCGGTGCAAAACTGCAAGTGCACAGTATCGTAGTTTTATAGTAAAGTGATGAGAAGAGTATCGTCCTCAGGGATTGGTAACTTACTTTTGACAAATACCAAAATTATGCTAATCTCGATTTTATCTAGAGAAGTCACTAAGGTTGTTGTAATTGGAATTTAAAATAAAATCAAATTAAAGAAAATAAGCAGAGGAAAAAAAATATATGTTGTTCAAAGATCAATTTAATGGGAAGAAAACTTCTAGGAAATCGATTTCACCTAATCGCTCACTATGCTTTACTCCTCTAGCTAATTTAATTTAATTCTCTCTGTTTGTTAGCAATCTCAACAAAAACATCCAAAAGCCTCTTTCGACAGTCAATTGAAACCTATCTTGTTCATCAATTTACACAAGAGTATGCAATTTAATAAAACAAGAAAGCATTAAGATCAATGATTTTAATACTACACAGGTTCATACAAGTCTCTCGATCTCTATATTTACCTATGCTGAGATATTCAAGATCTATCCTATAATTCCCTCTTTCGACAGCAAATCACAAGATCAAAATCATCTAATAATAATGGCCAGTTAATTAGAAGCAATAAACTCAGAATAAATCAGACAAACATGAAAAGAATTAATTCAAATTAACATAGAAAAGCAAGCATAGTTCAAAACTAGATTACATCGTTTTCCTAGAATAAAGAAAATTTAGTTCATGCTAAAAATTAAATTCAACATAAACGAATTCACCATCATTTTTCTGAGAAGAATTGAAGGGAGAAAAAATTGAACACCCCAAAAATCTGCTTCCTCGTGTGTCTGCTGGGGTTAGCGCCTCTGCCTTTTTATTCTTTTCTAGCTGTGGTGCCCTTTTTTTTTTCTTTTAGATGCGGTGCCCTTTTCAGCCCAAAACATTTGTCTTTTTCAGCCTACTGTTTCAGCCCAATACCTTGCTTTCTTTTAGCCCAACATTTTCACCAACTGTTTCACATCTCTTTTATTTGAATAAATCTTCATTTTCTTCAAATCTGCCATAAAATTTAAATAACACTAATGAAGTCTAAAATAAAAAAAAATAAATAAAATTAGACTAAAGTTTAAAGTTGAGAAGTGATAAATTATGCTAAATTATGCAAGTCATCAAACACCCCCAAACTTAAAACTTTGTTTGTCCTCAAACAAAAAGAAAATAAAGTAAAAGACAACTATAGACACTATCAGCAAGACCCCATAGAGAAATATCATCACTCACCAAGCTATAATCTGAATTTAGATTTCATCACTAGTAACTTACTCTTTTAACATCAAGGATAGCAGAAAACTCAATAAAAAATTTAGCAATTTGTCAAGCAAGAGTTAAGCATTTACTTCAACCTAAAGCTAAGTCCTTGAGTGTGTGTATGTGAAATAGTCAAATTTAACTCCAAACCACCAGCAAATTCAGATAAAAGTAGAACAACTGAACTCAGAAGAATTCTCTCAAAACTTAACCCCATAAGTCCAATTTTCAGAAATCCTCTCC